>JANFPS010000008.1:2960000-3305438 GCA_024703675.1 Drosophila nebulosa
AAACTTCCGGTGAGTGCTCTCCTCTGCGATTCTCAAAAATTCAAGTGAAGAAATTCAAAAATCATCTGCGATTCTCAAAAAATCGGGTAAGTGCAAGCTTTCGTATATTATTTCGTATCAAATTAAACTCGAAGAAATTTTAAATGTTTATGTGCTAAAATGATTCTTTTAAGATGGATTATATATCCTGTTTAAAGCTTCAATGGGTTTATCTTTGTGCAGGATGTATGTTTTTTAAGTTTCGTTTTTGTCTTGGTGTTGAGGCAGGGAAGAAGAGGCTTGAACACTGCCAGGAGGATATGTGTAGGTCGTGAATGTATGGGGACAATTGTGAGGGTCGCAGATATATAATTTGGGCGATTAAATGATTTATGTAAATTGGACGTTAGGAGAACTTTGCCTAACTAATTGAATCTTTAAAATTGTCGCATCTCTGGACACTCTCGGTTCGCTTTTATATTATTTGTTGTTTGCTTTTGTGAGGGAACTTTGCCAGTTAGCGAGAGCTTAGTCAGCTTATTTGTTTCAGTTTGAACTCAAAATTGCATTTGCTTTTCCAATAATGGAATTATGGATTTGTTTTCCCCATTTTCATGCTCTGCTCTGTCCGCTCCGTCATATTTTTTTTTTCCCACTCACTCTCACTCTTCCGTCCCTTTCACTTGTTGTAGTAAGTTTTGCTCCAAACTTATCAAAAACTTTCACGTTCATCATTTGCAAATATTATGAGTTTTCATGTGAAACATACATAATACACACACACCCACACACACACACACACACACACACAAGCAGGCAGACGTACGAGTTGAGTTTTTTCATTGGAAATGCGTGGCTTACAAGTTGGGTGACCTCCAACCCCAAGTTCCTGTTCTTGTTCCTGTTCCTGGATAGGATTCGCATTCCCATTCCTTCCCAATATCCTTTGCATCCTTTTTTGGTTTCCCTCCTGCTGAGTTGGTTTTTTATCTGTCTGTCATCTTGTAGCGAGTTAAGCGGGAAATCTGCTGCGATTTTTGGCCATTATCCAACTGTATATATGTATGTACATATGTATGTAGAAGGACTCTATATCTTTATGCAGCATGAGAAAGTTTCAACATAAGGATTGACAAAATAAATAAATATGAAAATTTACGGCAAAAGTTGTCGTATTTTTTTTTGTTTCATGCATTTCATTTCAAAGTCATGGATGTCACGGGGGCAGAGGCAAGGGGTAGGAGGTTAGAGTAGGGGTTGCTTTGGAGAAAGTTGCGTGTGGCTTTTCAACTTTTGCTACTGTTGAATTTATTGAAAAATCGATTCAGTGGTATTAAATGTGCCATGCAAAAAGGGAATCAAAAAAAAAAAAAAATAAGTAGAAGTCTCTCTGCCTACTGTCACACAAATCCTGCGGCTTTTCAGCAAATCATCACAGTACGCGGAGGAGACAGGACAGGAGAAGAAGTGCCCTAGGTGGCGGTAAAGAGGGGGGGGCAAGGCGGGTCGGCGGTCGGTATGCAGCTTGAAAACTGGCGCGTGACTCTGTCGAACTTTTCCTCGTGCTGCTGCGTTTTCCTAGCCAAATTTATGCAAAGCGCCAGCCAGTTACTTAAAGTAAAGCCAAAGCTGTTGCAAGTTTTTCTTCCTTTTATTTGCTTCGTTTTTCTCCATTCTATTCCTCGCTTGCTCCCGCGCCCTTTCTCTCTCTCTCTCTCTCTCTCTCTATTTCTGGCTTTCTTTTTGGTTGTTGAACTGATGACAGTTGAGTTGAGTTCTTCTTTTCATTTTTGGTGCTTCTTTTTTGTGGCTTTTTTACAAAGGGTTAGAGGTGAAAAATTGGGCCAAAGGATAACAGGGCCATTTGAAATGGAAATGAGGCAAAGCGTACAAAACGCTTTTCCAGTGAAATACAATGTAGTACCTCTATCCTTGTAGTGTATATATCCTTATAAATATGTGTGTGTGTGTGTGTGTGTGTGTGTGTGTGTGTGTGTATGCAAGTCTTATCAAAATTCGCCCAGCTTGATGGCTTAGACAATTTTGCAAATAACTAAGCAATGCTGATGTGATCCCCATCCATTTGGGTATCATCAATTATAGTCTCTTGCACTTCCTTTTAGCAAATCATTTTCATACATATCGACACATGCATTGTTTTGTCCTGTCCCTACCTAATGGCCATTCCATGTAGCCGCCTGTCTGACCATCAGATTTGCATCATGCTCCGGCCGAGGGTCAGAATCCCGGTCTTACTACACATGAATGTCGTTCGTTTACTTCAGTCTCTCCGTCAGGTGGAGAAGGAGAAAGAGAAGGAGAAGGAGAAGGAATTCAAATTGCTTAGTTAGCTTCGTTATGAATCTTTTGCCTCTTCGCATTCCTTTCCGGGGGGCTTTTCATATTGCCGTCTATTTCTGTTATTTTGCCTGACATAAATCTGGCTCACTTAAATGTTGACATTTTATTTAGCGCTTTTTATGTTTTTTGTTTTGTTTTCTTCCTGGTATTTTCCGTTTTTGTGTGTGTGTTTTTTTTTTTTTGAATGCCTGTCAGCACTCAGACAGGACCAGGACAAGGAACAGGGCACCAAAAGCAGCGACAGCGATTTTTGCATTTGTGCGCAGGTTAAAAAGCTTACAAAAATTACTGGCAGCAATGAGACAGCTTGAAAATTAGATTTTCGTTTTAATAAATATTTTATATTGCGGTTTCACGCACACACACAATGAAATGAAAACTTGAGAAATGTATATTTCGTTTTTTATTTTCATCTTCTAACTTTGTTGATGGGTTTCTGACTCTCCTGCGAGGGTTGGGTTGACTCTGGCAGCAGGGTGGACCCATCCGATCGATTGTAGGTAGTTACGATCTCTCTGATTGTCACAGATGTCGATGAACCCGAGCTGAGCGAACTGTTTGCTCGCTCTCGCCATTTCGGAGCCTTCATCTCAATTTTCTGAGAGCAAGCCAATCGGCGAAAACACTTGAAATGCCTTCGCAAAAAATGATCCACTTGGGGACCCATTAAGTGTACATATGCCTCCGTTCGGGCAATGTAGTCACGCTCTATTACGGTGAGATTCTCTGGCCCCTTATCTGGTGGAACACCAACCACCACGTCGACGTCCTTGCTCAATTCCTTGAAATCATCATTGGGCACCATTTTCAAAATGAAATCGATCACCAAGACAAACTGAAAGAGATAAATTGTCCCACAGCAAATGCTCGCAATGCTCTGGCTTCGGCAGTACTTAAAGAACACATGGGCCATCTCCTGTTTGGGTCCCATGTACATAAGATGGAAATCGATTTCGGCATAATACATCGATAGGAAACCGCAAAGGAAATGCATTATAATGCTCGTACTGCAAATCAACATCTCAGGATAGAGCAAAGTGCGATAGTCGTTTAGTAGTTTCCATATTGTCACCACACAGATGACTATGTATCCGCCAAAGGTCCCGCAAAATACGATATTATGTGGCAAGGGCTCCGCGAAATGCAACGACCCGGCAATGTGAAAGGCCAAAGCGATTAGACCAAAGATTAATTCAATGATTTTGAAAAATAACCAGACCTGATTCATTTTTTATGTTTCGGATTTGACAACTAAGTCGTCAGTTTACGAAAGCTAAAAAACATCGAAGGAACTTATGTTCGATATTATGTTAAAGGAGTTGATTTCTGAGTTACGTTTCCCTAGAATATGATTTTGTGGCATGCTCTCTCTCCCTCTCTCTCTCTCTCTCGCTCTCTCTCTCTTTGTTGTCAACTCTTTAGCATCACGCCAAATCCAATTTATCAAGACGGCTTCTGGCACAGGTTAAGGTGGTACCACAGAGAGAATCTAAAAACCTACAACTGATGTTGACAAATTTCGTTACCATTTTGGCCCAAATGCTGCTGCTACTGCTTCCCGTTGATATTTTTTTATACACATGAAAATTGTTGTTTCTTTGTTTGTTTGTTTATTTGTTTGTTAACCCATCATCAACAATCGTGACAAAAGGCTCAAATCTGTCACATTCGGAACACGTGAGGGAGCCAGCATCATTTATTTTGTGGTAAGGGCTAACCCATTGAGTGATGTTGAAAATGTATTTATTTTTCACTGCTTCTCCCTCAGGTGTCTCTATGCGTGTGTGTGTGTCCGTTTGTGTGTGTGTCCGGGTGTGCGTGTGTGTCAAACGCAATTGGAATTTACAATTTTTTATCAAATTTCAAATGCAATTTTTTATTATTATTTGCCAGTTTTCACATAGATTACTTTTTATTTGCTTTTTGTTGGTTTATTTTTTTTTTTTTTATATTCTGTCTATCTTCTATTTTATTATTTACCACAATCAAATTGGCTTTTGATAAAACAAATTATATTGCATTGAAGCCTGACAAATTGGTTATACATTTTTGATTTAGAAAGCGAAAGGTAAATGCGATGGGGAAAGTTAAAGAGAAAGGGAAAAAATTTGGAAGCCATTCAAGCCCAGTTTATATACAGGGCTTTGATGTGAATGTGGCTTAAGGACTTTGCCCACTCATCCAAAAAGAGCTCTCTCTCTCTCTCTATCTATCTCAGAGTGTGTGTGCCTAATCCCTCTGCTGACCTACATTACCCTTTGAACTCACCCACATTTAGTTTGGCTAATGCCGAAAATTCTTGCAAATCGATTGCTGACCCAATGCATTGTCTCTGCTTCTCCTTCCTCTTTCTTTCACTATCTCTCTCTCTTTTTCTCTCTCTCTCTCTCTCTTTCTATCTAGTATGTTAGTTAGCACTTAAATTTGTGCATTAGTTTTAATAAGTTAACATTGACATCTAGACCTGGGCAAGTGCTTACTTACGATACACACTCTAAGCCACTTAACGTGAGTCAGCCAAAGCGAATCTCATTAACAGGCTTTAATTTTGAAAACACACTTAAGTACAAGGATCGCCCCCTACTAAACCCACCCACCTTCTTAACGCCCAACCACCCATCCACCAGCCAACCCTCATCAGCATCAGCATCAGCATCTCATCTCCTCTCGCTTGCCGTCATCGTCATTTAGTAGTCTACTTAACTCGTCTAAAAGGATGCTCCTCTTGGCAGGCAGCAGGCAGCAGTCAGCAGGCAGGACAGTCAGGACAATCAGACAGACATAGAAACAGAGAGGCGAAGAAGCAACAGCTTGAGTTTGAGTTTCCTTTTGAAGCGCCAAAGAGGACAAGGACAAGCAGAAGGAGATAGAGCTGAAAATGAAGTGGGAGATGCAGGTGGAGGCCAGCAATGATGGTGACGGCGGCATTTCGTTGCTCAGTTAATGACGTAAAGTTCACACAGGTAACAGGTAACAGGTAAACGCGGTACAGGTGAGCTGTATGTAGTAGACTTGCTTACAAAATCTTCATGCCCACGCCACCGCCAACGGTTCCCGGTTCCCGGTTCCCACCGCCCAATCCCTAGCCAACACTATCTCAACCAAGACGCCTCGTGTCCATGCTGGTAGTGACAGCGCACAAAAAGGCCAAAAGCAACAACTATAACGGCAATTAATTGGCCCAAGTGGCTGACAGTAAATAAAAAAGAGTTTCATTCTCTCTTCTCTCGTTTTTTTTTTGTTTTTTCGCACAAAAAGGTTGTGTCGAAATGCCTTTTGAAGATAGCAAAAGGACACTCCAACTTGATGTTGAAATTGCCTTTGTTTGGTCTTCTCGTTTGCCCATCGCTGTTTTTAAATTAAAACAATTAACCAAAACCATTAAGTTAGGCATTTGAGAAATTTATAAGCTATGCACAGGAACTGAAAAGTATTATAAATTCAAGTAAATAGCATAAAAAGCGATTGTCATCAGCCATTACTAGCAACTACTCCACTTTCAATGGGAACTCATCCATACCAAAATTCAGCCAATTATTGACAGTTTTTAATAGTGCAGAAGAATAAACTGAGAATATCTGCTTTGCTGTGCTGTTTCTTTTACAATGAATGCAAAATATAATGGAAATCAGAACATATTCTCAGATCTATTGCTTGCAAGGGAAAGCAGAAAAATTTGTTTGGGGCTTTTTCTTTTAGAAATGCCCTGAAATGGCACAAATTAACAAATTTAAAATATGGTGACATCTTTTGATGAATTCCAACAACTGTAACATGGGCGAAGCCTGCGGCCATTTAGGGGCCGGGTCCCGGGTCTCCATCTTCGATTCTCTCTCTCGTGATAGGACCAATTGCCAATGCCTAATCTAATCATTGTCACGTATGCGTCGTCCTTGTGCTTGGGGGCAAAAATATTTGCTTTATTCCAGGAAATTAATCATAAACACATGAAGAACTGCATTTGTGTGTTTACTTCGAGGATTTCTCTTGGTGCCGTTATTTTTTTTTTTTGAGTTTCTTTTTATTTTTGTATATTTTTTTTTTTGTTTTCCAATGAAAATTTCAATTTATTTTCGCCTGCGGCCAAACTGTCGTTGTCTTTAATTTCCGTCAGGGCTGAGTCAAATAACCAGAGAGCCGGACCAATCGAAGGATAAAGCCGACAGTGCATATACCCTTCCAATTAGGCCCTATCACCGATAACGGTGATCGTTATCCATCTATAATTAAGCATTTTGCCAACTCAAAAGTATTCCCCACATTAAATACAGAACAGAGACAATCGTAAAGTTACTATGTAATCCTGATTATCCATATTTTCTATAGTCCGAACTGCTTTCAAATTGGTTAGCGTATACATATGTATGTGTATATATTTATATATGTACGCAGAGATAATTATTTTGCTTATCAAAAATGTCCAAAATGAAGGAAAAAAAAATTGGCAGGCAGCTCGTGTGGAAAAAATTGTGAATATGTAAAATGAGGGAAAAACGTTGGGAAAATGAAATGAAAACGAAAATAGCAAAGCTCAGCAGAGAGAGTAAGAGATTGAGGGAGAGGGGGAGGCAGGGGAAGGGACTAGGATGTAGATGGATATGGAGGTGAAAGCATTAAGGGGGTGCAAGTGGGTGTGGCCACTAAAAGCCCACTTAAGAGGAATGATGGACTTCAGGCACGAGCCATCATAAGGGTCGGAAGGTCAAGCTCTCTAGTCGGCGCGTTTTTGCTTGGATAGTATTTTGTTTTTGCCTTTTTGCCTTTTCATTTTCATTTTCATTTTTGTTCTAAAAGCGAAAAGAAAGTTTGCTGTTTGCTGCATAAATTCCAGTTAAAATAATGGCCTAGACGTCAATGTCTCTCACGAAAACGACAAATCCGCTTAAAACATTTGCAGCTCTTTGATCTTGCTTTACATGATCTAGGTAAAACAATTCAAACTGAATTTCACCTAATCATTTGGGGCAATTTGTGTGTGTGTGTGTGTGTGTGTCGATTTTCCATATTTACTTTAATCAATAGCCAGTCAATTGAACACTTAACCGGGCTGGAGATTAATTAGGCCATATTTATGAGTCGTATCGATTCAGTTCAATTGGCAATTGCCAATGCCAAGTGCTTTGAGCTGACTAACCCAGAAAGCCGCTTATGAGTTGGTGAAGTGTCAGATTATGATTATATAACCATATGGACATGCTTCCCTATCCCACCTCACACACACACACACACACAAACACACGCACACAAACACTTCCCCCAAAACATAAAGAGGCGTTGTGCAAAATGTATAAACTTGTAACATTTTTTTGTAAACTTTTCCATGCCACAGTATTTGAAACAAAAATAAATTTCCATTTTTTTTGTCGCCTATAATTTGCAACATCCTGCAACTGTCCCTTTCACCCCTTCCCCCTGCTCTCGTTTTGGGCCAAAAACAATTGAATTGTTGGGGATTTAAAAGGAACATATATGTACGTCTATCAAATATGGGGGAATTTCCCAAAAAAATTGGTTCGTGCACAAAAGGGGAAAAGGTGAGAGTTGTCCTGAGTGAAGTGAGTAGAAGAATATGCTAAATAACTGCTTCTTACAGTTACCAAGTGGGGTAAAAGAGAGGCGACCCCCCCGTACTCGGTTTACTCAGACGGCAGTCCAATAGGCGAAAGAGCAATCGCAAGTTCATTTCATTTAAATTTGATTTCATCAATCAGCTCAATAACATTGATAACAAAAGGGCAGTGTTTATAGAACGAACAGATTTCCACAATAAACGGTTTCCCCCTGTTTCCCTGCCGAACGTTCTCACTTTTTCTCTCTTTTAATGGAAGAAATCGTTGCTTCCCCCGGGCCACTGTTACTTTCTCTTTCAAATTTAGGGGTTGTTTCCCCCCCTCCCCTTTTTTTGGACTCTAATTTTTTAACAAAAGGGTTTTTTTAAAAAACAACTGCAAACCAATGTTAATGTCCTACATGCGGCTTGATTCTGTAAAAAAAAGTCTTTTGAGGGTCCACTGTAAAACTTAAAAGGGCATACATAAGGACAGAAGGGAATTTTTAATATCTCCCATATTAAAATGTTTACTTTTGTGTTGCGGTCCACTTTTTGGGTTTTTTGTTAATGACGACCCAAAAAGCAAAGCGAATGTTAATGCCTCCCAAACGACATTTTAGAAAGTCGGGGGGTATAGTTTTACAGTTTTCAAAACAAAACGAAAAGGGGACTAAATGAGACTTTCCCAAAACAATAAAAAACTATTAAAAAATTAAAATGCTTCATTAAAAAGTATTTCTGGGGGTATAAATTTGAAAGCCAATTTTCTTTAAATTATCATATTTGATAAAGCTTCGGATATGTTCCGGAAAAAACGGAAGACCACCTCAAATCAAATAATTTGAAATCTTTTTCCGCTTCTTCACAAAAGGGGTTTTAAAGAATTATCAAAAAAAGTCCATATTATTAACCTTTTTGGGGGAAAAATTTTTTTCGAATATTTAATTTTCCTTATTGAGGTCATAAACAAAAGGAAGAGTAAGCAATCACAAAAAATCATAAATTGAAACCCATATTAAAATAATCACGATGCACCAATTATCATAACAACAATAACTGGATCAGAAACAAGATCGTGCATAAAAACACCGACCACACAAACACACACAACAACAAACGAAACAAAAACAAAACAAATCAAGGGGAAGGAAAACAAATTTTCCCGTTCCCAAAATTTAAATTTTTCCAAAGGGAAATTTAAAGACAATTTCAATAAAAAATTCAACGAATGGCCGAAAAAGGAAAAAACTATTTGGGGAAGGTGGGAATTTTCCCCGGGCCAGTGGGCCGGTGGCCGGGAGGCGTTGGGTGTTTGGGTGTTGGGGGTGTGGTTGTCTGCAAAACCTGGCTAAAATTTGCATTTTAAAAATGCAACGCAACGAGCAAAAAATCAAAAAAAATTAAAAGCAATAACAATGGCCAGGCCTGGCTGGCCTTCCCCCGTTTAAACCTTTTTCCCCCTCTCGTCTCATCTCCTCTCATTCCACCATCTCAAAACCATTCTCGTAAAAAAGCATTTGCCTCACTGTTTTCTCCTGTTATTTTAGGTGGCCTTTCAAATGATTTCTTTGAAAAATAAAAAGCGTTTTGTAGCTCAACTCCCAATGGCTGGGTGGTTGACTGGCCCCGACTGACTGACTGACTGGCTGACTGGTTGAATGATGGTGTCCTCCATTTTGCCCCTCTTTTGTTTATTAAAACTGAATTGATGGAATTGGTAAACTCATCCAAATTTGACCAACCCAATTTTGCCATATATCCCAAATTTTTTATTCCATTAAAATTTTTCCCCCACCACAAACCCCCAAAACACCCCAACACACAAAAAACACACAGATATTCATTCAAAAAAAAATTTTTTTTAAACTTGCCAAACAAAATATTTTTTTAATTAGAGGGAAAGGTTTCGTTTAGTTTGGTTTATTTAATTGCCCAAATTAATTGAGATTAGCATTTTCCCTCGGAGGCAATGGGAAAGGATCTTTCGTATCTCTTAATTTGTTGATTTCTCAAATAAAAATTAGTTTTCGCGGCGATTCCTTCTCGTTGGTTGTGCAAGGATAGCTCAAGGGTAATCGACCCCGGGTTTATTAATTTGAGAACTTTGGGAAACGTGGCTCTTTTCCTTTGCCTCTTTCCCCCATCCTTCGTTCACATGTGCAACTGCAAAAAACACAAATAAATAGGGTGCCAAGAAAATTGTTTGCAAACCCAGAAACAAAAAAAAAAAAACAAACATAAATAATACAAAAAAAAAAAAAAAAAAAAAAAAAAACGCAAAAGAAAATTATTTTTGTGGGCTTTTTTCCTTTTGTGTTTTTTGTTTATTTTGTGGTGCCCAGCGCGTTTTTTTTGTGCGGAAAATTTTTTTGAAAAATTTTTACCCTGTGTTGGCCCCACCCATCCCAGTTTGCAGTCACCAGTTTCCAACCCTCCTCCGTCTGTTCGGTCTCGCCAACAGTCCATATCGTTCAATCCCCCCCCTTTGCCCCTTCGTTTGGCTACCGCTGGTAGTTTGGTCCACTTACTTTTATTGTGTTTGCTTTGGGGGTTCTGGGTTGGTTCTTTTTTTTTTTGGTTGTTTTGTTTTTTTTTTTTTTGGGTTTGCGAAGAGGGCGAAAGGGAGTGGGGGAGGACAGGGAGGGTCGTCTGTCGCATCCTTCGGTTCCTTTTGGTTATTTTCTGGTCATTGTGCGGCTTGTTTACCCACCCAAAACTCTTGCCATCTTGCGTCTTTTACTTCTGCTCTCCCCGCCTTGCTTTAGCTGTTCAGCTTCTGCTTAGCTTTGCCCTACCAAGTTAGTGACACTCAATTTAAATTTATGCCGGTTTATAATCATTGCCTGCCTGTCATAAAGTCGTGAAGAGTTTTTCTTGTTGTTGTTGTTGTTGCTGCTGCTGCTGCTGCTGCTTCCCTTTATGTAAATTGTGTAAACTGCTTAGGAGTTGGAAAATGGTAAGCAGCAGCAGGTCCTGGCTCAATTACATGATTATATTGCCTTGAATTCTATGGGATTTGTTCATGTTAAAGTGAGGGTGAATCTGTATGAGATTTTTGCTCTAATTAACAGGATGAGCTTTAGCTAAATATTAAAAAAGAGCAAGTGAAAGGAGAATGATAGAGAAAAAGCAAAAGCCGATGCAAAAAAAAAAAGCTAGAGATGCACGAGATGTCAGCATAAAAACATACAGAGAAAAATATAACTTGAGTTTATGAGATCTAGTTAAGAAGCCA
Source organism: Drosophila nebulosa (assembly GCA_024703675.1). Taxonomy (NCBI): domain Eukaryota; kingdom Metazoa; phylum Arthropoda; class Insecta; order Diptera; family Drosophilidae; genus Drosophila; species Drosophila nebulosa. The sequence goes on from JANFPS010000008.1 coordinate 2,971,127, forward strand.
TACAAAAACTTATTTGTTTATATAACTTTGTCGAAAGATCTATCTTAAATATAATTATTTTATTTGGCTTTAAACGTTCTTGCTCGTTAGTCGAGTAAATCTTTAATTTCTAAAAATTTGAGAACAACATCTACTTGATGGATTCAAGGATTGTTCCAGCTTGCAAAAACAATTGAAAATTGCAATTAGTTCTGTAATAAAAATAAACTTAGACTAATTTGAGAATAGTATTTAGTCAGGTAAATATAATGATTGGAATTACAATTGCCTGAATGCAAATTGCTTAGAAGTAAATCCTCTTTGTAGTGGGCTAAGTAATCAATCAATTTGATTTGGCTGACAATTATCGTATGCTTAATTATCGGCACCCTTGAATAAAGTGAAGTTTCCGCTTTAAAATCAATGCCACTTTAAACTGACCCGCATTTATGTACGTGTGTGAGTGTGTATGTGCGTAAGTGTGTGTGTGTGTGTTTATATAAATGGATCCACTTGAGCCCATCAAAACTGGCAAGTCAACCCCCACATATCCCCACGTATCCTTCCTTTTGTCCGTTCTCTCTCGCACTCCCTTTGAACTGTGGCCACTCAACGCTTAATGAGCAACAAATGTAATTTATTTATGTATATGTATACATATATATATATGGGCCCGACAACAACATTTGAAATCCTCATACCGAGCAGCAGGAGGAGCACACAAAATGCTTCAAGTTTTCAGCACAATTACCATAAGCACACATAGAGAAAGAGCGAGGCAGAAAGTGTGGGCAGACGAGGTGAGTGAGCAGCAAAAGGAGAAAGACGAACGGGAAAGAGACACAGAGAGAGAGAGAGAGAGAGAGTTGGATAAATCGTTGGCCACTTTTGAGCTGGGCATTCTCAAAAGTGTTGATATTTATGGATCATTTGCATATGAGGAGCTACTCGCCACACTCCACTTGCCACAAAATACCAAAGAGAAAGGGACACAGAGAGAGAGAGAGAGAAAGAGAGATAGAGGGAGTAGCAAAAACAGGAAAAGCAGCAGCAGCAGTCGAAGCAGAAAAAATGCCAACTGGCGAGACAGTAAAGCATTTGCTGCCACTTCCGCACACACACACACACACAAGATGAAGCAGTCGGACTTGGAGCTGGTTGGAGCAGTTGGAGGAGCTCAAGCTGCAGCAGGGAAAGCGATGGGGAGAGGGGAAGTGGAGTTGGAGGTGGAAGCTGCTTTTGAAAGTTGTCCAGTTGCGGTAAACATAAATTCTCGTTGACACGTTAATATTGTTCCCTTTTGGTTTTGCCATCTCGTTTCCATTCCCCCTCTCTCTTTGACTCACCCTCTGCATATGTGTGTGTGTGTGTGTGTGTGTGAGCTTCTCTTTTCTCTCCATTCAGACCTCTCACATTACAGCTACTGCTTTGGCTCTTGCTACTGCTGAAAATGTCCAACAAAAGCTTAAAAACATTTAAAAAGGATTTATAGACATTTGGGGAATATGCTACAAGGCTACACATTCACAGAGTACTGAGAACATAGCAGGACCAGAGCGCACATCAGGACAAACAGGACGAGCTGAATCCAGATTCAGAGCTCTTACACACACACACACACGCTCATACGAAAAGTCATTTAGCCAGTCAGTTGGCCAAAAACAATAACAATTTTCAAGCTCAAATCTAATTCATGATTTCATTACCAGGCACAAAGTTCGTTCGTTTTGTTCGTTTTCGTTTTCATTTTGGCCAGAAAATCATTTCCTGTTTAGCACTCAATCTCCTCCTCCCTTTGGCCCTTTGGTAATTGTTGTTGTACTTTTCGTTTCATTCTCTTTTCTTTTTTTTTTTTTTTTGTCATGTTCGCTTGGTTTTCGGTTTTTTTTTGTTTCTTTTTTTTTTTTTTTTTTTTGTAATGGCATCATGATAACAATTGAAAGTGTCACTATCGATGAAATGAAAAGCCATTAAAGGAAATTACCCAACTTGACTTTGACTTTGCTTCGGTTGCCTCGGTTTGGCTTCAGTTTGGTTTGGTTTGGTTTGGTTTGGTTTGGTTTGGCTTGGTTTACTTTGCCAGTGGTCTTTTCTCAACATTAAATGGCACATTAACCAAAGAAGACAAAAACCGGGAAAAACAAAAGGCAAAAAGCTGTCTATGAAGTCATCAAAGTGCCTGCTAATCACATTGCAAGGCGTTGCTCATACGCACTGTAGCCAAAAAACAGAAGTAAGTGAGTGCGGTCGGGCGACGGGTGAGACTATGAAGCAGAGTTCACTTTGATTCAGTGTAAATTGAATTGGCTTTTGAGGTAGGCCATTAAATTTGATTACAATTGGAAAAAGGAAAGGGCGTACCTAAAGAAAATTAACTTAAACCTACCGAAGTACAACGGTGAGAAAGTATCTAAACATTGTTTGGATTGACTTCAACTAATAAAAACTGTTCTAAGCAGCAATCGTTCTAATAGAAATTTGTTGACTTAACTAGGCTATTTTAATTATGGTTGATGTTCTTTTCAAATCTCTATAAAAAAAATGGTAAAATCATTTATAAATTGATGGATCATTGCTTTGGGTTGCTTCTGCATAATCTACAGGACTGTGACATATCGTAGTTTCCTCAATGGTAACCCAAATTTTGGTCAGAAGACTTGAGAAACTTCAAGTGAATGCTGATTCTCAAAAATTGAAGTAAAACGCTTAAAATTTGCTTTAAAGAAAATTGTTGTCTGTCATTTTCTAGATAACTTTTTTAACATACTTTGCTGCTGATCGATTTCTTTGTAAAGGTTCCCATTTCCTTTAACATTCGCACGGCAATTTCCAAGTCATTTTAGTCTAATTTATCTAACGCAAAAAGCTTCCAACTAAAACTGCCCCAAAATCGCTTTTTTTTAGTTGTGCAACCCTTTGGTGTGTGTGTGTGTGTCTGTCTGTGTGTGGGGTGGGAAAGTTCCTGGTGGCCATGTCCTCATCACCTTCGCATCATCATCATCATCATCATCAGGCTCGCTGATCACATGCCAAGACATTTTATAAGTGCCCTGCAACATTTTGCTTGACATTCGTGTCACGCAGCAAAGTTGTTACTCAAAAATTTTCGTCGAGGGCCATAAACGTGCGACAAGTTGTGGAGGCTATGTGCGGGTGCCACAAATGGAGAGATGGCGCTCAGGAGACAGAGGAATAGACGACTAGATAGATAGAGACAGGGAGAAGAGCCATCATATAGTTTTTGTGCTGCAAATTGGCAGTTGTGTAAGGCAAATTGTAGTCTGTCTATGTCCCCGCCGTCTGCCCTAGCGCTGCCCGCCCTCTTTCTTTTCTTTTTTTTTTTTTATGTTTGTGGCTTCCATTAGCCAAGCGCAATCTCAAGAAACTTGTCGAACCGAAAAAAAAAATAAGCAGAGAGGAAAAAAATTACATTACATTTGACCATATGGCTGTCAGTTTATTTTTGGTCTGACTTTGATGATGGTCTCAGATTATAACTTTGAATGTTATGTAATTAACAGATAGAGGCGAAAACTTTTGCCTTTGTTTTTGCCACCTCCCACTCCTTGGCCATTTTCACGTATCCACCCCGTCCTCCCGAAGGTATACTACATCTTTGAAAGATTCTTACGTTGGCGTCGCCTCGCCTCGCCTCGGTCTCTCAACATAAACCAAATTGATTCACTTAACGCTATACGCCATTAATCTGCCAATTCTGTTTCTAGTTGTTACTGCTGTTGGACACGTGTGTTGGACTGGGTGGCGGAAGGGGGTGGGGGGGAAAGGTAGTAATTTACCAGTGGGGAGCAGTGGTTGCAGTGGGGGCTAGGGACAATGGTTGGGGCGCTATTTTTACTGTTTGTGGTCCTCGGGGCATCTTTAATCAGCGTCGCTCTTTGCGGTTTTTTGCTTTTTGGACTCGGAGCCTACCTGCATGATGCGAGTTTCTCTTCTCCTGGCCATCATATCAGGCATATTTCAAAAGTGCCCTGTGGCTCTGTGTGAACCTGCGTGTGTGTGCAGTTGGGATTTGGATTGAGTGGGACTCTTTTGCTGCTTGTTTATCTTATTTCTTATTTTTATTCGGAGCACTCTAATTTTATCATTTTGGCAAGGCAAAAATAGTTGTCATCCTTATAGAATCGTTGATAAATTACTCCAAAATTAGCTTGTTTTGGATTAAGAATTATGACAATAATATCCGTTGTTTTTTTTCGCTTACGAACACTTTTCGAGTTGCTCCTTGCATCGCTGATTTCTCTTAAATTAAAAAAATGTAGCATACTGTTTTGGGCATGTGAATTTTTAAACTTATTAGAAAACAAAGTCATTGTCAAAACAGTTTACGTAATGCATCCATCCATAGCCTTATTTTTTATGATTCCAATCGATGCAGAGTATCAACAACATTCTTGGTAATCAAATTCTTTCGTTCATTTTAAAGTTTAAAAGCAAAAAAAATATAATTTTAGATAAGCTCTGGGGACCTTGATTAGTTAATGAACTTTGACACAAGTTTTGTGTATGCGTATGCGGTGTGTGTTGTGTGTGACGTGTGTAAGTGCTTGTTATGTAATGATGCATTTTTCATAGCATTTCATGCATTTTACTTCATTAATTTAGTTAAAATCCGCTCACTGATTTTGACAGTTTCCATTTATATGCAAGAGATAGTTTTTTATGGTCTCGAATTTTCTAATTTAGCAAGTTGTCAATTTGACATGGCAAAAACAATCAGTAGAAATATTTCATATATTAAACTAAACAACAGAAAACATTTTCACTTTCCCTCTTTATTGCATCCCATCTCTTTCCCACACAATCTGCAACCACACAAAAGTAATCCAGAAGGAAAGACGAAAAAAAAAAAAACAAAAAACGAAAAAATGAATGGCTTATGGGGTAACCGCAAACATGTGCCCCTAAAATGTATGTCCGTGTGTGTGTATGTGTGTGTGTGTAGGCAGAGAGCAGCACTTTGATTTTGGCAATTTTAATATTTTTTAGGGTGCACTTACTTCATCCCGGTGTTGGTGGGGGTGGGGGTGGTGTATGGGGGTGTGAGGGCTACTGGTACTGCTCCATCAACCATCTCTCTGGCTTTGGCTCATGTTTCGTAAGTAAAATTCACGCATCGTTGCATACAATACGCCAAATATGCCACACCTCCTTTCTCTTCTTCTCCGGCGGCCCCTCAGAAAATGTTGCCAAGGACGATAACTAATATTACTTACTGTGTTACCGTTACCTGGCATACAAAATTTCTGGCAAAAATGAAAGCTTCATGAATTATAACCTCAATGTTGAGGTTGAGATTGAAATTTGAATTCGGATGCGAATACATATACAGATACAGATAGAGAGACAAATACAGATACAGCTACAAATACGGTTACAGATACTCAATCTATTGCCAGCCAAAATCAAAGTAAATGAAAAATCTCACAGTTTTCTTTCAATTTGTGTCAACAGCCTAGACATACCTACCTACCTACTCATATAATATATATAAATATATATACATAGAGAGAGAGGTATATATATATATATATTATATATGTATATATGGGAATGCAAAATGATAACGATTTCAATTTTGCCATGATTTTTCACATAGTCAAATTTACACAATGCGTATGAATTTTGTGTGTCTTGTTATTTCTTCATTGGTTTTTATCAAGCCAATAAATTACAACTAAGCTGAGTGAACTGAACGTACATACATACATACAGGGAAGAGAAGGGAGGGAAGCGGATGCCCGACACTGGAGTAGAACAGAAGTGTATGCCTATGCGGATGTGTGCGTTAGTGAGTGTGTGTGTGTGTGTGTGTGTGTGTGGTGTAAGCTGCAAAATTTTGCATCTATAAGCGGCTTTTGTTTGGCCTACATATATTCCATGTTGAGGTCCAAAGGCAGAGATACATAGATAGAGCCAAAGAGAGGTGCCAGGTGCGTAGACAATTTTATGGGAATAAAGTTACAGTTGACGTGTCTCAAATAAATTGTCATGGGCGTAGTGTCATCTCATGCCATCGCTAGAATTCACTATATTTCTTACTTACTTGCTCTCTTGCCTAATCACACATTTTTACTGTTTTTTTTTTTTAATAGAGAAAAATTCTCTCAAAGTGTAATTTAAGGAGGTGTGCCCAAAAATTAAGGTTGCTTCTCACAAATGGCGGGGGGTATCGCATGGCTGACCCACTCTGCGTATACTTTATCTTACCAAATTTAGCTCCACACTTTTTAGAGACAGTTATTTTTAAAGAGCTTGGCAATAGTTTCAGGCCAGTAAAGAGATAATAGATCAGAAGTTAGATGTAAAATCAGGAAGCTTTCAATAAGAGTGCCCATTTGGTCTCTTCCAGCGACGCCTCTGTTCATGTTTGATGGCTTTCTGGCCCAGAATCAACAAATCAAAGGCAAACCGGTAGCCCATGGGCCATTCAGTACAAATTGATTGCCAAAAAAAAGTATAACAAATGGATAGTTATAAGCTTTTGCCACACACTCGTACTCACACTTGCGCTTGAAATTGAATGAGTGATTTGGCCTTTCTTTCGTTCGTCTTGCATAACTGTGGCAGGGAACTTTTCATCAACTTTTCTTCTCTTCCATTTCCGTTTTTGCTCTGCTCCGCCGTTCTCCTCTCTCTCTCTCTCTCTCTTCTCTTCTCTTTAGTTTTCCATCAATTAGTTTATGCAACTTTTTGTGTGCGCGTTGGGGCTTCTAAATAGCAAATTAAATGTAAACAACTAATGTTTCATTAGCAGCATAAAATGTGTGTTTAATTATTACGAGCAGCAGTACCTACCGACCTTCACAGTACCCTCCCCGCCCCTTTTCCGCGTGTACTACACCCACCCTTGGTCGTCGCTCTCATCAGCTACTATACTAGAGCCATCAGCCATCACCCTTGCTCTAAAACTTACCTAAAAAAGTTACTAAAAGTTAATTGCGTATGTGTGTTGGTGGTGCGTGTTTAAATGTGTGGTGTGTGTGAGTGTGTATGGGTGCACTTTTCTATGCCCAACTTTTTGTTGTGCATTTCATCTGAACTTTTTCGTAAATAAAATACAACACAACTAAAAAACAAAATGTAGAAAAGTAAAATACTTTTACATATTTTTAACTATTTTGCCCCCTTCTTCCTCTTACTCCAACGATATGGGATACTATCTTCCCCACCTCCCCCTTTTTGGTTTCTCCCCACTTCCATTGAGTCGAACTTTATCTGCGCAAATGTGCAACGCTTTGTTTGCCAGCTAACGCCATTGAAAAGTAGCTGCTAATGGAGGATGAGGATTGAAGAAGTAAGTGCCAAAGAGAGCCAATGGAATGGGGGAAAGGGGGCTGTGAAAGGGGGGATTAGGATATGGACGGGCAGGGTGAGAAATCTAGGGGGTACGCCCAAGTTGTAGGAAACTTTACAAATTGCCAAAGGCAATTTTTTTTTTATTTTTATTTTCTTCCTTTATTTTTTGGTTTATTTTGTTGCCCCTTGCTGTTTTTGTAAAATAAGCCTATGATGTGGGAGACCAAGAGCAAGACCAAGAGGCCAGTTCAGCTGACCGACAATTGGAATCGTAAAGGAAAAGGAAATTCTATTTGCCTCATATGAGTAGAGCGAAAAACAAAAACAGTTCTCGTAGATTCATTACGGACTTTGTAACTGTAACCGCCACGGATGCTCGGATGTTGGAGCGGCTGCCCCCCGCTTTCAGTGGTCAGACAAAAATAGTCATATACGGGCAATATATTAAATAAATTTAAAAACAATTCGTTACGCCTTTTCAAAAGTTTTCCCTTAATTGCAAAAAGCTTCTTGGGTAGGTAGGCTTGTTCCATTTGGTTGACATTCGAGGATCATCCCTATGCATCCATTGATTATTGCCCTTTATTGGTGGAATACGATTAAACTTAGATTGCCATTCCCGGCAGTCAATTGTTGATAATAGAACAGGTGAAATCAATTCGAAACTAAAATCAGATCGGTTAAGAATTTGTGAATTTTTTTTCATAAAGAAACAAAGATCTGTAATATTTTATTTTATTTTCTCAGCCTAACTTTTGGTTGCCTTTCAATCTTCACTTTTTTTCTTGATGTTGGTATTGTTTTTTTTATTTTTTTGTTTTTGTTTTTGGTTGCTTTATGTTTTTTTACAGGCCGTTTAAATGCGTTTTATGCTCGAACGTTTTTTAATATGAATGACACCATAAATATGCATGAACTTTTAACACTATGCAGAAACAGCTGCAGCCATTGCGCTACCGGCTGACTCTCTGCCTCTGCCTCTGTTTCTGCCTCTGCCTCTGCCTCTGCAGCTGCATCTGCTTCACTGGTGTAGGGAAAAAATGCCTTTTTAAATAACAGAACGCACTTCGTATAACTGGTGGGAGGGAAAGTGGATGCCACAAAAGGCTGCAACTCTTGCCAATTGGTAGGGCTACCCATTGGCCATTTATGGGTGGATAAGGAGCAAAATGGGAAGATGGGGAAGAGGGGATGGAGATGGGGGAAGGGTGCTTGGGTTGGACTGTTCCCATTTCATTACAAACATTGTTCATACGCCGCGTCGTTGCACATAATTGAAATGGCAAACAGTGAAAGGCAACGATTTTAACCAAATATGCAGGCGACGTCGACGGGGGAGAATGCACACACACACACACACCCACACACACACACACACACACCACACACACACACACACACACAGTGAGAAAGAGAGAGAGAAAGAGTTGTGTGTTTTGTTTTGTCGACGAATCCAATTGAATTTTCATAAAACGCAGCAGGAGCAGCAACAAGAGAAACAACAAAAGCAAAAGCAAAACAAAGCGCTGCATTTAAACAAAACGTTGCCATATGAAACAAATTAAAATGCATTTGTATGCGAAATAGTGTATATGGTGTGCATGTGTGTGTGTTGTGTGTTGTGTGTGCCCCAAAAAGTTGGCAACAGATTTAACGCTGGTACAAAAAGATTCACAAAATTCTCTTTTGTGTCTTTGGCGACATTCTACTAGCCAATTGCCCAGATGATTTAACTCGGATGAAAACGGAATTCACCGATATCAGAGTGAACAATATTTTTGCAAGATCCGCAATATGCAATCTGAAACCTCAAACTTTGTGTCTATCTTTCCTCTTTTTGTTTTGTCGGTGCCTTCAACACTCAAAAATAATTGCGCATACGCCACGCTGGCTTTTGTTCTGCTCTTCTGTGCCTCAATGCACACCAGCGTAACGGCAAGTTACATTAAAATTATACAAAAAAAAAAGAATAAAAGAGGGAGAAAGAAATAAAAGAGAGTGAGCAAGAGATGGATACATATAATTCTCCTTTTTGCCTTTTGTTGTTGGCCCAAACAACAGACAAAACCTCAATAAAAAAAAAAATATTTGTTGCTTTACAATACAAAGTACTTACAAGTAAGCACGCGGTTACCTCTATGAAACTCTATACATATATTTTATGCAATTTCTTTGCCGGCCCAAAACCAGGAAAAAAAAAAAAACTGCAACTGAAAAAGAAAAGAGAAAGAGTGGGGGAAAGCCAGCCACCTCAACTCGAGTTGCAGCCATCGTTTTCGCATTAACAGCCAAAGTGAAACGTATGCACTTGCCAGCAGGACGACGACGACGGCGACGACGTCCTTGCGCACTTTTTTCTCTTCATTTTAGGTATGGTGAAGGTAGGGGAGAGGAAAGGAGGGAATGGTTGGTGATTTCTTTTTGTTTGTTCCACGAGCAAGCGGGGGAAATTTCCCAACTGGCAAATATATTTTTTCAATAGCGTCACTGGCGACGTGATTAATGCAAATAAAATAAAAATAAAATGCCAACTATGAGACTCAGGCATCCTGGCTTACCAGTTTGCTGGTTGTTGGCTGTTGGCTGGCTGCGTCCTGCATAAATTTCAAGTGCACAGAATGTTACATTTGAGACAGCAAAACGGGGCGTATGCTTGATAAAATGCGGCCAAGTTCTGAGCTGAGCGGAGCGAAGCGGTAACCGAACTGCTCCGTTTACCCATTAAAAGCCGCACGTAGCTCATAAAGTTAATCAGCGTGCAAGTTGGCGCAGTTTTTCATCCTGGCCCAGGATCAGAAACGAGTAAACTACAAAGGCCACGCCCATCCCCCTCCCCCCCTCTCTCTCTCTCTCTCTCTCTCTCTCCTCTCCTTTCCGATGCCTTCCGCGCTGCAACATTGCCAACCACATAGCGCCCATAGTTGCGGTCGTCTCTGGGATACGTTTGGAAATCTATGCGCGGCATGCACAAATTTATCACTGGCATGTTTTATTCAACCTTCACCCAAATGCCAAAGTCCTGCTCCATCTACAATATGCCAGCGTGTGTGTGTGTGTGTGTGTGTGTATGTGTGTGTTAGTCAGTGTGTGCTCCGTTCGCTTTTTGATGTTTTGAGGTTTTTAGCGCTAAAAAATGCTTTGCCCAGCGGCGGCGACCACCAGCAAAAAATAAGAAGAGAGTAAAAAAAAAACTATTGGCATTTTCCTTCGGTTTTGGTTTGGTTTAGCCACCACCACCACCCAACCCTTCCCTGCCGCCATGCTGAAGCATCTCAGGCATGCCAATGGATAGACCAAAATAGAGAAAAGAGAAGCACATAGCAATAGAGTGAGAGGAGAGAGGGAGGGAGAGGGAGGGAGAGAGGGAGAGGAAGGGAGAGGGAGAGGGAGAGTGGGATGAGTGAATGGGCTGCCTCACATATGCAAACTGGGCAACTATTGACGACTGCCTTTTAGGCGTCGCGACGGCATTGATTGCCGGACAAAGTGTAGCGCGAAATTGAAATATTGAGCGAGATAATGGCGGGATGGAGGGACGGGGAGGATGAGGAATGTGAAATCAGTTCAAATTCGAAGGTTGCCCCCCAAGGGACACATACGAATGGCTAATGATTGCTATGTGAATCCCTAGTTGGCGGACCAGATGGAGCATGAGGACGATGAGAAGGACCACCATGTCATCAGTTAAGGACTTTTAATTAAATATGAAAACAGGGCAGAGGACAAAAACCTAAATGAATTGGCAACAAGATTGCGTAAAGCGCCACCATTTTTCGTCCATTGCCATGGAAATTTTCAACTGAAAACTTTTCAAATTCGATTGCAGAAAATGCATATGAAAAACTTTTTCAAACGTTTCCACTTCAAACAGAGAGAAGATTGTGCAAACAATATATACATATATAGTAAGTCAGAGTATATTCAGTCGATCTCTAAATACTCTAAAAAGACACTCTTTAAAATTGTTTATTTACAAACGACCATTAGTAAAGTGAAAATTGTTCGAAAGTTTGTTCTTCATTTTGTTCGTAGACAAAAGCGTTTACAGTCTTGGCCAAAAAGTTTTTTGACGTCTAAATACCTTAGCATATAAATTTATGCCATTCACATATTGTAAAATAAAAAACAAAGACCAATATTTTCACTTACTCACATTATTATCTTTTATGAATACAAACAAATTCCTGTCTATTTCAAAAAGTTCTCAAAGACTCGCAGCAAATGCCATTGAAATCATATTTAACTTCTGATTTTAGAAGTTATCTTTGTCTTTTGTTGTAGTAAAATGAATCTAAGGACAACGCGATTGAACATGGTCATTCGATTTGGATAGTATTGCCTAATAAATTCATTTTGATATTATGCATAGCTGTTTGTATGTATCGATTATTATGTATGTATGTAAATATCAGCGAGAATCTATGAAATTCAATTTGCCTAACTAAAATTTTTTCCCCGATGGCAGGGTCTAGTCAATCCATTGTGAAGTCAAGTTCATTGCTTGAGTTTCCTTCTCATATATGTATGGACCATGTACCAGCAGCACCATCGGCAGGAGCAGAAACAGCAGTTACCCCAAAAACAATTGACACTTGTCGACAATCTGCACCATCGAGTCTGCCTCCTTCTTTACCACTATCATCCTTTAGCTTCTCTGACTGCTGATCCTTTTACTCTTCGCCCCCGCCCCTGCTGTTGGTTGATGGCCACGACCCGGTCCTGGACGAGGAACCGTACCCTTACCCGTGCCCGGCCACGGCATGCTGCATTTTTCGCTGCTTTTAAGCAAACAAGCAAGGAATGTGGAAACTGAGAAGCATACGAAAAGCGTACAAAAAAGTGCCACTCCAAGTGGCTGCGGAAAAGTCGTGATTGCAGCCAAAACGCTTAGCAAAGAACGAACGAACCGAACGAAGGAACACAAACAACAAAAATAACAAAAAAAAAAAAATGCATAGCATAAGAAAAACACAGAAAGAACGGCGTAAAATGAAAAAAAAAAGAAAGGAAAAATGAATGGAAAAGAAAAACTGCCATAGAAAAATACAAGTGTAGAAAACTTGAAACCATGAAAAACTGACTAAAAGACAGACGTTGGAGAGGGTGAGGAGGAGGAGGTGGAGGAGAAGAAGGGAAGATATAAGAGCAAGTAGGCTGCTCAAACAATAGTGTCATGTTTGCCTCTGCATGGGTGTGTGCGTGTGTGTGTGTGTGTGAATAGGGAAAGAAGGGCGGGAGGATAAAGTCAAGGATCAGTCCATGGACTGAGACAAACCTTAGCTAGGATTTAAAGTTACCCAAGATTTCATCAGAGCATTCAAGGTTTCAACTTGGGGTTGAATTTGAGTTGCGTTTAAGGAGATGTACTCTAGATGGGAGGAAGGACTCGCCCTTTGTCAACATTTTTATTGTGCAAATTAGAGGAGAGAGCGCTCCCATCCATGGACAACAAATAACCGTAATGGCTTTGTTTTGGACATGGTTTCTGCCACAGTTCAGTTCAGCTCAGCTCAGCCCAGCTCGGCTCAGTTCAGTTTAGCTCAGTTCAGGTGCAGGTGGCGAAGGACAACGCAGCTGACATTGTTCTTCTTCTGTTGGAAGGCAACCCGAAGGCGACAACATCAAAATAAATAGAAATAAAAAACAGTTGGATAAAAAATCATCATAATAGCAAGCGAACAAAATGCGCCAAGGACAATCAACAACAAAAGTCCGTTGTGGCCAGAATCTTAGGCTTCCTGCCTATGCCGCCTATCTTTTGCCCTCTCCACCTTCCCTCCTCTCTCTGTCTTATCTTCTCTCTCTCTCTCTCATCTTCCTTGCCGTCATTCGCTCTGACCACATTTTGCGGTCGCCAAGGCGCATCATAAAAATGTTAATGAAGTTGACAAGGCGCCGACCCATACTACTTCGTCCTTTGAAGTTAACAAAAAAAAAATCCAGAGGGTCGTGCTGCTTTCAACAATGCCGAAGAGTGTATACCCTTGCAACTTCTTCTTATCTTCATTAATTAAATACCCTTTTGAAACAACAACAAAATAAGAAACTTCTTAATATTTTAAGTTGATTTCAAATCTTATAAATTGAAATGAAGGATGAGTTCAAAACCAGTTTCCGTCTAAAGCTTTATTCCTAACTCATTTTTGCAATGGAAACTATGAGATTTTGTCGTAAATATGTCTGGCAATCGACCCATTTTCGCAAGGGTATATAAAAAACGGAAAATGAAAATCGTCAATACTAGAAGAAAAAAAGACGAAATATCTACAACAAATAAAATAAAAATTAACTGTGACCTAGAAAAGAACAAAAAAATAAAAATAATCAAAAATAAAGAAGGAAGGAAAAAACGAAACGAAATACACACAAATTTGTGTAAATTTTCGTTGTTGTCGTCGCACAGCAAAGTGGCAAAGGAGACAATATTAGAAATTTCCATTCACATTTGGGAGCAATTTCTTGTATACTCTTTAATTGAATGACTAGAAGGATTTGTGAAAAATGTCTCAACGACTGGGTATAGAAATAATTTTGATATGCATATAGATATATCCCAAAAAGGATGTTAATGGTAAAGTGGACGGATGTAGATGAGAGAGGGGGAAGTACTACGATTCTACTACGGGAATAGATAGTTAGGCTCCTAGGATTCCCAGCCATATCGATATAGCAATGATTATTTGTCTAGGATCTCGATCTATTCTATTCTATTCTGGTAATTTACCAAAATTTCTCCGACAATGAGTAATTGTATCTTAGGCAATATTCTGCCTCTTCAAAAGTAATCAACTTAGTTGGGCGACCTTGTTGAGATGTATCGAATCTTAGAGTTCCAATCTTTTTTATTTTCAGTATATCTCCAGTTTATTTCAGCTGAATAGCTTTGCTTCTTGTGGTATTTGACCGTGCTGATATACCTCGATGCGATACAGGGTATTATTCGCTCTTTTTTTCTGCAATTCTCAATTTGTTTGCCAAGATTTTTGTCAAATTAACAAAGTTCTTTGGATAAATTGTTCAATTAATGTTTTTAACAAATGTGATTTAAGTGTTGGGTCTTTCGGGAAGTTGGTTTAAGGGACAACAAAAAATGTAAATTATGAATAAAGGCGGCATTCTATATATGCCCAGATATGTGTGGGGTGTGTGTGTGTGGGTGTGGGTGTATGGGTGTGTGGGTGGGTGTGTGTATTTGACGTGATTGCCACTGTGCGTTTTACTGGTTCATATAACCAGCCACCCACCTCCGACCTTCGACCTAGTGCCTTTATGCTTTTCATTCGTTCTTTCTCTCGCTTTCTCTTCGCTGTCACTCTATCCCGCTCTCTCTCTCTCTCTGTTTCTCTCGCGCTGCCTCTTCTTCTGTGTCTCTTGTGTCTTTGTTGCTGTGTCGCAGTGCAACCGAAAAATATGATAAATGACATTTTCCACTTGTTTTCCATGATGATAATTTATACTCCGTTCACTTCGCATGCACGAATTAGTCGTCGACAACGACCCAGGCTGGAACCCAGTCTTTCCCAGTGCCCCGCCCATGGCTTCCCCCATACCACTGCCCCACTGTGCTTGCCCCCACACCACAGTAAATTGCCAGTGGCAACCATTTTCATTTTCATTTATTTTTTATACATTTTTTTTACTTGCACATTTGCTTGCCAAAAATAACACAAGAAACAAAAAAAAAAAAAAAAAAAAGAGAGCAACAAAAATAAAAAAATGAAAGAAGTGAAAGAAGAGAGAAAAGAAAATTCGCAACGTTGATGGATGATGAGTAATGATTGAAGCCATGTTGCCATCCCTTCCACAATCCCCCATAAACCCCCCCACACAACCATCACCCCGGCACCCCCTTCTCTTACGCTTATTGTCATATATGGCTGTTGGCGTTCAAATTTTACGTTTGCTTATGCCAATTTTGCTCCAGGGAAATTACATACATTTCGTTTGTATCACAAAAATTAGTAGGTAGAAACACACACAAAAAACACAAAACAAAAAAAAAAAAAAAAACAGCAACAAGAAACCAAGAAGAAAAGCGCAACAACAACAACGGCAACCAAAGATAAAGAAAAAATGTGGAAAATTTTTACTCAACAACAACAACAAGCCTAATTTGACCTTAGGCTGAGGACAAGTTTCATTTATTTTTTTGCTTATTTTTCTTACCCAAACTACAAACACATGAGCCTGAGCTCCTTTTTCGAGTTCTCACGGCATTTCGAGGACATGACAGAAGAAGCCGACATGGTGGGCGGTCAGTGACCGAGGGGAAAGAGCAGAAGATTCAGGTGGAAACTGTTGTGGCCACAGCTGTTTTCGCTCTCATATTTGTTTATCAGTTTTTAAGAGCAGCTCTTGCACTTCATTAAGGCAAAATAAATACCAATTACAAACCTAAAAATAAATGACAAACCCAAACAAGAGGAGTAACCGATTTGAGACTATAATTGGGAGTATTATCTTCCCACATCTATCCGATTACACTTTGGGCACTAAGGGCTTGAACAGCCCGAGGAGGTGAGTCTATTCCTTCGACTCAAACACTCTTCCACTCTCAGTTCGAAGGCTATTTGAAGAAAAATTAAAAGTCATTCGAAATGCATTTTTATTTTCATTTTAAATAATTAGTGTGGAACTAACCGACTTAAGTAAGCGTTCTTTTCTCCCTCTCCCTCTCTCTCTCTCTTCATAGAATTTGCATTGAAATGCTGCTTCAGGTGTTGACACTTTTAATTGAAATTTCCAATTGCTAAATTCTATTTTGTTCTGTTTCGTTTGGCTGCGTGTCATCGTTTTCTTTTGCTCAACTTTTCGCATAGAAAATTCTTACTTACTGATGGATTTCTTACATTTTCATTTTCATTTGCAGTTTTCGCTTTCGCTTTCATTTATTTCGAATTTAGTGTCCTTGCCACTTGCAAACAAATCGAAACTGTTGGCGGCTTTTCCACTTTGACACCTTTTGGTTGCAAGTTGAAAAGCTGCCCTTTTGCATCAATAGAAGTGGGTGAAAGAGGTGTTGGGTAGTGTGTAGGGTGGTAAGGGGGACAACTGCATAAATGTACGTGTGTGCATTTCCGGCTCTGCTCTTGCAACATAGTCGTTTATTCTGTTATGTTGCCTTTGGTTGGGTTTGTTTTGTGCAACTTAAAATTCAAAGAAAAAAAAAAAAAAAAATAAGGGAAAAATGAAAATAAATAAATAAATACTACGCACACACACACACACTCTTTCAGCCCTCTAGCACCCCTTCCCTTTCCCCTTCTCTTCTTCTTCCTTTCTTTAGCCCGCCGCCACTCTTCCTTCTGACTTGGCTTACAGCTCAAGTTTATATTACGCTTGGCCTGTTAACTGCTGCTGCAGGTCCCTGGCTGTGCGAGTGTGTGTGATGTGTGTGTGTGTGTGCGATGCAGACGCCCAGCTAAGCACTGCTGATTGAATTCTTTTGTGTTGTGATTTTGCAGCACTTTGGTGGACTGCTGTCCCCTCTGCCCCTCCCTCCTTTAGCAGCTCTTTTAGGTGATGTGCTGCAGCTTGTGCTTGTGCTTGTGCTAGGTGTGAAATGTGCACATAAAATTTGCACCTGTTTGTTGTCGTTTTTCACTTTCACTTTGCCAACCCAAAAAAAACAAAAATAAACAACAACATAAAGAGGCGAAAGCAGGGGCAAGAGAAATGCAAAACAGGCAGCAGCAGCTGCAAAAATGTCGTGCGGTGTATATATAAAAAAAAGAACGAAATAGAAGAAAAAGACGGACGAAAACTCTACATTCCCTGCTTCTTCTCGAGGCGCAAGTGTTTGGCCAAGACACACATAAAACATTTTTGCAGTGAGTGAAATTAAATGCCAGCATGACACTGAAATGCTGCACCCAACAGCAGCAGCAGCAGCAGCAGCCGCAGCCGCAGCCTCAGCGTGCCAAAGACAAAGCCATTAAAATGCGCCAACTTGGCGTTCTGGTTAAGGAAGTGTGGCCCATATAATATAAAGTGAGGCAGATATACATACAATATAAGTAAGAAACGTGTTTCTACGATCCCATTCTGATGGCCGAATTCAACAACAAACCGCTGAGTCCATATACTTTAACAAAGTAACTCCTACATCCATCTACTTTGTCAACGATGCCGCACGATATTTCTAGGATAAGAGAAGAGCAAATGTCCTTAAAATTTTGCTTTTTCGTAGACGATCAGCATGCTTTTTTGTCAGACTGAAGGACCAAGACATGAGCAACTCTTTGGCCAACGACGTTTATCTCTCGGAGTTGAAATAAAAAACTCTGAAGAGCAGTTTGCTAACTCACCTGCGTTGGGGATGTTGAGGATGAAGTAATTTATGAAAAAGTTGAGCAATTACAAATTCAAGCGAAAATCTTTACCAGAATCAAACGAAGGAAGCAGTTATCTCTGCCGATTTGGCCGTGCGTAATTAAAAATGCAGGCTCGAGTATCTTTGCTAGCCAGCAGCTTCTTCTCGCTCATTGCATACTTTGGGGCGTCGTTTAACTTTGCACTTAAGCAGAAACACAACCCCAGCACCAGCCACAGCCCCAGCCCCAGCCCCATTCCCAGCCCCTGTTCCAGTCCCTGCCCAGCGGGCGGCAAGGCGGGCGGACAAAACGTAAATATCATTTGCATTTTTAAGTGCGTTGCTTGGAATTCGGTGTTGGTCTTGGTCTTGGACTTGATGCCGCAGATTCTTGGCCGGGCCCCGGTGGAGACTATAAACTGGCCCCAGGACAGCACCGACCGCAAGGCAGCAAATCAACGCCAGGACCGCCGCTGCGGGCGCCTCTCTTTAAAGCACGAGCACAAAAAAAAGGGCCATAAAATCAGCTAAAAGCAGCCACAAAACACCAAGTGCCGAGAGTCGAGCAAGGATCATGGCATAGCCGTGAGGCACGAAATTTATTTCAATAAAATGTGCATTAGTAAAAGCGAGAGCCAAAGGGAGCGCTAAGTTAGTATGATGGGAAAGAGCGAGAGAGAGAGAGAGAGGGGAATGATTGCATGCAACAAATAACTTGAGGCTTTTAGTGTAGTGCGCACAAAATGCAAAACAAACGAAAACAAAACAAGCTTGAGCCATGCAACAGAATACAACAAACAAAAAACAACAACAAAAAAAAGGCTAAGGAAATGTACAGTTGCCTCCAAGTCGCACACACACACACACACTCGGTTAGGGAGATATACTAGCACATATTAATAGGACAAGTCTCTGAGTCGTCGTCGTCGTCATCCTCGTCGTCATCGTCGTTGTCGTCTTTTGCAGATTTGCTAATACCCCAAAGTATGAAACATTTTACCCATGAGTAACTCTATTTGAAATCCATTACTGCAAACGAGTCTGCCAACAATAAAAACTGTGAAAAAAAAGTTTCAAATTTATGTCAAAAAAGAAGCAAACGAGCGCCAAAGAAAAGAAAAGAAACGAAACGAAACGAAACGAAAAGAAAAGAGGCAACGCAGCAAGGAAATAAAGCAATGAAAAGAAGCCAAAAAGTAGAACAGGAACACAGAGAGGTCGGACGCCCAAAATGACGAAGGAAGGGAGGTAGGGATCAGGGATGACATGGGATCAAAACTTGAACAATAGCAAAATGTGAGGAGCAACAGCAACAGCAGAAAAAAAAAACTTGGTACCTACATTTTAAACGTTTTGCTTGGCGAAACTTTAGCTCAATCTTCGACTTGGACATTTGCCATCCATCCATTTGTAGCATACAGGATGATATCCTCAACGTGCCGCATACACACCACAGCAGAGTCAAGTGTAAAATGGAGTAGAGTGGTGGCTGGGTGGTTCGAAGTGGAAGTCAATAATTTGTGGCATATTTTTACAACAGATTCAATTAAAGCCACAGGGCCAAGAGGTACACACATACATACATACATACGTAGGTGACTGCAAGAGAAGCAGCAGAGTCAACTACGGAAGTGACTGCGGTAAGACTGTGAATGGAAGTGGCATGATGGCTAGAGTCAGGCAGGCAGGAGGGGGGAATGCGGCAAAACAACATATACAAAAAAAAAAAAAAAAAAAACAAAAGTAGGAAAATGAACAAAATATGTACATAGGACAATACGGGCATTCAACGACGATTCTTGAGGTCAATAACTTGGCTGTTAAAGTCGAGCAATTGAGTTTGCCGAAACGGAAATATAAGACAAAACAAAAAAGATATTCCTCAACATTGGGAGTACTTGAATAAAAGCCAAATTTAACCATTAGATAGACGAGAAGAAGGAAACTTTGCAACTAGGTCGAATTTGAAAGGATTCCCCAAGGATCGAAAACTTTGACAAAAAAAAGGCAACACAATATTTGGCAACTGGCGTTATCAGTTACGAAACAGTTAAGAAATGTGACAAAGTAGTCGTTAATCAACTTCTTAATTCAAAGATGAAAGTTTAGGGAGATCGGAACACCTGAAAAAAACCTCGTTACTAAGACCAACCAGAGCCTAACAGAAAAAAAGAGAGTCTTGTCATTGTCTTCCTTTAAGAAAGAAAATCTATCAGCAAATAATTGGTCTTGATTCATTAAGATCAAGTGTAGTCCTTTTTTCTCATTTTTTTTATTACTTGTTGCTAAAGCTAAACAATTTACCATACAAAAGAAAACTCTTTAAAAGAACAAACATATTAGTCTTTAGAGCTAATGGGGAACTTTGTTCTTCTCTTCACTTAGTAATTGAGCCTCTTGAACCGACCAATGATTGAAACTAGTTTAGAGTCATCAGACTGATAAACCTAAATTCTCCCTTTCCCCTATACATTACCGATTGTAATAACCGCTAATGCTTGCTCGAAAACCCCGCCAAGCGAAAAATAAATTCAGTCAATTCTAAAATTCGAAAATCCTTTACAAATTTGCTCAATCAAATTTCATTCAATTATATTTGCCCACAGCCATTTAATTTACAAATTAACAAACATACGAAAAAAAAAAACAAAAAATATTAAATTAAATGAGAAGAAAAAAAAGGGAAAACACTTTCCAACAATGTGCAAATTGGTGGATTTAGGTAAATAATAAAAAAAATCGCCCATCAATGTGAATTGTGGAAAAAATTGCAACTAAACGCATACAATAAATTTGAGGCTAATTCGCGTACAAAGCTGATTTGGTAGAACAAATTTTTGGTTTTTTTTTTTTTTTTTTTGGCAAAAATTCAAATAATTGCAAGACAGTTAAATGGTGAAATTAAACGAAAACGAAACGAAATGAAAATGAAAATATAAAAAATCGATTTAATTTTATTGCCAATATCTAATTAAATCGCGCAGACCGCAAAATGGCAAAAGCACAAATTACAATTAAAATAATTTGAAATGAAATTTTACCGAGTTTGTTTGCTTCTGCATAATTCAGCTGAAAGTTCAGGGAGAAACAGTGAGAAAGAGAGAGGGTGGTAGGGGAAGAGCAGAGAAAGATAGAGATGCGAGTCGCTTAAACCCGTCGTTTCACAGCAGCAGCAGCATGCTTCACCCATCCCTGCCCACCGCATCCGATCCGACCTTAACCGCAGCAAGGCAAATGCAAAAGTTTACATTGAAAGCCGCTTAAACTTTAAGTCAACTAAGCGGCTTACCCACTCACTCACTCAGTCAGTCAGTCAGTCAGTCAGTCAGTCAGTCACTAGCTAGCTAGCATTCACTACGCACGCATCACTCATACGCCCCGAATGCCAAGTGCGTCTCATCGCATCGCATCCCCCTTTTTTTTTGTTTATTTCCCCGCCCCATCAAGAATGAGAAATGTATTTCGCTTTCGTTTCCACTTAAAATTGTTTACTTTATTATTTGGAATAATTCTCACTTAACCTATGTACAGTTGTGTTTAGTTGTTAGTTTAGTTGTTAGTTTAGTTTATGTTTTAGTTTTGGTTTTAGTTTTAGTTTTTGTTTATTTTGTATACATTTATCAAAAATACAAATTATAAATTACAAATGAATTCTGTACAGAGTTTCAAACGCCCAGCCAGCCGCTCAGCCTCCGTGCCAATTTTTGTGAAAAAAAATTGATGATGATTGCCAGCGTCGTTTTACATTTAGTTTATCGATTTCGTATAATGCCACAAAAATTATGTACAATTTCGTCTTTCACTTCATCTTTGAAAAGAGCTGCATAGAGAATAGGGACAAAGAGAGAGAGAAAGAGAAAGAGAGAAAGAGCAGGGCTCCTTACATGCTATACTGATAGCGCACATTGGAGGCCAGCTAACAGAAAGAGACCGCAAGACAGAGAGAGATAGAGAGAGAGAGAGAGAGGAGAGGAGAGGAGAGTCAAGAAGGATTTCCCCTTCATTTTTTATGCACTCACCTCAACGCCCACCAATCGCTCATCGTACTCGCTGCTCGCCTGCATGGCCAGCTTGGCCTGTGAGTGCATAATCGCATCGGATAGCGAATCTCTTTGATATGTAGAGGAGCCCAGCATGCCCGATGCCACAGAGCCGGCATGATTCGTTGGCGTCTTGAGGCGTGAGGTTTTGCTACGGCAGAAGAACTCAACTATGGCCACCATTACGGCCAGCAATAATCCGCCAATCAATATATAATAAATGCCAGCCACATTGCTCAGTGACAATTCATTGGGAGTGGTTGTCGCTTCCTGTACATCCAGATTGGGATTACATTCGGTTTTGTCGTACCACCATTTATTCCGTATTTTGAGCAATTCCCCATTCTCCTTAAGCGTGAGTACGGCCAAATTGAGGCGAGTTCTGTGAATTCGTTTCCGAAAAAGGTTTAAATTGCTAAAAAAAAAATGCCTGGAAGCCTCCTCAAATTTACTTACCTTAATGGCGAACCAATGGGTGTGGCCACACCGAATCCTTTGGTATCGATATTTCTGCCCACTTTCATGGTATCGCATGGAGCTCTGGCATTTACATACTCGTTCTTGGGAGACTCCACCAGCAAAGCATATTTCCCCTTGGAGGTTCTTACCCTTCGAATGCCCTCGTCATAGGAACGAACCGAGCGATGGGGATTGGCATTCATGTATTCCCACATCTTCTGATGCAAGCCGATTTGTGAGCGCTGAATGATCAGATTTCAGCCACAATACAGAAACACAGATTCGAAGCATTTGAACTTACCTTAAAGAAATCCCAGGTGGAACCATGCAAGAGAGTACCGTATTCGACATCGGACTGCATGGCCAGATCCTCGGGTGATTTGATAGGAGCCACCATGCGTTCGACGGTGAGAAAAGCAGCCAAGTTGGCTGTATACGAGGAGATCAAAATGATGGTGAAGAACCACCAAACGGCGGCCGCAATGCGTCCAGCAATCGATGGTGGCGAGAGATCGCATCCCTGTTGCATGAAGGCAGCCAGGGAGTACCAGAACGAGTTGACCAAACTGAAGTCGTTGGCCGGATCAGGAGTGGATTGTGGCTGCTGCTGAGGCGACTGTGCTGGCTCATTGCCAGCTTGTGGAGCTCGCTTCACTATGCGCCACTCGTAGGGGGGGAAGCGTGTAACGAAATAGAGAACAATACTTACGCCCACATAGCTCAGTATGACACTCATCTGGAGGAGAGAGAGAAGAGGAGAGAAAAATGTGCAGGTGATCCAATACAATGGTATTGCTCTAAACTCACCCAAATCTCCTGCGAGAGAGGATTAAGAAAGCTGAAGACGCCGGGTGATTGTTTCACTGGCTTCCTAATCATAATGGATATGCCCAGGGACATGAAGGGCTTGGTGAAATCAATGACACGTTCCCGTTCTGCCGTAATGGTCATTGCCGCTATGGCTATGTCCGCCTCCTTGCGCACCAGTTCACCAACCATGCCATCCCAGCCGCCCGGAGCATATTGATTCTCATTCCCATAGTTGCCATCCTGTGCAAGACGTAGTTCATCTGGACAAAGGACAGACATTCGATTCGATTCGCTTTGGACAGGAATAGATTCTGACTCTCTCACTCACATTTTATGCCCAAGCGCTTGGCCAGCATTTCGGCCATATCCTTGCAATATCCCTCAAAGCGATCATTGCCCACCAACTGTTCCCCATACGAGGCCTGCTTATGCATAAGATAAGGTTCCTCCAGCACACTTGTCACTATATACGTGTGATTCCTGGCATAATCGGCTGTCGAGGCCGATGCGAATCGCGTGGAGGATGCCATATAATTGCCTCGACTATTGTGATGCAGTGGCAGCAGTCCGATATCATCGCGCCACTCTGCCACCTGTTGCAGAGTGGAGTTCACCGACATCTCAACCACATGCAAGGTGTAGTTGATGCGTCGGCCATCCTCATCAAATCGGATTGAGCCCGACAAACCATCTATTTCCACCTGTCTCCACACACACACACACAGACAGACAGACACAGGCACGCACACAAATGAGAAATTCATTTAGGATTTTCAGAAAAGATTTCGCGTTAAGCTTTCTTGGATTGCATCCCACTCACCTTTCGCAACACTCTCGATATCTTTTCGCCCTGCTCCCAGGGTGTGACCCATCCCTTGTTCGTATTACAATCGAGCAGGGCACTTGATTCGTTCAATGTCATTGATGAACCGACTCCGCCCCCACCACCGCCTCCATGGCTGCGACGCTGCAGATGATTCGAACGAAACTGATCCGGCTTCTTGCGCAGAATGCGATTGAAGGCCTCGACAAGAACAAAAACCGCATCATACATCAATGCGGCCTGGGCCTACAAAGGTAAAGTAACGGTTGATGAACGGTCGGATGGTTGGATGGATGGATGGATAAAGGCATAAAGTTGAACTCAACCAACAACAAAAAAAAAAAAAATTAAAAAACAAAAGAAAAACGCCAACACAAGGAAAAGAGAATGGGGGAAAAAATTACGAGAAAATCCTTACCGAAATTGCTGGCATGTTGCTGCCTCCGCCGCCCCCGCCACCGCCGATGTTGCCGCCGCCTGCTGAGCCCAAAGGCTCCAAACGTTTCCGGCTGTCATGGAAATCACGCACCGCCCGCCGATTAGTGTCCACAATGCGAAAGCCGGTGATGTTGATGGCTCCAAACTCCACCACATCGCTGGGCCAGTGATTGTCCATGACCTACGCAAGGCACAGGAAAATAAAAAAAAAAAAAAAAAAGAGAAGAGAAGAGAAGAGAACCAAAACGAATAAAAATCAAACAGAAAGAAAAGCCCCTCTGAAACGGATGCTAGCAATAATTGCTTATTAAAGGAGCTCCACAGGGGTCCGCCGCATAGAGGAAAAGATATGGGAATGGAAAAGGGAGAGAGGGAGAGTGGGAGTAGGGGCTTGTTCGCTCACCAGTCCGCTGAGCAGGTAATGATAGGTGCGCCTGCCCAGCTTGATATCCCGCACATGCTGTATGATGATCTCTTTGGCCATTTCCGCCGGGCAGTCGAGCACAATGCGCTTTTTGCTGAACCGTCCCAAATCCTCCAGCGTGTGCAAAAATTCAATGGCCATAGTTACGTTGGCAATGCGTTTTACCATTTGCACACGGAATGTTTCATTTCCGGGTTTCAGTTCTTGATAGATTTGCTGCAGGCGAAGTAATCCTACAAACAAACAAACAAACAAAACACACACAACAAAATAACAAAACAATCCACACACGAAATGTTCAGATCTGTGGAATGAACCGCCAGCATATTGGCAGTGAGTTGAGCCAATTGAACAACAATCGTTTGATGGCAATTGAATGATTTTGGCCACTTAATCAAACCGAAATTCAATCAACAATTCTACATTCTACAGTCTTTAAGGGCCAATGAGTTCAAGAGAAAGAATCGCTGGATCATCTTTGTATATATCAAAACTGTTTTGCAGTTTTCTCTTGTTGTGTCGATAGTTGATTAAATCTAGTAGGGACATAGACTCGAACCACTAATAAGTTCGTCCTGGAAAAAGGTTGGGTACAATTTGCTTGGCTTTTTCTGTTGTTGTTTTTTTTTTTTTAGGTTACTCAATTGTTTTCTTGTTGTTTGTATTTTATTTCGACGACCTCCATCTAGCATCTGGCGTGAACACAAATAACAACTCAATTGATTCATTCCGTTCACTTCAATTTACATTTAATAACACATACACACAACTACAACAAGAGAGAGAGAGAGAGAGAGAAAGAAAAAAAAACTGAAAAATCGCTTACTATGCCACAACAAAGAAAATATCAAACAAGAAAAAAAAAAACAAATTCAAAAGCAACAACATTTTCACACGCCATTTGTTGCATGTTGTTGTTGTTGTTGTTATTGCCGTCTTCTTTTTTTTTTTTCCTTTTCGAGAGGGAAATCAATGCAGCAGGCAACAACAATAAACACAGTCGCGCGAGAAAAAGCGGAAACGGAAGTGCACAGACAATTGAAGTGCTTTTTTGTGGTATGTTGTTGAGTTGGGTAACAACATTTCAATAAATAGCAACAACAACAACAATAACAGTAGCAGCACAACAACAACAACAAGCTGCGTATCGCAACTGTCTCCACCGTATACACCCTTTTTGCCCTTTTTCATTTTTTTTTTTTTTTTTTTGTCGAGATGTTTTATTGAATGTTTCCTATGTTGTAGTCAAAATGGTTTATACTTCTTTTTTGTTCCCCTCCACCCCCCTCACGAAATTCATGAATGCGCCAAAAAATATGCTACCAATTTGTCGCCGTGTGCGAGCTGAGCACAACAGCAACAGCAACAGAACCAGCAGCAGCAGCAGCAACATAAAATGGCACTGGTTATGGTAGATTCAATGGCAGAGAGGTGATATAAGGGCATTGGGCGAATGTAGAGAAGTGGTTGGGCTTGGGTTTGTGTTGAGGGGAAAGAGGGCAGAGGAGGCATAAAGAACAAAGCAATAACAACAAACTGCTGACAGCGGCATTAAAATATAAAGTAAAGTCCCCGCTGTGGAGCCTTTTTCGTTAACAATGTAAACGCCCGAGTCGAAGTCGAAGCCAAAAATGAAAGAAAAAAAAAAAAAAACGTGAAAAACGGAGAGAAAAAATGGGACACAGGCAGCTGCTGCTACTGCTGCTGGTTGCTGTTGCTGCTGTTGCGGCATTTCCTTTTCCTGCAACAAATGCCAGAGGCAACAATGTCGGCCTACTTTTTGGCGCCGAAGCAAATATTAAAAAATGAACCCGAAACTCAACAACAACAACAACTACTACATCAGAAAGAAATGGGCAGAGAAAATAATAATAATAATAATAATAATATTGTTAAGGCAACAAGAGCAAGAGCTGGCAGAGTGATTCGGTAAAGAAAGTCCAACTTGGTAGCTGCATAAAGTCATAAATTTTATTTCCACACACTCGCACATAGAGTCATTAACACATGACACAGTCACTCCCATATATATATATATCCACACACACACACACACTCACACACACATTACATCAGCGTGTGAACTCATTACAAAAGAGACAGACAGAGACAGCTAGTGTAAGAGAGAGAAAGAGAGATGGGGGGGGAGTGAAATCAGAGAGCCTATATAAAATTTTGAACAGAGACTTTTCCTCTTTATAACAATCTCCAT
Source organism: Drosophila nebulosa (assembly GCA_024703675.1). Lineage (NCBI taxonomy): Eukaryota > Metazoa > Arthropoda > Insecta > Diptera > Drosophilidae > Drosophila > Drosophila nebulosa. Next base: position 2,997,941 of record JANFPS010000008.1, read on the forward strand.
CTTGATGTCTCCATCTTGTTTCTTTCTATTTTGTTTTGTTCCTTTTGCCGTCTCGTAATTGTTGCCCGTTGCCTTCGCTCGGTCGTTCGTTCGTTCGTTCGGTCGGTCGTTGTTGTCCTTCGTAGTCGCACGTAGACGACGACGGCAGGAAATTGCTTTGAAATAAATTTCAATACAACACACAAAAGGAGCCTAAGACTCAACCATATGTGTTTGCCTCCTTTCCATGTCGCCGTCGCACTGCCTCTATCTTCGAGTCTTTTAAGCCGCCCAAGGAGCCACTCGAAAAAGCATACTTGGAAGCACTTGAGCATCCTGTCTGGCAACCTCTTCCTTTCGTTTTCGCTTCTTGTTTCTTTTGCTTTTTCTTCTCCTCGCTTTGTGCCGCTTATTTAATTACATATTAGCAAAAATGAAAAGGCATGAGGCATAGCAACAACAACAACAACAACAACAAAAGCCAAGTGGAAAGTTGGCAAAGTGGGGAAACAGATAAAAAGATGTAATATGAGTTGGTTAAAAATAGGCATGGCGTATGATCTTTGATTTCCATTTACATATAATACAAGACAATTCCCCCTCCCAAAAGGAGGAGAAGGAGTGAGAATGGGATGGGCCCGAAGTAGGAGTTAAAAGCGAGACCCAGTTGATTAACTTTAAATTGTAAGTTAAATGTTATGAAAGGGAAAATCTGATTAGACAGAGAGTTTCATTTAAACAAATTGCATAGTCTAAACTCTGGCGCATGGCGAGAGTCTGCCTAAAATGAGAGTAAATGTCAATCGATTCGATCGATTTTCCCCTTTTCCTTATACTCACCATCATGCGAATCGTAGAGATAGATAATGCTTTGCCAGCCATAATACTGGATGGTATCAATAATCGCCTGATGATAATCCGGACGCATGCTGATAGCGAAATCCAACAGACACCGATGACGGTGTTTAGTACCTAAAAGTATGCAAAACAAAAGATACAGACACAAGCGAATGAGAGAGAGAGAGAGAGAGTGTGAGAAAGGGGGCACGCAAAGTGAGTAGAGGAGTAAGTGAGGTTGGCTATAACAATGTAATATGCACGCTACATGAAGCAATAATAAAATGAAACGCGTTTCCGCTTGGCGCTTGGCGCTCAACGCTGCCAGCGACATGTAACAAGGAGAAACACTGAATTTACACACACGCACACACACACATCCATATATAGAGAGCGAGAGTTAGAGAGTGCAGATGGGCAGATGAAAGTAGAAGGAGGAGGCAGTTGGTGTGCTGGAGATTGGAGGGTTCTTCCGCATACACTTACAGGCTTGCCCTCTTACCCTAAGGGGGCACGCAAATGCGCAGTCTGTATGTGTGTGTGTCTGTGTGTGTGTGTGCTGCCCCCCTCTCGCCCATATCTTGATTTATAGTGATTGAAATAAAAGAGGCCAAGAGCGCGTCATAAATTTTTTTGCACTCGCTGTACACACACACACACAGACACAAAGACATAGCCGGTTGAGTAGTGTAGAATGGAGTGTAGGAGAGGACTCTTTCTCGTTTGGCATTGCTTCCGCCTTTGACAACAGCAACATCAGCAACAACAACAACAAGAACAACAAGAACAACAACAACATGTTCCTGTCGCGTACTCCATCCAATACATTTGCTGTGGTTGCTCTTGTTATTGTTGCTGTTGCTGTTGCTGTTATTGTTGTTGGTAGTAAATTTTCTTCAAATTACAATTATTATGATTTGTGCTTTGGCTTTGATTTAGTGCCAAGCCACATAGAGCAGGCCAGGCTGGGACCAGACTAAGAGCCAGCAATTCCACTTGGTTGGTCTCTAGGTTGGCTCAGTTGCTCGGTTGTTGGCTTGTTGGCCCCTTCGGTTGGCTTACTCTCATTCGCTCTTGGCTAAAAGGCACCCAGTGCTCCACTTTATGCAATGACTTCATTTTTTTAATACAGACCAGAGCAAGAGAGAGAGAGAGAGAGAGAGAGAGCGAGAGAGATAAAAAAAATCACTAACAACAACTTGACAAAATGGTTGAGCATTAAGTGCGGTGATTGCTGGCTGACTGGCTGGCTGGCTGACTGGGAGGTGCCTGCCAGATAGATGGCAATTGAACATATGGACCTTGATGATTAAATTAGAATTGTGGCGTCAAAGGGACAATAAAAAAAAATTGTAATTGAAATTGTTTTCAAGATGATTTTAAGAATCGATTACACAACAAGCACCAGCAAACAGTTCAAATACATATCAGCAAGATTGGAAACATCAAACCAGGGTACGTTAGGTCCCTTCTTCTTCTTCTTCTTCTTCTCAAGGACTTATTTAATTGGTCTGATCAAATTAAATATTGTTAACAGATATGCAATCAGATTTATTAGCGTTTTCTAAAGCATTTATTGATAAACATACGAGAAATACAAATTTTTTTTGATCTTAACTGAGTGTACACTTAAATATATAAGGTCGATGCAGATTGAGATCTGTTAAACGTTTACTTCTTAAAATAAAATATACAAAACTATTTGTTTGCCGAAAAAGCATAAGATTCATCGTGTTTGGAAGCATAAACACTTAGTGGATTCTCTTTAAGTTCTTTTTGTTAGACTTTTTATATGAACAATGGGAAATAGGTCCAAATTCAAACGATGTAGAAGTTTATGCTTAGGCCTCAACATAAATAAATGGCCCAAATTATACAATTAAACCATATTATGAAGCATAAACCAATTGTAAATTCTTGCCTTAAACAATATTTTATCCACATTGTCTACCTTTAACAAATTGATTCAATTAAAAAACAATTAATGCAAAAACTAAATTCTGATTAAGTCAAAGAGTCAATACTCTTTAAAGCATTTGGAGAGTCCTGCGAGAGGAACATTTGCCTATTATTTTCTTGCGAACTGACATTCTTAGAATAGAAGCATCTCTTAGCTTCGTATATAGGCAGGGCTGTATGTATACAGTTATATTCTTTAAAGTTTAAGATAAGCTTCTGGCGATGCGCCATATACACCTTTTTTGATAAGGTTATGAAGATATATTGAATTTGGCTTTTGGGGAAGATGGTAAATCAAAAACATAATTGAATATTATTTTGCCCCTTCTCTCTCTTGAACATTTTATAAACTTTCGGCTTTGTTTCATTAACGGGAAACCCTTTCGTTTATTCCCTTTTCTTTCCACTTCGTTTTCTTTTTTTTTTCTTCTTCTTTTTTTAAGGACTTCATTATGCATAACTAAGTTGATCAACTTGCCTGAAGTCCTCCACCTCCGGGCACAGACCACAAAATGTAAATAACTCAACACACACACACACATAGACACACACGCGTGCTTAGACACAGACACACACTCACACACACTCAGAGAGTGGGCGAATAAGAGAGAGAGAGAGAGAGGGAGAGAGAGGAGAGAGAGACATAGAGGGGGTGATAAGGGAAGGGAGAATTTTACAATCAATTACATATGACATTTTCTGCACTTTTTGCGCTTCTCTTTCTCGTTTTACCTGAATGGCTGTGTGTGCTGGAGTAGATGTGTGTGTGTGTGTGTGTGTGTGTATTAGTGTTAGTGTGGGTAACTGGTAACTTACCTTCTCGGGGAACCAGGGCGTCACAAATGGCATTTGGAACGTATTGGAGTAGGAGTGCAATGTGTCAAAGGAGTCCGGCGATACGGCGCCCAGCATTGAGTAGACTCCGCGCGAGAATTGATTGCAAACTGCAGCAGGAGTAAGAGTAATAAATTTTTGTCCTTTTCTTTTTGTTTTTTTTTTTTGTTTTTTGCTTGCTCTATTCATGGAGCAGAGCACAGTAGAGTAGATGGTAGAGAGAGTGTGGTGGAGAGTGGTGTGGAGTGGGGTGACGTGTCTAGTGCAATGTGAAATGTGAAATGTGTGCAATTAAATTTCAGCTTTGAGTTCGCGTATTTCCAATTTTCCAATCCAACACAAAAAACAACAAAACACAACAGAAACAAAATGTAGAAAAATGCTCACTAAATTAATGGTTGTCTATGGATAGTGTGTAAGGAAGCTGGTTGGGGATGAGGCAGGATCAGGAGCAGGAGCTGGTAGTGGTGGTGGTATTGGAGGTGGATATGAAGGTTCTGTGTCACCTACTCAGTCGTGATAATTTGAAGGCATCCGCCGTGTTGATGACATCCACATAAGCTTGCAGCTCAAAGCGACGCGATGTCACATTGAGATTGTGATTGAGCATTGCATATTTAAAGGCTGATTGCACATCATCTGTGCCCTGCTCGAAGATGGCACCTGTGTGGATGAGAGATAGAGAGAAAGAGAAAGAAAAAAAAAGGGAGAGAGAGAGAAGAGAATGCTGGTGAGAAGATGGCAAAATAAAATTTTTGCTTCGTTAAATATTTAGGCAGCTTTTGACACGTTGCTGCACTCTCTGTTAATATTAAACGAAAAAAGGCGCACAGTACACAAATATTTACACAAATGATAGTATAATGTTACATACACACTCACACCCACACCCACACCCACACTGACACACATGCACACTGGTGCCACACTCCGGCTAAGGCATCAAGGAAGTGTTGATGCAGCAATTTTACACTGAAGCACAGAAGCAGCGGCAGGAGCAGAAGCAGGAGCAGGAGCAACGAGCCAGGATTTTCGTGTGCAAGTGCAAGCCCAGTCAGCATGACTGTCACATTAGCAGCCATCAACACACATTCACACACACACACACACGACGGGTGGGCATGTATTGCAAAATGACTGCAGGTGCAATGACTGAGGCGCCAACGTATTATAAAAGTAAAGCACCAACAAAATAAAAAACGAAAATAAAAAACCCAAAGCCCACCAAAGGAACATTGTGTACCGAAGAGTACTTAAAACCCATTTCCACCCAAAAAGTCAAGGGGGAAAAAAAAACTACTTGATCATCTAATCGAATGAAATCGAAACAGTAAAAACATATTAATGGGCAATCAAATTATACGGATTTAATAAGCAAAAACTTTAAATCAAATCAAAAGGGATTCACTTAAATTGTCATTTTTGTGACAATTTTGGGCCACACGCTTGATAAACATGAAACTTATTAAACTCTGTTTATTTTCTCTATTTTGCATTGCAAATTGTTTTGACAATCGCAACTGGAAATATTTTAAACTTCTTTTTTTTTTTTTGGAATTTCAATATCCCAATGAATAAATGCATTTTTATTATATTCATGTTGTTCGGCCCTTAAAAAATCATAAAACTGTTTTAGTATAAATGGAATTTTTTTGTATTTAAAAATACTGGATTTTTTTTTTGGTGCTTTGCAAATAGAAGTTAAACATTTTATTTCATTTTTAATTTTTTTGCATTTCAATCAACAAAGAATATTTGACGATTAAGCAGATTTTTTCAAACTAATCTAATTAATTCACAAAGTCATTACCCTTTTAAGTCATGGTTCTCACAATTAGTGAATTCGATCCCAAATTTTTCTTAAGAGTTAACTGTAATTATGACATGCGAATTTTTTAAATCCACTTTAATTTGAGTCGAGCTACTATGCAAGAAACTTGTTAATATCAATGAGCCAAGTTTGTCAACTGGTTGCAAAAAAAAACCAATTATTTTGTTTAACGACAATCAACAAATGTATAATTTATCAATCAATTCTTTTGGTTTTTCCTTGCAACTTTTGTCTAAGATGATTTTATTTCATGAATCTGCTTTGTATAAAAAATTTTCAACAATTTATAAGAACGCGCTTAGAAGTATGCTACAGGAAAAGGAAAGCGATTTCAAGAACACATTCCATCACACACACACTACAAAAAACAAAAAAAAGAAAAAAACACACACACACACAGTCGCAAAGCTTTCAGCGAAACACATTGTAGCACAAATCCTAGCGACAACTGCAACAGCTTCCGACTAAAGGAGCCCTGCTCCCGGTTCCCGGCTCCTGGCTCCTGGCTACTGGCTTCATCTCTTGAATATGCTTTTGAGACTCACCTAATGGTATTTTCTCGGTTAACGATGCTGTTTGTTGTTGTTGTTGCTGCTGCTGCTGTTGTTGTTGTTGTTGTTGGGCTGCGCTAAATTCCAGCAAGCAAATGCTGCTAGCGCATATTAAATGTAAATATGCCAAGAATTTGTGACTCGAATGCATTGTAATTGAATTTTTTGTTGAAGCACACGATTTAAGTTTGAGAACTAGATCTGGTGCTGACTAATATAGTATGCTCCTCTCGCTCTTTCTTTCCTTCCTCTCGCACCCTCTCTTGTATAGTCAATTAAAGTTAGTCTTTAGCCAAGTCTTTGATGTATCATTTTTAAGCACTTTAGCTCAGTTTGGCTCTCACTTTGAATGCACGTCGTTAAAGAATCGAGATTGAAATTGTTTTGCCTTTAAGTCTCTCTCACGTACACACGACCACAGACACAGACACAGACACACTGAATCGCAGTGGACTGAATCTGAATCGCACCAGGACACACACCAGAGATATCGAATCGGAAATCAGTTGGCACTCATCCGCTCTCATCCAACCGAATGGCAACGCGTTGTAATCAGCACTAAAAAACCTACTAAGCTAGCCCAGTAATACGAAGCCCTGAACCGATGCCCGTCCGATGGGGCTACAAGGCGACAAAGCTACAACCACATTGTAGCTTTACACAGGACCAAGAAACGAGAACAAGAGCGAAAGATGTCGGATGCGAGAGAGATTGCCTGCTCTCATTATGGGGAGGCTGTGTACTAAAAACTTCTGCAAAACGTGAGCTCTCTCTCTCTCCGCTCTCTCTCTCTCTCTCTGTACACTGTTAGGAAGGAGTCTGCAAAGGATGGAGTTAACATTTTGTTATCCTGTAACTGACCTACTGCATTTATTGGTATCAGCAATATGCGAGAGATTCTTGTTAAATGTTTGTTTACGTTATGCTTGCATTTTTGGTCTGCATAATTGATGGGCATGGGGGACGAAGAAGGTGAAAGGGAACGAGTCGAGGACTTTCAGACATCTGCTCAATCGCTTGACACGCTTAATGAGTAGTTTGGTTTCTCTTTTTTTTTTTCGTTTCGTTTTAGTTTTATTTTTTTTCTGGTTTCGCTTTGTTTTCTTTCGGTAATTACTGATGATTTGGTGAAAGTCTCGACAATCCTTTTAACAAATCTCATTACGTTCAAATGAAATCTCATTAACAGGCTTTAAATTTTTGCACTAAACGGACCAAGCGTGGATAGAAGATGTTGGAGCAGAAGAAGGAAATTCCTTTTTACACTGCCACGCCTAACGCCCATATTGTCCTTGTCGTTGGCGTTGTCGTTGTCGTTGTCGTTGTCGCTGCCGACGATTTCATCATAATCTGTAATTAGTTTATAATGCGCACAGGAACTGAAAAGTCGGAGTCAGAGGCAGTGGGCAGAGGCAGAGGCAGAGCGAACAGCAAATCGGTGTAGGGGATTGAAGGCGAAAAAGTCAAGACAATTAACATAAAAGTTAATGGTAAAATTTTTTAATTAAGAAAATCAATGATTATTATTTTTCATGATTTCATGTACCTACTTATACCCTCTCCATTAGGGTATACATTTCTAATCAGTGGATTCATTGATCTATAAATAATTATGGGATTTATCTAGCCTCCAATAAGTAGAATTTATATTTACTCAAAATAGTATGAGTTAATTTGCAAGGATCGGTCAATATTTCCACTCCAAGGGAACACTTTATAATCAAAATTTAGCTTCCACTTGTAGATCAAAGCGTTAGAAGGGCAAAGAAACGCAAGTTGTTAGGGTAATGCTTTATTCGTTGTGCACTTTTTGCCTTTTTTGTTTCTTTTCCTCTTTGGATTTTAACATTTATTAAGGTACAAGAGAAAAACGGAAAGACATAAAAACCTTTAATAAAAAAAAGCAACTTCTTTCATTCTAAACACTTTCAGTTGATCCAAGAATTTTAAGTACCTAATTTGAACTTTCATTCTTGTTGTTTATCTGCAATTATTTAATGCAAACGTTCATGAATTTTAATTGGCATTTTTTTCTGTCAGAGTTTTTTCTTACAGTCGTGTTTTTTCTTTATTATTATTTTTTTTTGTTTGTTTTGTTTTTGTTGTTGTGTGCTTATTTTTTGCTTTGGCTATTTAATTACAAAATTACAATTTATGCGGCTGCCTAAATCAACAAAACTAAAGTGTTTAATTAAAAACCGCGTTGGCAAAAACCAGCGACAACAGCACCAAAACAACAAAAACAACAACATTGGCAACAACAATGAAAACAACAATAATAATAATAGCCTGGCATTGCTTGAAGCCGCAACAAAATCAAAGCCGCAAGTACAAAGATAAATAAGTGGCATTGTCGGGTTTCATTTCCTTTTTGGCTTCCAGCAGCTGCAGCAGCAGCAGCAGCAGCATTTGCATTCAAATCGTTGTGTTGGTGTTCCTATGGGTGTGCGTGTGTGTGTGTGTGTATCTGGTTGTAAGCGGTATATAAGTACATTTCCAACTGGTTTTTAGATTTAAGCTAAAAGCACAAAAATAAAGCAATAAAAAACAGCACGCCACGAAAACCAAGTAATGGGCCAAGTGCGGGTGAAATGGAACTGCCGGGGTGGGTTTTGGTGGGCGGTTAGGGGTGTGGCACTCTCAGTTAGTAGCAGCTGCCGTTTCCATCCACTCCCTTCCATCCGGTGGGTATATCTCTCCCGCCGCCATCGTTTGTATTGGTTGGCCTCGACTGTCTTTCAGTTTCTCACTTCATCAGTTACGCCAAAAAGGAGACTCTACAATAAATTTCGCTGATTGCTTCCGTTTTTTTTTTTCGCTCTTTCTCTCTCTCTCTCTCTTGCACTCTCTTTCTTACTCTCGTCTTCTCTACTTCCACGTTCTTGGACGCTTAAAAGTTAGCTAAGGAGCAATAGCAGTAGCAACAGAGGAAGAAGGAGGAGCATCTACGCCGATTTCTTTTCGTTTTAGTCCGGGTCCCTCATTTTTTATGCCGCTTGATAAAGTAATATCCGCTTTAGGTACATTTTGTTTAGTCCCCTGTTAAAGTCAGGACAAGACATGACAAAATTGAATTATAAACTAGTTGTATACCCTAAAAAATCTTTGTAAAAGAACCAAAAAAAAAAAAGAGATCTGTTTAATTTGTTACCAAATATTTGACAAAGCTGTTAACGACTTCACAAGAAGTCGAATGACTAATTTATCTAGTGACTAATTTAATGAGTCTCTATCATTGCATTGCCAGATCATTCCTGGTAAGACCTGAGCCTGCAGTTAACACTTGTCAAGCGAAAATACCCTTTTCTCATTGCGCGTCACATTTCGAGGGTATGTTAAGTATAGGGTATAAAAAGTATTACAGAGTCTCTGCAAGTAATGTGCGAACTTTACGCTATAATTTGGTCACACAGTCTCTCTTTTATTCTATGCCCCCTCCACTCGTACTACTTATTCACCCCAACCCTCACTTCAATGCAATTTTCAATTTTCATTTTTCGTTTCATTTCTTTACGTTTCGTTTTCTCCTTGGCCTTTTTTTTTACAGTTTTTTGTTGGCTCTAACACAGATTTGTGGCCTTGGCTATGCGTCATATCAGGACACGCATACGCAGAGTGTAGGTCAATGCTGTTGGCCCAAAGGCTAAAACTGAGGCTGAAGTAGTGGCAGTGGCAGTGGCAGAGGCAGAGGCAGAGGCAGAGGCAGAGTCATAGTTAGACCCATGTTCTGTTTGCATTGGCCTTGCATATGGGTGTATGTGTATGTGTATGTGAATGTGTGTGGTGTGTGTGAATGTGTGTGTGTGTTTGTGTGTAATTGAAACTTCCGCTTTGGTCAGTTAGCGCAATTTAGCAAGCTGCAAAAAAGTTAGCCACGGCTGAAGTAACAGGCAAAGTGCAAAGTCCATTGCAGCTACTTGGCTTTCATTTCAATTTCAAACTTTAAAAGCATCTGGGGAAAAGTTGAAGCGTGGGCAGAAGGGAGGAACACGTCAGTGAATAAGATGACAAGAAGAGCGACAGGGAGAGAATGGTCTCTCACATACACACACACACACACACAAACACACAAACACACATGTGAAAATGCAAAATTATTTAAAATGATTTATTTCACAACAATTTTCATTAGGTTGGTTTCCCAACCAACTGCAATGCAGGTTCTTTCTCTCCTCCCCCTCTCCACCTCTCCCCCTCTCAATCTATCGCTCTCACTGTTTGTTCCTCTTCCCCTTGCCCAACACTAATTCACTTTTGCTGAATTTTTTCTTCTATTTTTTTTTTTTTTTTGGGGGGGTTTTTTATGCGAAAAATTGCCTTGAGTATGTTGCCACATATGAAAATAATTATATATGCGGTCAGAGCACAGACAGAGGCTAGGGGCAGTGCAGTTATATATTCCCCCTATCCGCTCGCTCCTCCTTATGCTTCTTCCCTCACGGAATTTTACCAGTGAATACAAGAAGCAACAAAAAAAAAAAAAAAATGGAATTTGTTGGTCTGCTACATGTTCCATGTCCATGTTCCGATGGGCGACTCTGGTGCATAACTTTTGTGGAAATTTAACTTCATCTCCGCTCCCCCTTCCTCAGGGTGTCTTTGGCGTTTTGTCTCCCTCTCTCGCTCTCTCTCTCTCTCTCTCTCATCTATGTGCAAAAATTAGTAGAAAAGATGCACAAAAAAAGAAAACAGCGACGAAGCAAAACTTGAAAAAGGTTAACAAGCAGGAAAAGCACTGGGAATTATACAACAACATCAGACACAGCGTCAACAGCAAACAACAACAACAAAAAGAACTTAATAATTTTTGGGCAAAAAACCAACCAAAAAAGCAAAAAATGTGGAATGTTAATGAAAAGCAAGCGTGAAACAAAATCATAAATTTTGCATAGCTTGATGGGCACAGAGGGAGGGCAGGGTCAGGAGAAAGGTTTCACCAAAGGGCGGCATTTGTATGCACATGTGGCTGGCCAAGAGACCAAGAGAAAGCGAGGAAAAGAGTGAGAGCTTTGGTCTTGGGTCTGAGTGCATTTGCGGTCCCCCTACAAATGCCCTCAAATGTATGCTACAATAATGCTGTAAGTAGAGAAAAGAGATGTTTGTGCATTAGTATGTGTGCATGCATGCATGCATGCATGTGGGTGTGTATAAGTATGTGTGTGTGTGTGTGTGTGTGACTCTGTGTTTGTGTGTGTGTGTGTGCCTTGGCATTAGCTGGCAATGGAGTCCAGAGTCTAGACTTGGTCAGCTTAGCCCAGCCATATGAGTATTTGCTAGAGCAATTTTGTGTGTGTGGCATTAAAATTAAGAGCAAGTTTGAGGCAAGATCTACATCTGAGAAAGCTGAGAATGACATAAATCAACATTGTCCAAGCGAGCAAAATAAATGACCATACAAAAATTTCATTTATTTAAAAATTCCATATCCGAACGAAACCACTTCCGTGCAACCGAATGACCAAATACCCAGAAAACCAAAAAAAAAAAAAAGAGTTTTCCTCTTAATTAAACAGTTTCACCCGAAAAACCTTTGCCACAAACAAAAGGTAATACTTTTCGCTAACTTTCAATCATATGGCCATGGCCTGAAGTGACCATTATCCCCTGAATTTTACTTACTTCATTTTCTGTACTACCTCATACTGGATAATAACTCTCTGAACCTCTTTACATTCTGAATTTTAATTAATTCTCTTGCACATTCGTTTATTGAATTTGGAAGCGTTTTAAAATTCTCGCATTTGTTCCTAAATCAAGAACGAAATGTTGTTAAAGTTTAATGGTCAATTGTTGATGAAATTTAGCATATAGCAGAATAAGACTTATTTCCGTTTATAAGGGGACAAAAAGATAGTTATCGGTTTTTTTCATATTTTGGTCGTTGCTTTTTAATATTAAATTTGTATATGATTATTAAATTAATTGCTTAAAATGAATTCTTGTTGCTTAACTATGAATTGCAATTAATTGGCTTGAGCAGAGCTTAACAAATGATTTGGCTTTTGCTTAAACAACTTTTCTAAAACATCTGCCAACAAATTTGCACAAAAAATTTAAATTTTAAATTTGCAATGTTGATTTTAGTGGAATATATATTTTTACTAGACGCCGGGCAGAGGGCCACGAGGCAAGTGGACGGCAGACGGCGGTTGGTGGGTTGGCGGTTGGCGGACGGGTAGAAGGTTCGGTAAATTGGGGTCTGCGCTTTTGTTATGCAAATAATTGTCAACACCTTTTGTGAGTTTGCAAATTTCATTTCGTTGTGCAATTTTCAACCGGTATCTAGCAGGGCGTGGCGTGCCATAACGTCCTCCGTTCACCGTTCACCGTTCGCCGTTCTGCGAGTGTGTGTGGGCAGCACAAATGTTGCCAATTATTTACACACACATCCGCACACAGACACATGAAGCAAAACGGCAAAGAGTGGGAGAGAGAGAGAGAGAAAGAGAGAAAACACAGAGCGGCGGACAGTTTGGCGTTTACACAATGTTGAAGCGGAACGAACTGCGAGCCATATCACAAAATTGCCAGGGACCAGCTAACCGCAAATGTGCCCAAAAAGGCGTGGCATGAACAAAATGTGAACAAACGCGCTTCATGCCCCATTGACAAAGTGAGGTGGGCAGGATAGGGCAACGTGCGAGGGGTGTTGGCTTACCGGGCATATTTGCGGCTAATTGGCTTTAAGTAGTACTGATTACAGTCGATATTCAAGTGACCCGCCCGCTTCTCGCTCCATCTACCATCTACCATCTCCCATTACCATCTCCAACTCTTCAGCTATTCCCGCACCACTGTCCCCATACCACCGTCTCTTTCTCGTTCTCTGTGGCTGCCGCTTTGGTGCGACGTAAGCAATTTCAATTACAAAATGCGCAAAATTAGCGAAACGCTCAAAAGTGGGCTATACATTTTTGTTAAGGCGTGTGGAATGACGGTGGAACGGTAAAATTCTGGAATCCTGGAATGGTGAATGGTGTAGAGCCGAACTGTGGGCGTGGCCATAAATTAATGTCATTAATTTGAGCTTAACACTGGTTTATGCATCGCCAGCTTTAACTACAACTTACATGAATGGGACAGAGGAACAGCAGAAGCAGCAACAAAAGCAGCAGCAGCCGCAGCGGCAACAGCAGCAGCAGCAGCAGCTGCTGTGCATTTAATTGTTGCATTTTAATTAAAATTTATACACAAAAGCTTTTAGCTTAAGTAAGCGGCCATTGCCGGTGGCCGGTAGCTGGTACCCGGTGCCCGAGTCGATGCTCGATGGTCAACAGTCGGCCGTTGGGATGTCGGGCGGTCGGGCGCCCAGCAGTGTGCCCAGACATATAAATAAGTATGCATACAAACACATTTATATATGTATGTACATACATACATGTATATACATATTTATATATGTACATATGTATGTATGTATGTATGTATGTGTGTGTCTCTCTGTGTGTCTTGCACATAAAAATGCAATAAGCAAAAGGCATGCATAGGTAGGAAATTATGCCAGCCATGCGCCGTAATTAACTTAATATAAAGCAGAAAATGCATTGGGCGGCGGATAGGTGAAGTGAAGGAGGCTGGTGAAGAAGTTGAAGCTGGAACCGGGAATGGGAGTTGGAGTTGGTATATACCGGAAGCATCCTTGGGTTATGGTTATCTGCCCACACTCATACATTTGGCTGGCATTTTTCGTTTGCTGCAAATTGCAGGCACTTTATCGCCTTTGCCCAGGCAGCCAGGGCAGACAACCAGACAACCAGACAACCAGCCAACCAACCAACCAACTAACCAACATCTTCCCCTCAATCATCTCGCCCACATCCCACAGTGCACCTCCTCAAATTTTCTTTGCTCGTTTCGTTTCGTTTTTCTTTTTTTTATTCTTTCTATTACTTCATACCGTTTTACACGTAGTTTCCACCCCCCGCCAGTCCGCTCTCAAGTGCAACAAATTCAATTTGCTTTGCCACTTGCAAACGGAATGAATACATACAAAAAAGAAGTAAAAAATAAAGAGAGCGAGAGAGAGAAGATTCGCAAAAATATATTAAAAAGAGAATATAGAGAAAAGATACGAACGCAAAGAATGTAAAAGAAAAGGCTGATAACATTATAAAATTTATGTGCTGCACATTTTTGTTTTGTGCTGGCAAAAGCGTTTTATGATATGATAGTTCCTCCCCCACTCCCCCAAACCGACTTCTTTGTCGATCCCCTTCTTCTAACATTAAGTTCGTCCTATAGATTGAAGAACATATAAAATCTTTTGTTGAAAATGAAATAGAATTGAGGATAAGATTTTTTATACATTAAAAACTATCAAGATAAACGATGTGAATAGTTTCATTGTTTCTCTGCATACTGCAAAATTCAATTAAGTACTCCGATATAAAGTCGTATGCAGTGTGCTTATCATATTTATAACTCAGTTTTAAACGAAAAAAAAACACAATGGCTGGAAACTTTTCCCAAATGACATATTCCCTCAAAATCTGAGTCGGTAAGACGACTTGCTTTCTTTATTTTATTATGTATTTAGATAAACTCAGATTTCATTATAACCTTGAATCCGGAAAAGTAACTTGAGGCTGTCGTTTGCAGTCTTGCGGCCTCAGAACCTAATTTTTTTCTCTTCTTCATGTTCTAGCAGAATCATTGGGTCCTCTTTATTTTGATATGCATAATCTTTTTTGCATTCTTCGCATCTCACCTCAGCGCTTAGACGTGGCAGTCTCTCTCTCCAATTTCCCAAATGTACTTCCTTTGCTTGTTTCTTTTTTTAACTCTTTTCTGTTAATAATAATATGTTTATTTACCTTTATCTACTGCCAATACCTAGATTGCATGCCTTTCAATATTTGTAAATAACAACTGGGTTGAAACTTTCGATTGGCAATTGATTCTATCTCAACTAAGTTCTGGATTTGTTTAAATAATAAAAGCAGTAAAGAAAATACATTTTGTGGCCTGATAAATATAGTTCAATCATCAACTAAATTTTTTGACCATTCATTAATCAAATAGAAACAGAGAGAGAGAGAGAAAGAGAGAGAGTTGTAATATTTGTTGAATTTGATCGAATTAATCTCCAGTTCAGCCTTTAACCACAAGTTTAGCTTACAATTCACTTACCAATTACACTTCGCTGGCCAACTAAATCGGCTATCATTTTCTCACCATCTTGGCGAGCAAAACTCTCATGTTAACCACGAATTTTGGCATCTTTAATCCCACAAGAATGCTGCTACATCTTCCACATCCACTTGGCCCGCATCTGTAACTTAACTTGGTGCTGGTCTGGTCTGGCCAGGGCGGTGGACTTTCCGTTCTCGTTTGTGTCCTTCGCGTCCTTGTCGTTGTCGTTGCCGTTGTCGTAGTCGTCGACACAAGCGCTTATGAATTTCTCATAATCTTTTGGCGCGCGCTTAAGATGTCTAGACGCAAAACTCAAATTACATGAAATTTGAAAACAAAAAACTCTTGGCTTAAAATTCCGCGACCCTGTTTTCATTTTAAGAGAACATTTGCATACTTATTAAAAAATATATGAGATGAGATAGAGAATGGATGGGATGGGAGAGAAGAAAACAAGTTGACAGTTGTGTTGAGTCTTAGAAAATTATATATTTAAATTATGCCAAGCTTTGGTTAATAATAACAAGTAAAAATTTTCAAGATTTGGATGGCATTTATGTGCCCGGCATGCCAAATAAGGTGCCAGACCACACAAACACACACACACACACACCCACATGGACACACACACACACACACACACATTTGGGGAGAAATGCAAACAAACAAATGGCAAAAACCCTTTTCAATGCGACCGACTACTGTCTGGATGTTGATTTGATTATCCTACCTTTCAATCCTTCAGTGCACATCAAAAGCCTGCGGTTCCGAAAACAACCTTTTCAACACCTTAAATTAGTCGACTTTGTAGTTTCGATTTCGCACAAAATTTGTCTGATCCATAAATCTTTTACCACTTGAAGCACGTCCAATGGCCTTGGTTTTGGTCTTGGTCTTGGTCTTGGTCTTGGTTTTGGTTTTGGACTCGGTCAATGATTTGCTTCGTTGACTAAACAAATTAAGTATACGACCCACGTGTATGGACTGTTAAGAGTTTTGTATTCCTTTTCTCTTAGCTTTTGCTTCTTTTTTGTGTTTTTGATTTTTCCTGCTGGTCGGGTGGTTGGGGAGGAGGGGCTCACTAAAATATTTATAATGAGCTAATAAACACAAATTGATTGTGTGTGAAATTAAAAAGAACGAAAGAATGAAAAGAATAGAAAACTTCTTGGCATCGAAAATACTTATAGAATATCGTAATCATTATCGGCATTAATACAAATATATAAATGGTTCTTAGGGGTCATAACACTTTAATTTCGATACTTTGAAAACTGAGATTTAAGCTTAACAGAATTCACAGCTAATTTTCTGCTCGTATAGTCGAAATCGCTGACCATATTTTTTGGCCAACACTTTTTGGCAATAGGCCAGGCTGGGCTAGGCCGGGCCGGGCCGGGCCGAGCCGGGCCAGGGCAGGAGCCATAAACTATGCATTAGCTGCTGGGCACATGTTTAAAATACCAAAATACCTTCCAGGCACGCACCGTGCCACCGATTCCACCATTATGTTGCGAGTAGCAGTAGGATGTGTGTCCATTTTAGATCTCCAGCCACCCTTCCCGCACCCAACCACTTTTGTATTCATCATCCACAGGGTGAATCATGTTCATCGTAGCAGTCTTTTGTCTTTCGTTTTGGTCTTTATCTGACTGCCGCCTGTACAATGACGTGGCGTATGAGTAATGGGTGTGACTGACTGCAGTTCCATAGAACTTATTACGTATACGCAACGCGTAGCATTTTGATGTGACTCCAACCTCATCTCCATCTCCCCCGCTTATTCGTCCTCCCTCCTTCTCTCTGTCACCCACCTCCACTATGACCATGTATAATAAAGTGTTTGCGACTTTTTCATTGCTCACGTACGCTTTTCATGACTGACTTCTTATGCTTTAGGTTTAGGTTAAGGTCCTTTCGTCCTTTCCATCTCAAATGTGTCTGTGGCTCTCTCTTTGCGTGTGTGTGTGTGTGTGTGTGTGTGTGGATGGGTGTGTGTGTGCGTGCTAAGCGAGTGCTTTATTTCATTAAGTTTGCGCTCGGGTCCGAAAATCTTTGTGTGCTTAATATCCCGTTGTGAGTTTTCTATGCGGTTTTTGTGGGATTCCTTTATAGTTTTGCCATCAGAATGGGGAACATTCTCTTCTCTCTCTCTCTCGCTTGCTTTCGATTCGTTGCGTTTGGTGAAAATTGCTTATAAAGTAAAAGGAGCATTTCCTTTGTTTCTCCTTCTTGCTTATTTTAGTAACTAACCCCCAAACGTTCCTTGTCCACCTTCTCCTTCCCCTTCTGCTTCACATTTCACTCGCCTTCTTCTCCTCTTGTTTTACATATTTATGAAGACCTCCAAAAACCAAAAAAAAAAAAAAAAAAAAACAAAAAGAAACGAACAGAAAAGAAGAAAAATATTAAGAAATATGTATAGACAGGAAAAGGCAGGCCTGGAATGAAATGGAATTCCTCCTTGCATATTTGCTTGGAAAGGAAAGCATTTCATTTTTCTCTCACCCCTACCCCGCCCCCAACCCAAACTTCACTCCCCCCTCTTTTGTCTGCCTATCTCCCTGTTTGCCTCTTTGTCTTTCTCGCTCTCTCTATTTTTCTCTGTTATGGAACACAAATTTCGAATAGCAATAATATTTGTAGACAAATATCTCTTCGGTGGAGAGGGAGGTAGGGATGCAGGGGTGCACTCTGTGGGTCGGTGGTGCGGTGGGACAAAGGTAAATTCAAAAACCTTGCGGTTGTTTCTCGTTTTTGTCATAAATTCTTATTAATTCATAATAAAAATTTGTGAAGAGCCAGAAACGCAAAAACTTTGCGTTCGGAATTTTGCAAATTAATATTTCATTTCAAATGCCTTACATTGGTGTGGCTTTTCTTTTCTCATTGTCCCCTTCTCGCTTCTCGCTTCCCCTCTGTACGAACTCAACGCATCTCCTTGCTATCGTTATCTCTTTTCGTTTTCTCTCACAACATTTCGCTTTCTCTCCCATTTTTTGGGTGAGTAAATAATATTATCTCTTCCTGCTGTGGCTAATGAAATTCTCACTCAGAGATTGGGCTGAATTTAGCCCATGCCATTCTCCCATCTCTCTACGTCCTGCCCCGCTTCGCACTCTCTGCTCTTCTTGCCTCTCTTAGTCTGTCATGTCTGCCAAAAACGATTAAGTTTGCTATAAATTCTAATTACCAGAGAATTACGAGTTGGAAAATTACATTTTATTATATGATAAAGTTAAGCTTCAACTGGACGACGATAATGTAGACTGAAATAGATTTACATGCGTATTCCCCGGACCGCAAACTCCACTTAATCATGTGTAGCTGCCCTTAGTCCCATAACTACCTCTCGTCCTTGCCCCCCTTACCACCCACCACCGATTCCACAATGCGTCCAACTAGGCCACCCTCTGCTACCCGCCAACGTGCTTCTTCACTGTATTCAAGTGTCAGAAGTGCAATTTATTTTTATGTTGTGTAGTGTTGTTTTGCCAAAAACACAACGAAAAAAGAAAACAAAAAATAGGGAGGAGGAGGAGGTGGAGGAGAGAGAAAAAGAAAGCAACGAGGAGTAAAGAGAAGGCAGTGAACAACAAACCAACAACGATTCGCGAGCGAGCCACCAACAATACACCAAATAAACAAAAGCATCAACGAGGCACGAAGCAGGTTGGAGCCAGTTGTAGCCATTCGGGGGCAGTTTTGGGGGAGCTTATAGTTGTGCCCGTTGGCCAGCTTGCTAGCCGGCCAGCCGGCCAGCTGTGGGGCCATAAAAAGCAAAGTTGATGCTAAAACTGAAGCTGAATGTGGTTTTGGTCCTTGGCCATATATGAAAAGTGTTGATGTATGCATGAGAGAGCCGAAACGAAAACGAAAACGAATCGAAACGAAACGAATTCGAATCGAAACGAAACGAAACGAACTCGAATCGAAACAATAACCCAAGCTAATGGAGTTGCTACAACATGAACATGAATGCTGAATCGGTCATGAATTGAACTGGGATTAAATCGCTTTTTTATAGCTTTAACTACATATATTGTACACGTATCTATCCACAGAGAGATACAAACACACACACACACACACACACACATATTTTGCAGATTAAAGGCACTAGCCTTCTGCCCTCTGATGGCCCCTCAAAGGATGCTGCACATAGTATTCGTTGTTTGGCAAATGTTAAGCCATTTTCACTGAATAAACAGCACTTTACCCATACTTAAGGTAACATATATGTACATACACATAAATCATTCTAGACTCATCGAGAATTCATTGGCTAAGCGTAGCTCGTAACGAATCGATGAGCAATGTTTCGCTGGTAATGTTTAGTAACCTAATCCAATGGATTTCAATAGTTTTAATGCAAATTCCAAAACTTGTTGCGTATAAATTTAATATTATCTAAACCAGAGATTCAGAGCCAGAGAGAGATCTTAAGAGATGGGAAAATTTTGAGTTTTGTTTTCCTCTTCGAATTAAAAAATTCTGGATTTGCGTTAATTACATTCAGCTAAAGTTGCTTGATTAAGGCCAACAGAAGAATATTCAATGGAATATTCAATTTCAGGACTCTTTCAACTTCTTCTTCTTCTTGGTTCATTCTGGCCATTGTTGTTCCTCTTTTATTCTGTTTAGCCTATATATACATATATATAGTATGCACTGGCAGTTTTTTTTTTTTTTGCCAATTTGATTTTTGGGGCGTGGAAATGTTATGCAAACATATGCCGCACTAGAGCGCAAATAAAATGCGTTGCCTCTCGAATTTCGTAATAGTTCTTTTTCGGTTCTCTATTTTTTTTTTTTTTTGCGGGGAGAGAGGGAGTTGTTTTTTAGTTTTTTTTTTTGGGGGGGGCTAGGACTATAGAAGTGCACAGCAAGCGCACAGTGACTGCAAAAGATAAACGTCCACTTGGCTCGCTTGGCTGGCCGAGCAAAAAACAAAAGACAAAAGGGTCAACAATAGAGAATTGTCCATGACCATAGCCATGGAGCTGTGGAGCTGTGGAGCTATGAAGCCATGGAGAGTTGAGCAGAAGCGGGAGAGATAGGGTTACCAGCATAGTTAGAGATGCCTGGCCTGAAGCTGGCGTCGAGTGCCGTAAATTGGTAACAATTGAATTTTGATGAAGGTAGCTGCTGCTACTCCTGCTGCTGCTGTTGCTGCTGCCGGGTAGCATTTAAAATTCAAAATGATGCAACTATTGCTGCAGAGACTTTAAATTGCCAGAAAAGTTTTCGAGTGCCAGAGAGAAGCATTTCAATCAACATTCAAATGGCAATGGCACGTGCCACGACAGTCAGCCAGGTAGATGGTTGGGTGGTTGGGTGGTTCGGTGAGTTTTGCCTCTGTCAAAACTAACAACAACCAGCAAAAGCAGTAATGGCAATAGCAATAGCAACAACTTCATTATGAGCAACTTTAAGCTGGCAAAACTCATACACCCCTCCCTCGCTTTCAGCTTTCAGCCCCTCTCTCACCCTTTCAGCCACAGCCGCATCCTTGTACTTATCCCTAGTCTGCGTTTTATGGGCCTAAGTTAAAGGGGGGGCGGAGGGGGGTAAAGCGACAAGGGGCTTACATGGGGAGCTGTTAACCCGAAACCGCATCAAAACCGCACACGTCCCACATGGCATGCAGCTGCCTAAGCAACGCCTGTTCCTACCTTCCTCCCAACCCTCTTTCACCATCTCACACCTTTGACATATTGCCAGGTGAGTATGGAACATGAGAGAAAGAGAGAGCGAGGTAGCTGGAGATAAAGACAGACTTTCCACACACAACACCGCAAACTTTTTGCCCTTAGACGAAAATTTACAAATTAGTTGCTCGAAACGTGACATCGAGAATGTTGCAATGTGCCGTGTTGCAAAGAAACGACAACAACAATAGCAACAACAAAAGTTTGTGTGCAACATACAACTTAATTAGAAAATAAATAAATTAAGTTGCCATTAGTTTTTGTTAGCATTACTTTGCCATTGCTTATGCAGCAAGTATTCAGTTTCCCCTCCGTTTTGAATTCTTTTCAAAATTCTGAATGTCAAGCGAATCGGCTGGCATATTTTCAACTTGGCCAATCGATTGACCAACAGAATTAAGAACCAAATTCGTCCACAAAGCAGTAGGCAGTAGGCAGCAGGCAGGAGGCAGAGGCACCAGGCAGCGGCAAAGACAGACACTGCGGTCCCTTGCCACATAATAATTCAGCCAGGATTTGTGCCGTGTCCTTACATATATGCCAATTTATTGGCTGCCATTGAAATTGAGCACAAAGCATCGCAGCAAACCGTCTCGAAACAAACCAAACCAAACCAAACCCAACCCAACCAGAAACAGAACCAGAACCAAACCGAAGCGGCCAACTTGGAATGTAATTGTGGGTTGAAAATCTACTTAGGCCCACTTAATCAATTGATTTGTTTGCTATATATAACATGAAGATGTAAACCAGGTTGGTGGTGGTGGTGATAGGATGAGGAGGCGGTCAGCGGGGTTGGAGTGAGTGCTCAATGGTCAGGGCAACTTTAATAGATGATGTTCAATTTATGAAATTTATGATGTTTAAGATAACTGATTGGGACCTTGCCTTGAGTTTTCACTAGTTTTCCTTAGTTGGCAATCAATCCAGCAAGATGCAATAATTTCAATCAATAAATATATTCAGTAAGTGTCGAGAAACAGATAGCAAATATGTGGAAAATAGTTACCTGCTATACAAACTGTATTCAATTATGACTATTCCACCTATTTTGTCCGTCCTAAGAATCTTTAAGAAGTTACCGATTCTAAGTTACCTGACCCAGGTAACATACATATGTGCGACCCACTTTTTGGACACTTTATGACCCTTAATAGATGAGTCACGCTGCAATTACTTTTGCTTACACTTCAGTTTATATATTTTATATAGTCTGGTGTCAATATTTGTAACATTTTCACAATCCTAAGACCTATAACTAGTGAGTGCGTGTATTTGTGTGTGTGTGTGTGTGTGTGTGTGTGTGTGTGTGTGTGTGTGTGTGTGTGTGGGAGGGAATATGCGAATAGGAGTGGTGTTGTTAGTGTTGGTGTGTGCAGTTTCTCTTTCTTTTACTATTTTTTTTTTTTTTGTTTTTTTTTTTTTTTGATTTTTGGAATATTCGCTCTTCTGGCACCATCAACGGGAATATGAAGTTGAAGGGAAGTGTACTAGAACAGGGGCTTACACTATGTAAACCGCTTTGACCGGCGAGCCCTGCTTGGTCATCAAGTCCTTGTGCAGTTGGTATTGCAGTTGGTGTGCCTGGAACCCGAGCAGGTCGCGAAGCTTGCGTCCAATCTCTATGACGGCCACTTCGTTGTGCCCATTGGCTGTCCAAATCGCTGCGCGGAATGATGAAAGTGGGAAAGAGTGGAGGAGAGATGGTATTAGTATGGTGTTTGCTTTCACTTGGTTGCTTTCTAGGTTGGTTGGTACCCACAAATTTTGTTAGTTTTGCCCCGCAAGTTGATGACGGCTCCACAGATTTCGCTGCTGTGCTCAAAGGTCTCGCCAATCAGTATTAACAGCTGTCAGAAGGAGGTCAGAGGAAATATGACAGGCAAAGTGGACAGGGGACAGAAAGCTGGTATGGAACACGAGAACGAGATACTTACCACATCCAGCCAGAGCTTGTCCAGCTCCAGCTTAGTGCAGCGACCCATATTTATGACCCACCGGCCGCCACATTTGTTGCCCTGATCCTCCCACATGGGTCTGTTGTGTGTTGGTCAAAAGATTACAATATTCCAACACTTCAATGGAGTATTTCATACTCACAATATGCCCTTCTTGAATAACGAGTAGTCGCTGCCAATCTTTATCTCCGATGGCGGCTTAATGTGATTGTAGAGACTCCAGAAGTCCTCGACCATGTCGAAACTGGTTATCTCATTTTGCATATCCTCCCATGACTTGGAGCGATCGTTCTCCAAATACCAGAGTGTCCAGGTGTGTTCTAATGGATGTTTAAAAGTTAACTCCTTGACTGCCTTCACCTGCTGCATGTCCGGGCCATTCGAGAGCGATTTCAACTCCTCACTGGAGCTGGTGGAGGTCAACATATCGTCCGCTTCGCTGTCCTCGGTCTGCACCTGGACCTGAGTCTGTTTGGCCACCAACATAATTATCTTACATGTGATCTCTGGGTAAAGGATTATCGGGTAAAAGGTAGCGGGTAACTGGTAAATCTCTCTCGATCTGTAAGCAGCAATTTTCGAAAGTCTACGCAAAACCGCGCAAACAAAAAAATTCACTTGAAAATTGTATAAATTTTTTTTTTTTTTTTTTTTTGTATTTTTTGATATATATACTTTTAGTATTACCTATTTATATATACGTTTGAAAACCAAACTGAAATGAGAGATTTCTGGGATCGGGGTGAGTTTGAAATAAGTCGAATTAGACAGCTAATTCACAGAGTATATGGGATGTGAGAGAGGAGACTTTGTTCGAGTGTGTATAGTAATCAAGTGGAATGGAATTTTGAATGCTTGCTTTCTTTTCTCTCTGAGAACTAACTAAATCCCTTTAGCTTCGTTTCTCTCCATTAATTGTGACTTATTGAAAGTAAGTTGCCAGGGCAATGGCTTAAGCTATTCCATTCCATTCAGCCTTACATCCTTTCACCCTTTCTTACTTAACAACCCATTCATAAGTTTTGTCCTCACGTAAATAATTAGACACTCGTTGAGTTGAGCATCTTAAAGTATCTTCTTGACTCTTTGCTTTCTCTCCTTTTTGCTCTCCTCTCCTCTGCTCCACTCTCTGCTCTTCTCTTCTCTTTTTTTCTCTCTAATTCAACTCTAAACTTTTTATGCCCTTATGAGTTGGCAGTTCTTGTTGCTGTTAGCCTTGTTGGGTGATAAAATCGAGTGCCTTATGCTTTCATTCATATTAAAGCGTTAATTTTATGACACAAAGTGAAAGAAGGACACTTGAGCTTGAGCGAACGTCCACCGTGAAGAAAATTTACGCACTCGCACTTTGACTGGCTCTCGCCATCTAGTCAAACATCCACCAGCCATTACATCCCCCCAGCCTTCTTCATTTCCATTTCCACTTTTTGCTCTCCTATGATTTTACGACAATTGAGCTGAGCTGCTAGAAGCATGGGAGGATTGTCAGGATGGTAGTAGTCTCTTCATTCCCTCCACCTCCTCTACCTACCGCCTTTAGCTTTGATGGTGTTGATAATGATGATGTTGTTGCCCCATTGCTGTCGTCTTTTATGTTTTTCCTGAATATAAAACGTAAAAATAATATGAAGCTTGTTTGGCCAGGACAATGAAAATGGCTACGTAATTGCCCAGAAAGAGACACCTAAAGACAGAGCCCGAGAGAGCAAGAGAGAAAGAGAAAGAGAGAGAGAGAGATAGAATGACAAACCAAAATTAGAAATTGACAATTGGTAAATTGAGATAAATATCTTCTTTGTCGCATGTTAGTAGTATTTTGCCAAGGAGCTTTGTCTATACACAAATATATAAAAGACACAAATTGATAATAGTTTAAACAGAAATTTCATATCCAGTGTGATGCCATAAACAGAGACTTTGATGCGCTGTATGATCTCCTGATGGAAAAGCCTTTCAATCTGCAATGCAATGGGAATAGGGAAATAAATATAAATTGATTTCATATTCGATCTAACTAACCGTCTTATCGAATTCCGCATTATAATTGATCAAATGAAAATGCCAAAAACTTTTCGATAATTTCGATTTCCACACAAATATCTCAAATATTGTGCAATAGAAGGCCAGGTTCATGAGGGCGATGGCTTGTTGATAGATGATCATGCGACTGAGAAGAATGGACACCAGCCAATATATGAAGGTGCAGAGCCAATGGAAACGAAACAGCTTGATGATCTCCACATTGAGACAATGGACCTGGAATCGCAGTACAATCAAGTCCTCGGTCAGGTCACGCAGCTGCTCCACGAGCAGAAACAACTGGCCGCCCTCTAGCACCTGAGCCTGCCTCAGTGTGTGCACCGCCTTGGAGATCTTTTTCGTGCTCTGACGCAGTTCGTCATAGCAGGCAATCAGCACAATGAAGAGGCAAATGTTGATGGTGATCTGCAGCAGAAACGTGAGCATGCATGCCGAGGTCATAAGCATAAAAATCAAAAAGTATTTTGGATACGAAGTCACCCAAATGTCACAGATCCACGACAACGAACGCAAAAAACTCTGCAAGTTCAACAACAAGAGGAGCAAATGCGGCAGCCGAAAAATGTTGGGATGCTTCGCCATCAACTGCAAATTCTTCAGCATGTCCTTCATTTCGTTTAGAAGCCGCAGGCTTTTGCGACTATTGGCCAAGACATGCAGACGGACTACCACAATCAGGACATTGCATCCCAAGTACATGGCAACATTTCTCCAGGATCTCAATTTGTGCAGCGAAAGGACCATAAAGAAAAGCATTTGCAACAGCATCGCAACGAGAAGCACAAGGCCATAACTTCTAAGCATCCACGATTGACGGAATAAACGCCTCTTCTTGTCATAGGTGAATAGCACAACGCCAAAGATTTGAGTCAGCAGCACAATGAGCCGCAGAAAGATTTGTGTGCAACGGTTTAGCAAATTTAACGGCTTCATCTAGGCAGGAAAGTTGAATGGCGACTAAACTGTAGCCTGACCCGCCATGGGGAAAGCCTCAACTTGAATTATGGCCAAGCACTTTGGCGCTAAAGTGACAACATTAATAAGCGGTCAAAGTTTTTTGTTTTCACTTTGCGTTTAATTGGGCCAATCGATATAGAGGAACGGACTATAATCGAGGCAGCCTTAAAGTATGCTTAGCATTTATCCAATGCTCTAATCGAAACTTTAATACTCTGTAAATGCCATATAAAAAAATGACAAGTGGCAAATGGAAATGGCAATGTGATGTATACGAAGAATCATCGATAAGTCATGTCAACGGTTGCCTTCTCATTATGCCACCAGAGTTCGTTTCGCTGTCTTACACACCTTTTTGACCCTCTTTGACCCAAAAATCAATGGTTTTTGTATACCCTGTTATCTGTATGGTGGGTGCATTTTGATATGTGATGGATTTCTCTTCAGTTTCCCATCAGAATACACTTGATGAGAAACATAAAGTTAGGCAAATTGTAATCAAAAAAAAAAAAAAAAATGCATTTAAAAGTAGAACTTTATCTTGTACATGCGTTACTCGCATTACTCATACGAAACGTAGTCCTTTTTTCGTTTAGAATCTATCTCGAAATGGGTTACCGAAATATATTCGAGTCCAAGTCCGTTCACCATGTATTTGGGTACAGGGTATTATAGGGGCATGACATCACTTTGCTCACTTGTGATGATTCTTTTATGTTGTTGTTGCTTGTGGGATATCTTCTTACTGCTGCTGCGGGTCCTTTAAACCGATTTGTAAAGGACTTTATTACCGCCTGCTTGCTTCCCATTGTATCCTTGCCATTGCTGATGCTGATGCTGATGCCGATGCCATTGTTCGCTTCGCTTTCCAATATGGTTAAAGGTAAAAACATTTTCAATCTCTCCATCTCAATCTCATTTAACGCTGCTCTTGCTGCCGACCAACACATTTAATTACGCAACATTTACGTTAAAATTTTATTGTCTGCATTATTGAGCCCGGACTCAGACCGAGACCGAGAGCCAGACCCCGACCCCAACCTCAACCCCGACCCAGACTTGAATCTGGAGCTGGGCATCCGCATCCATTCTGGATGGCATCCGATAGCTTTTTCAGTGCTCGCTCGCCTGTGGTTTCCGCAACACATTTTGCGCCACATTTCTGCTCGACATGAGTTTCTGTCCCCAGTCACTGTCCCCCAATCCCAGTCCACGTCGCAGTAGCAGTGCCAGTCTCCGCCTCATTTCGTTTCGTTTTGATGAGCAAAACAGAAAAGGAAAGCATTGCATTGGCATATGATGAAATGGAACTCTCAATCAAAATAGCTCGCACCAGACAGAAGCCAGTTAAGGAAATTTAATTGAAATTGAAAATTTAAAGCAAGCAATGGAGCAGGAGCAGCAGGAGCAGGAGCAGGAGTAGAAGCACTAAGAGAAGGGGGCAAAGGAAGCAGGAGGGAAAGAAGCTATGGGTTGTTGAAACGTCAATTGTCAGTTTGTTGCATTATCAGCGTTTTACGGCTCATTTGCGTTTTGAACATGTGTAAACTCCGCCTTGATTCCCGCCTCCTTTCAATCTATCTATAGTATCATCTTTTGCCCCCCCTCCCCCTCCATCCATTCTCTGCACAGGATATGGTTTATCAACTGCCGCTGGCTCAGTTGACAGCCAACAAAGCAGCGAACACAATGCACTGAGCACTGAGCACAGTTCATCATCAACAGTTTTTAACATGTTGTGATTTATGAACATTTTTGAAACACAATTTCACTTGCAGTTTGCAGTTCGCATATTCCAATTTATTTGCGCATATTTAATGAGCATAAATATGTAAATTATATGAAACATATACTTGGCCATACGTCCGAATGGACCCACCCATTTATACCAACAAACATATATTATATACACATACATACATATATTTCCTCTCCTGTTTTTTTTGTTTTTTTTGTTGTTTTTTTTGTGTTTTGCGTGAAAATATGCCAATGACGTGCCTTATTAAGCGCTCATTACTCACGCTGCTCTGGTTCGAATTTGGCCCACACCACGAGCCACGTTAGGGCCAAACGGGGGAGTGGGAAGAGAGGTAGAGCACTTGGCTGTGGTTGAGATGACAGTGCAGAAAGAATTGGACCAATGGTTGCCAGTGGTTGGCTGGTCTGGTGGATCTGTTGGTCTGTCGTTGTGTCGATGTGCTCCGCAATTTTGTGGCCGCAAAAGTGTAAACTCGTCTGTGAATGGCCACAACGATGGAGTCATAAATAAATCCACGAAAAACGGATGAGGGATCAAGACACTTTAAAGATGTAAACTGTCAATTTACCTGAGATTTCGCTAATGGCCATATATATAAATTACATATCCATTATTCATTCCGAACAGCACGAACACAGCCAATAGTTAATTTCATTATTTTTGTAATAATTAAACTATTATTAACACATCAACACCCCAACAGGACTCTGTGTGACTCTCTCTCAGTCAAAAGCGAAGTAGTCTAGTTATCTGGTCACTCTACCCTTCAAGAGTTTCCTGTTTCATTTATTTATCACCAATTCAGGCTATAAGAAGACAAGGATGTGAAAGTAAAAGAAAAGGATGTCAGTTAAAAGACTGTGCAAGGTGTCAGAAAGAGATCATTTCAATGAATAATGGTTGTTCTTTATAGAATGCAGAATGCTGGTGCTCTGCCTTTGATCCATTTTCTATTCGAGCAATGTAGTCCTTAGTCATGCGAGTCCAGAGCTTTCGCTTGCCAAAATAGTTGGATTTTTCTTGAATTGTTTATTCAATGCTGGGAATGAAATGTTTCTAAGCAAACAAATTTTAAATTTCTATTGAACTTTGTGGCTGTAGAAGGTCGAATTTAAACAATTTTAGATTTTGTTGTCGATTGTTTTTTTTTTTTGGTTCTTCTGCTTGTTTTCTATTTCTATATTGTTGTGTTTGTTGTTGTTGTTGTTGTTATTGGTTGCCTTCTGTTTTTGGCCCACAGCCATTGAATTCGCATTCACGTTTTGCTTATTTATTTATTGCAGAGGCAGCTCTCTTGCATTGTTATGCACAGCCAAGGCAGACAAAATAAATACCAACACACAGAACAATAAATTTTAAATCTAATTACGCGCACCATTTAATATCGAAGCGTCGACGCAATGGAGAATGAGAGAAAGCGAGAGACACAGAGGAAGAGAATGAGATAGAGAATCGAACGTGAGGCAGGCAAGTCTCCAGCGTATAAAAGGAAATACACATTGAACAACAAAACCCAAACCAAACCAAACCAAATCAAAAACAAACCAAAACAAAAAAGAAGACAAAACAAAAATTGATTCAATCCAAAGCGTCGAAATTTATATACCCTTGCGTATATGTATATGTACATACATACCAAATAACTACTACAGCAGATCATATTTGGATGATATAGTAATTCTAGTTCAGAAAACTGGAGGCTAACGAATGCGTCTGAATTCAGAAATAGTTATGCTGGAAAAAAGGAATTCGATTTGGACCACATTAATTAAACAAACAAGGTAAGACAGAAAGAATTTAAGGCTCATTTTATTAACTTTCCTTTAAAGATAAGCTCCTTGAAAATAATTACCCGAAAGTAATACCAAGAAGCTAAAATCGCTGAAATCGCTTCTTTTTCAGTGCTTGACAAACGTCTTACCATAACTCGAATATCCTTTTGCTAGGGCATCGATAGGAAATACACAGAAATTGATAAGCCGCGACCAAATCTCAAAAGCAATACGCAAAAAAAAAGCAATTAAAATTTTGATCAAAATAAAAACCAACTTGAATAGTTATCTTTTGCTTTGTGTAAAGCTAAAAAAAAAAAAAAGAAACAACAAAAAGAAAATTTAATAAAATTGCTTGCGGTTGAGCTTTTGACTTGCGGCTACCCATCCTCTGCATCGAGCCCCAGCCTCAACGTTGCTGCTGATCCATGGTCATTTGGAAAGAGGCGGGGCGGAGGGGCTGGCAGGGAGATTGTGGCTGGGCGAGTGTGGGTCGAAGCTTCTGAATACAAATGAGTTTTCTTTGTTGGCCTCTTGTGCATGTAATTTACACTGAGAGTAAGCAGGGAAGATGATTGTTGAATGGATGAAGGGGTGGGTGAGGGTAGGTTGGGAGGAGGAACCAACCACATCCGCAACCAAATGGTCAACATTGCTCAACTTGTGAAAAATACATTATGGTTTCAAGTATTTAATTGCACACAATTTTTGGGGTTACCAACCAGAAAAAAGGGCTCAAAGTCAAACAAAATAGATGAGATGTGCGTATGTGTGTAAGTGTGTGTGTGCCCTCTCTTTTATATATATGTATGTGTGTGTGTGTGTGTGTGTGTGTAAGCAGGAAATTTAAACTGGGTGAGGTCTGGTGAAAAGTAACTGAAGCAAACAAAACGCAATTAAAACTAATAATTAATACGGCAACAAGCACACGTTTTGACTCCCTCACTCTCGCTCTCGTTCCCTCTCTCTCTCTCTCTCGCTCTCTCTCTCTCTCTCTCTCTTTCTGTGGCTCTGTTACAAATGGCTCCACCCACCACCCTCCCACCTCTATGAGACCCCTGTAGATTTGTCAAGTGACCTTCGCAGTAGGTTTTTCTTCTAATAAAATTATGCTTAATTTATATGCAGGCTGCGTCATTTGACTGATGCCTACTAATGACTTCCTAACAATTTTTAATATCTATGCAAATGAACATAAATTGCTGGACTCGACTCGACTCGACTCGACTCGGCGAGGCGCGATGCTTTGCCACAGCTCGACAATTCGGCTCGTTTCTACATGACTCGGACTCGCTTCTGTGTCCAAATTATGTGGCGCTAACTTTGGTTAACCGTTTAGCCACCGCTCGTTGTTGAGCCCCTCGCCCAAGCTGACCCGCCGTTGGCCATGGCCGGCAAACAACAGCAGCCAGGAGGCCCGGCAACTGCTCTCTGGCGTTTAATTAAATGACATTATGGCCCAAGCGCCGGCAAGTAGGCAGTGAAAAATGCTACAATGTTTCAACTGCTGTGCTCCTGCCAGTTTCAGTTCCAGTTTCAGTTCTTTTGCCCACTTTTGCCACTGCCAAATGTGTGCAATGGGAGCTGTATTTCAATTTTTGTTATGCGTCTAGTTGCTGTCTATTATGAGTGGAGAGTTTCGGCCGAGTAGAAGTTGGGGAATTGAGAAGGCTTTATTATAATGTTTATAGAAAAAGTTTGCGCTTCATTGGGGAATTCAGTTGAGTTGAACTGAGCCAAGTTGAGTTGCCTTTTGTGTTGAGCACTCGAGCAAAAGTGTTGAAAATTCCAAGCATTCAATTACATTTCCAACTACAAACTGAATGTTAATCAAACCGTTTAGAATTTGAGCGATCATTAAAGCCTTTTCACATAGAGCAAGTGAACGCAAAGCCCATGGATAACTATGAGTTACTTGTCTCTTACCAAATCATAAATTGCTATAAATCCAAAAGGAATCTAAAAGAATACTTTAGAAAACTAAATTAGCAATCGATGATACTTTTTGAAACGCATTTTAATATGCCTCAAATTTTCGAGATGTATAGAATCAGAGAAGAAATTTGTAGTAGTCGCAAGTCAAAGTATTAATTTTTATTTTAAATTTCAAATATTTAAAGTTATTAAATCAATTAACAGGCACTGCAAATGCAGTTTCTTAAAGAGTTTTCCCTTTAAATGTATTCAGCAGAGAAACTACACTTCTAAGAACTTGGCAAAGAAGTTCTTCAAACCGACTTACTGCACCTTGAGTGGAGTCGAGTCGATTTGTCGGACTAAATGTTGATTTTTCACCTGCTTTTGCTTCTTGCTAACCGTTTTCATATGCAACATAAAACGGATGTTAGTTTTGCGTATTCTCGAATTGAATCAGCTTAAAGCCTTAGCATAGCTTTACTTTTCCCCATCAGCTCTTCCTCCTCCCTTTCTCTTTCTCTTTCTCTCTCTCTCTCTCATTCTCTCTCCTTCTTTCTCTTTGGAGCAATTTGATGCTGTTGCTCTTGTAATTGCTGCATTTCTCATGCAGATGATGGCTACCATTTCATATTCCCCAGCAAGAATTTGCATTGCAAATAATCATTTTTAAGTTGCTAATGATGGCAAAAACAGGCCCAGAGCGAGAAAGAGAGAGAGAGAGAGAGAGAGAGGCTAAGAGAGAAAGCCAGCCATGGGGCAAGACAAATTAAATCATTAGTTATGCGATGCATTAAAAGAAATTAATGCGCTTGTAAAAATTGTTCAAGCCAAAGAAGTTTTAATTGCAAACGTTTTTCCGAAAGGAACTCGGACAAGAGTTTTGAATGTTTGATATTAGTTTTTTTTTTTGGAGACATTTTGTCGATTGACTTTGTCGCCTCGACTCTTTTATTTTGCATTCGTTTTTGGTCCCCCAAGTTCGAAATGAAATCAAATCAAGACGCTGCTTCTACGTAGAGATAGATATAGAGCGGGGCAAGATGGCAAGAGGGAAAGATGGGGGAGGGGGCAAAAACTTAAATTGCAGTAAAGTTCACTCTTTGGCTCTTTGACAGCTCTTTGTAAATCTCTTGGCAATTTGTTGCAGCTGGCCAGCTAAATTGATGCCAAATTGAATGTGTCAATTTCCTTCTTACCCGTTCTCTTCCTTCCCACTCCTCCTTTCGTATCTGGCATGTTTTATTTTTTGTTTGTGCCCAAAGTGTCCCAGCTGTTGTGTTGTGCTTGTGTGTGTGTGTGTGTGTGTGTGTATCTGTGTAACACATATATAAAAACAAAAAAAAAATAAATAAAAGCAAAAGAGCCAAACAAATAATAGCAATGGATACTTGGAAAAATGTATGAAAATTGTAATTAATTGCATATGGTTACCGAATTCAATTTCAACTTCATATCCAGTGCAGAAATTCAATCATTAAATGACCACACCACACACACACACACACACACACACACACACACACACACACACACACACACACACACACACACACACACACACACACACACACACACACACACACGTAAACACTCAGACACACACACGCAGTGAAAAGGACACAAAATGAGCTCAAAGGAAGTAAGAAAGAGCGAGAGCGTGAGCGTGAGCGAATGTTATTTAAAACAAATTTGATTTATACTACAAATTCATTTCTCGGAACGTCCTCGAACATCATCAAATGATGGGGACAAATGGGGACAGATGATACAATGGACAATTCATATATGTATGTATATTCAACTGCATTATAATGCCCATTTATGCATATTTATTTATATTTATTGAAATTAAAATGCTCTTAATTTAACTTTTGCTGCTATTTATATTTAAATTGTAATTAATTATTCAAATGCTATGAAGCATATTTTAAAATGCCAGCTGCATTTTAACTGCCTCATACATGTTGTAAATACTTGCTAAGTAAAATGCCAGCAAATTATAATATTTATTTAATGAATGGCACATAAACTTTTCCGTATAATAATTGCATATTTCCAACGATGGCCAGAACCATCAGCCCATCAGCCCAGCCCAACCCAAGCGAGTTGGTTCGAATTTGAGTTGAAGTTTTGGCGGCGGAAGGGTGTGGAAGTATGAAGGATCAGCAGGATAGTTTTACTCGTTGTTCAGCTGGAATTGGTGTGTATATTTTGTTGATAATGCTTACACACATGCGCCATTTTGCGGCTTAAAATTTTCCACAAAAACACCAAAAAAAAAAAGGAATAATTAAACGGGGAGACGGGGGAAAAAAAAAAGACAAACAGAAACATTTTTTGGCTCAACATAAGCGGCTTACAATGTTAACACACACACACACACACACATAGATATATACATATATTCGGATAAAAAGAGGGGAAAGTATTCAGGAACCAACACCAGGAATTAGATCCCTCCCGTTTGTTAGCAACTTATTTGCAGTTGGTTACCTGCAGTTTAACACAAATGTTTGAATAGCAAACTTGTGTTTTCCCCACCACCGAATCCCCCTTCTCTCACTCTCTTTCTCTCTCTGTTTGTGTGTGTCTCTCTCTCTCTCTCTCTCTCTCTCGCTCAGCCTATATTTGATAACCGGACTGAAATCGTGGAAAAATCATAAAGTTTCGACCATGCTGGTTGGCGTCAGCTGTTCCGAACTCCAGCACCAACGCCAGCAGCAGGATCCAGTGCATCCTGCATAGTGACATAAGTGTGAAAAGTTAGCCGAAATAGAAAGCGAATAGAATATGGTTATTTTATATCTACAGAAATATTCAATTGAAATTTAGTGCCAATGAAGTGAATCATACATGAATCTCCATTTTGGGGTTTATTTTAATGTAACTCAATTTCTGATTGCATTTAGCAGCATATTTTGTGATCGGTTTAAAATCGTTTATTTCACTAATGATTGAATAATATAAAGAGATCCGAAGATAGAGAAAAAATTCAAGTAAGCTGAAGCTAAAGTAAATTAATTTCCATACCAAAACCAAAGGAATTCAGACAATTTCTTCGTGTTCTATAATTATTTATATTTTTTTTTCTGGGAGTGTTTTGAAATTTAAACTTTTAGTAATTAATAGATTTCTTAAGTAGTTGAATGCTTCAACAATTTTTAATGGCTTTGGCTTAATCATAATATCTTGGGCGTTTCTTTTTTTTTTTTTTTTTGTAATCCCAGGAAATTACTAAAGAAAAAACCTCAAATTAAATTCACACACAGGGACTGAAAGCTTAACAACAAACTAGACCACATTTGGGCCACCCACTCCCACCTTCTCCTCTATCTCTCGCCCTACTTCACTCATTTCGTTTACCTTTTTTTTCGTTTTTTTTTTTTTTTTGCTTTGGCAGCTTTGTTAATTATGCATGCAAAGCTGCTTGTAGATACTTTCTATCTTCTATCGTATCATCTATATGTACATAGTACGTACATATAGCTAGGGATCTGGCTCTGGCTCTGGCTCTCGGTCTGTGCCAGGATGCTGGCCACAAATCAAACGCTACCACGCCCCCATGCTATTAGAATTGCCCTGCGGTGGGCTGGCTGACACTTTACTAAATAAATTTTCGATTATCGTTTTCAGTAGAAATATAAATGTATAGAAAGAGAGAGAGAGAGAGAGAGAGAGAGAGAAAGAGAGAGAAAGAGAGCGGGCGAGTGAGAGTGGTACAGAGAGAATTTTTCTTTTCTCGTTTTTATGATCCTGTTTTTGAAGCAATAAAAATGTAATAAATTTTCAATTTCACTTTTTATCAAATTTACGAAATCGATGATAAAATTAAATGAACTTTGGCTGTCTGCGATTGATAATGAAAAGTTACTCCTCCAAGGAGCAGGTTGAAAAGTGAAGCCAGAGGCGTTGTTTAGTTGAGTTCAGTTTAGTTTACAGTTTTCAGTTTTCACTTGGCAGGAGGCAGAGCAAAAGCAACATGGAAAATGCCTTTAACTTCAACTTGATTTGTTCATTGTTTGGCCTTTGGGAAATTTTGCCGTTCCTGTTTCTGGTTCTGGTTCTTGTGCTTTCTTTGTGTTTTTTGTTTTTGTGGGCATCGATTTCAATTTTCATACTCGATTACCTTTTCTGCGGGCTAGCCTATTCTGCCAGGCTCTGTTTCAGTTGCCATTTCCAAGGGGCTCGGCAGTTACCTACTATGAGTACCTAGCTGCCCTGCCACTGAAAGTTAACTGTGTTTTTTGTTGCCTCTGCTGCGTTGCAAACGCAAACATTTTATTAAAAAACTTTTGTTTCACTTTGGCAAGCAAAAAAAAAAAAAATAAAAAAACACTTTTTTTTTTTTGTGAGGAGGAGACGGAGGCCTTGGCGAGGTAGCCGCCGCAGGCCTGAGCGAAAGTTTACACATAGAAATATGATTTTACATTTGCTTTTAATTTTAACTCTTGCAATCATTTTTCGTGGGCCCACCTTTTGCGAACAAAAATATTCTAATAAAAATAACTTTTCTTTTCTGCTCCCTGCCACGGCCACTGCCAAACAATAACCATAAATGTTGGCCGCGTAATTGATTGTTGCAACAGTAGCAACGGCAACGGCAACGGCAGCGGCAGTGAAAACGAAAAAATTTAATAAAAAACTTCAGATGAAAGTTACATGCTGTGTGCTGATTCACACAGAAAGAATGAGAGAGGTGCTTGAGAGAGAGAGAGAGGGAGAGAGAGAGGTGCGAAGGGAAGGGCAAAGAGTAAATGTGTAAGAGAGATATATGTATTTATGGTTAAAAATCCTAGACAAAAATCTCTTCTCAAAAGGATTGCCGTGGCGCGAAAATTTGCAATGCTAATGAGCTTTTAATTGCTCACTTATGTGAGCTCCAGCGTATGGGGCGTATGAGTAATCTGTAATCTTTCCACCCCTTGCTGCCCTCGCAGTCGTCCCTTCACCCCCCCTCCACGTCACTAAGGGTCTGTAAATATTTACGTATATATGTATATATGTAAGACGGTGGAAAATTAATGAACCTCTTGAGTGTGCGTTTTACAAGATAAATCATACAAAACACAACACAACACACACACACATCAATCTCTGAGCTCAGCTCGGCACTCGGCATGTTAATTACAGGCAACAGTAATTCGCCTTTTGAGTTAATTCAAGTTCTAAATATAAACAACAATTGAAATTGCAGTTGCAGCAACTTGATAACAACTTGCAGTTTATCCTGTAAAACAAAAACAAACTTAAAAAAAAAAAATAAAGCGAGTAAAAGAAAATCCTGGGCGGATGGGGAATGGGTTGAGAATGGGGGGATGGAGATAGGGATGGGTTGGAAAAACAGAAAAGTTTTCAACTAAAGTATTTGCATGGCAACTGCTTGGCCAAACAGACTTGAGCTTGCGACTCTTTTCCTCGACTTGCAATTGAAAGAAAAACCAAAGGAGCAAAGAAATAGCTTAAGATGGGTCTCAGTCTGCAGTCTGTGTATACGTGTGTGTGCGTGTGGGTGTGTGTGTGTGTGTGTGTGTGTGTATGTGTGTGGTTGTGAGTTTGGGTTAGCTGCTGATAAAAGTTTTAATTAAATAATTAACAGAGAATTTTATATGCATTTAGATTGCCCACTTGTTGAGATAAAGTCCGCAAGCAATAAATAAATACCTGAGAGATTCAAAGGTTTCTTGTTGGCTCGCTTTGATTGGTCTAGACTGAATTGGGACAGGACTGGACTGGAATAATCTTAACTATTAGGGCTATTATCCCTAAGAGCGATTATCTCAAGATTGTTGCCAAAAATATTCGGCAAAAGAATCTTAATTGTTAAATATTTGAATTGACATATTCAATCAAAAATCTTCTCTCACACAGAACACACAATGAATGTCCATTATAATTTCTATATAAGGCATGTCTAAGAAACTTTCTTTTTCTCAATTATGGAAAAATTTAGAAGTTAATTTATGCAATTATTGTTTGTTTTGAATATTTCAAAATTCGCTAGATACATGAGATACAAGTTTTTAATCAACATTTTTGTATCTCTTTAGCAGCTATTCCCAAGATATAGACTTTTTTGTTTAGGTTGAACTGTAGCCAACATAAACAAGATATTTTTTCATTCGTTTTCAAAAATAATCATGTTAGTAGTTTTGCTTTTTACCTGTTCACCCTGCAACCGCATTACTGATGGGTTTCATTGGCCTTTCATGTGTTAGCCATTCGTTTGGCTGTCAGTTTCTCTCGTTCACTTGCCTTATGTGTGTGTATGTATATAAACGGCAGCTAAAGTCACACCGAGCGTATGATATTTTAACAATGGCTTCAATCATTCCGCACCGTCACATATGCAACTCAAATCCGCTCAATATCCGTTGTCGCCCAACCAACCACCCGATCCCGCCCCCAACCGCACCCACATTGACTGTGACAGGCGTGTGTGGCCTTCCTTTAGCTAACTATTATGTATGACTATTTCCGCCAGTTTTTCATTTTCATTTGAATTTTCATTTGAATTTTGATTTTTGTTTCGTTTCGGAAAATTGTGAAATTGTGTCATTTTACATACATTTCCAACATGGCATAATTTTAGGCATTTTGCGGTTGAAATATTTGAAAGCAGCGCGAACAGAAACACACACCGAGCGCCGGACACAGGGGGCCGGGCGTCGGGCACCGGGCACTGGTCACAGGACACAGCTGCCCAGGGACATGGTAAATGCTTTATGCAAATAAATGTTGCACCAAAAATATGTAATTAAAATGAAACGAATACCAAACATATGACACCATAAAAACTTCAGCTCGATATGTCTGTGTGTGTGTGTGTGTGAGAGAGAGAAAGAGAGAGAGAGAGAGAATGTGTGTGTGTGTGTGTGTGCACCACAGTGCGTATGATTGACGTTGGTAAAGAACTAAACAACATTTTTATGGCCAACGAAAGTTTTGTCGCGTTTATTTGTTTTACACTTAAGCTTAAGCAGCACCAGCCGAACCTTTTAAACGGTGTGTCTGTGTGTGTGTGTGAGTGTGTGTATGTGTTGAAATGAGGCAGGGAGAAAACTAATTTATTAGGGCCACGTGTAATGTGCCGGGCAATTATTGAAAGCGTGAGACAAATAAAAATATTTTCGGAAAAAAGAAAAATCTATATGATGGCTGAAAGGAAATTGCAGTTGTCCGGGCACGTTCTTGGCCAACAAATCACAAGCAATTATAGAAATTTAAGAAGAAATATCCTTGGCCAAGGACCAAACAGCCAACAACAGCTGCCGCTGACACAACATAAAAGCAAAACCAACAAAAAAAAAAGAAGCACACAGCCCAAAACAAACCAAAACAAAGCATGAAAAAAAAAGATCCGAAACTGTACGAAATGCCGACTAAATCGAAAATGGTTATAGATAAACGTTAAATATAACGTGACATCAACAGCAGCAGTGGCAGTAGCTAAAATTTCCGGCCCCATTCGTTTCGTCCTGTGTCCTGCTTCCCGCGTCCTACGTCCTGCGTTCTTTGGCCTGCCCACTTCGTCTCGCGTTGAGGTACTTTATTGTTAAATGTACATGAGCGATTATCACCGTGTTCTACATATTTGTGTTCATTACATGAGATTAGTGCCTGAAATCGTTTTGTAATCCTTTACAAACAGGCCGAAACTCTGTCCCCCATCCTGTTATCTGTGTGTGTGTGTGTGTGTTTCCTGTGCATATGCATGTGTCACTCTGAGTGTGCGAGTCTGTGTGTGTGTTTGTGTGTGTGTGTGTGGCATTGCGCCCTATAAACTACTTTAATTTACATAATTGCACTCAAGCATGTTTAATTTGTATTTATTGCATTATTACGCATATCAACGCACCACGAAATTCAACGATAACCGCCAAACACACGTTGCGAATGCTTTTCAGCTGGTCGCGATCCTATCCATTCAATGCATTGAATTCAGCGGCTGTTGATGAACATTGCCACCGACGTCGCCACGTCGACGGCAACGGCAACGGCAACGACAAAGGAGACGGACGCGGAGGCGGCATCTGTTGATTGCCAATCAGGCAGTTTGCCTTCATATCCCCACATGCATATACAATATACATAGAGCCATAGAGTGCATTCAGCGGCGAACGAAACAAGATTAATTTCCAATCACCCCAATCACCTATCGCACAGCCAATATTCCAATGAGTGGAATAGTTTTTAGAAACTACAAAGACCAACTAATGCAACTGAGTAACCTTTGCCATTCAATGGAAAAAGTCAATCCAATTTAAGCGTAACGAAGTTTAAATTTGGATTCATTAAGAATGCCTCAAGTTAATAATTAATCCCTAACTAATATAAGCCTTTTTTTGCCTTTAAGGATTTGAAATTGTTGTACTTGACCTTTGTCAGAATATCAAATTCAATGGGCTATTAACACACTTCTCATGACCAAACTATCTAGAATGGAAGCATAAACCGATCTACGAATTCCACAATTAACCCAAGCCTAAATGCCTTCGGTTTAGCTTCGAGCTTAACTTAATCCATCGGCTTCTTAGCTAGTTTATAGATTTCACCCAAAGAATGGAGGAGTATAATGATTTAAATGATTGCAATGCTTGTTTTGAACTTATTAAAAAACCCAATTGCATAAATAGAAATAATTGGGTTGGGGAACTAACTTACATTTTTTTCATTCGTTTCGTTTTTTAAACAAATAGCATTAAAAAATATTCTGTTCCATTTATATAAAGTTCCTAAAGAAAAAAGGGCTTACATTACGCAAAGCAAATATAATTTGTAAAATCTGTGAATATTGCCAAAAAAAAAAGCGAAATTTCAAAGTTCAAATTATCTTGTTTTTTGTTCTCCTTTCTTTTTTTTTTTTGTGGAAGTTTGCCAAACTAAAATGTGACAATTTTTATCTGTTGTCATCAGCAGCATCATTATTATGATTATCCGCGTGCTTATCCTACATGCTTATAGTTTAGCTGTCACACGCTGCGTATGAGTTATGTTTATATCATATTTGCTACAAACTAAAGGTTTAGCACTGCAAGCTTACTCTTTTAGCAGATGCATCAATTGAGAAACATTGTAAAATGACATAAAATGCCATCACATTTCAATTTTGTAACATTTTTTGCCATTCACTTGATTTCGATGTTTGTTTTACACAATCAAATCATTTGTTAATTGTTTAAGCATTAAGGGGCATCATCATTATTATCATAATGATCATTGCACACACTCAACTTTTAATAGTTCGTGTTATATAGACCGCATAAACTTCAACTTTATGATATGGAAGAATTAAGGTGACAACGACTGAGGTTGAGAGACTGAAACCGAAACTGAGACTGAGTCAAGGGGCGAGTCGATAACTTCATTCAAACTACTTGCTACTATTATTCGATATACCAAATCCCGAATAGGAGCACATTAAATCGTCAAAACTGCACAGCAACCGCATTGCCATGGCCCCCGCCGATCCTCTTTAGTGCCGTATAGCCATCACTTCCTATTTTGCTACAACATTTTAACAGCTGTCAGTTTTATGGCGCGTGACTTTTACGACAGCTGACGCTGACTACTGCCGGGCAGAAAGGTGACGGGGGGAAGAAGGCAGAGAGAAGAAATTTCGGGGAGCAGGGGGTTATTGTACTTGCTTTCGGCGATTTTCGGAAATCGGTTTTAATTGCCAACTAAAACAAAAACAAACAGCACAAGCGCAAAACAACAATAACAATCAGCCCAGAACGCCAGAAAGTATGCTTCACTTTTTGGCAACAAAAACGCATTAAACGCAAGTGCGAGAGCGAGCGAGCGAGAGAGAGAGAGAGCATAAAAATAGTTTTATTTTAATGTGGCCCTGTTATTGATGTTGGCGTGTAAATGTTTTGAGTGCTGCATTTTATTACATTTTCCGCTCGCAAACATATAAAACTCATTTTAATATGCAACACAATGCCAGTTGATTGGTTTTTCTGACTTTTTGTTTTACCCCACCGCCCCCGCCGTCCATGCCCGCGACCCGAACTTCGACTCCGACTCCAACTCCGACTGCGACTCCAACCTTCCATTCATTTGCTCTCACTCTCTCGCTCACTTAAAATTAAATGCGTCTAGTGATTTTGAAAATTTTGCTGCCATTGCAAGAAGTTGGTTTTCTGTTTTCTCGAACAAACTTTTTAAATGCATTTGCTTTGCATTTATTTTGCAATCAGGCGACGACGATGAAGGCAACGACATGCGAGAATTATAAAAGTTTCTTAAAAACAAAAACACTAAAAAAAAAACAAATGCATAACCTTAAGCCCGAGTGTCGACTCAAAAGATATCCTTTTGCCCATCCTACTCAATCTTTTATTTCTCTCTCTCTCTCTCTATCTCTTTCAGAGAGCTTATAACTAAGGATCTTTCCTGCTGTGGAATGACCAAGAAAGTTATTACCAAGTAATCCAGAGTCATCAAAATCGTTCACACAGAATGTTGGAACAAGGACATTTGAATAAATTCAGGTAAGTCATAAATTTTAATTACTTTTTTCTGGGTAATGATTTATTCAACTTCGTTTTGATAGTTAGTGCTCGAGAACTTGAATTTTATTAACCATTTTGTAGGGTATCGAAGTTGCAGTTTTCTCTCAGCTCACTGAATGATTTTGCCAACCTGAACCTTGCCGAGTTGTACAAACATTTTCTCTTACGAAAAACTTTAATATTATTATTATCAATTTTCGCAGCAAGCTGCTGAAATTGCATGCAATTTTCTGCAGCAGCCGCTTAACCATCTACCTTTGTCCCCCCCAGCCCTCTCGACTCTATCCAGCACACACACACACATGCACACCAGCTTACATACACCGCATTTTGTTAAGCCAAACAAAAGGTGGAAAATATTACAACACATTTGGTGGACGGCATAAGTTATGGCTTAACCGCAGGTAATTAAATGCCATGCAACATGCAGAAGAAGGCGGAGAAACAGGAACAGTAAAAGGATCGGGAGCAGAAATAGAGGGAATGGGAACAGGAACAGAGGTAGAGGTAGCTGGAGTTAGGGCATGGGCATAGAAATCTTCTCGGCACTCTCAAATTTCGTTTAGGTTTCGGTTCGGTTTAAGTGCTGTTAAATTGCAGGCAGTTAATGAGCATGTGTTTTGTGTTCTCTGTGGTCGGGGCGTGTTAGGTTTGCTTTTTAACTCGATTTGATGGCGTAAAGCAATTAATTTAAACAGCCAAAGAACAAATATTGAACGGACAGAGGGCCAATGCAGTGGAATTTCAAGTTTTGCCATTAAGATGACAAAAATCTTCATTTATATTCGAGTTTTTTTAACCTTTGAAATTGCTTTTGTTTGGATTTTTTGGGGATTTCAGCATAAAGCCAACTCTGAATGGTCAAAGTAATGGTCAATTCTTTTTATTTTGTCAATTCTTATTTCCAATACATTTGCTGCATATCCCGCCCCATTCAAAGGGAAATAAACTGCACTCAAAGAATTGAAAGAGGCATTGGCATGTGGCCCAGTGGCGTGTAAGAGGCCGAGCCATTTCGAGGGGGATCGGAATTCAACAATCTGTAAAGGCCGATAGATTTAAACGTAGACACATTGATCACTTAAGCTCTGTAGTATTGCCAGATAAAGACCGATCAAGAAACCAAGAAGCTGTTCTAAGAATTAGCTGACTAAGGGAAACGATTTAAATCTTATAAGGGATCAAATTTAGAATAATTCGTTCATAAAAGTATGGAGTTAGGACTTGTTTAAAGCTAAATCAAAGTTCTCGCAGATCAGCGCTTTAAATTCTTGAATCGAATACAAAATGCAAGATTAGTAAAAACCCTTTTCTTATGGAAATATTCAATCCGCCACTGGATATGGGCAAATAAGAATGGAATACACTTTTTGCAGGCAGTCAGAACAGACGAGTAGAGAAACTGAGAGAATGAGAGATAGAGAGAGAGAGAGAGAGAGAGAGAGATGGAGACACAATACACGACACAACAAGACAGGAGAGTATAGCACAAATAAGGCATCCCAATGTTGTGGCCCGTAGTAAATTTTCAAGTGTCAAACTAATGGGCTAAGAAATACTTTATAGCTGTAAAATTTCATTCAAACAATAATGAAATCCCCTATAAAATGCACACAATTCAATAAAATAACCATTGTGTGTGTGTGTGTGTGTGTGTGTGTGAGGATGGCGGGTTCAACTACTGAGTGTTGTAGGATGTATCTGTATCTGGATTTTGTAACTGTATCTTCGTTGCTTTGTATTTGGTATCTTTGTAAATGTAAGCGAGCGCATCATTCATCCGGCGGCCATATTGAGGCAACATATCCGGCGACAGGATGCCAAGACAAGAAAATTTCATGCCATGCTTTGTACGTTTCCGCATTCACCTCCCAATCCCATTCTCAATCACAATCCCCCCCCAGTCCCAACCCGATCCCTGGCCTCATCTCTGGTCCTGTGTTTCAGGCGCTAGCCCTGGCACTCCGTTCGTGACCCTCGTTGTTGTTGTTCGTCGTGTTGGTTGTGCTTATATTTTATTTCATGCCAACAGCACTGTTTAATTACACACAAAAGACAACAACACACACAACACACACACATACGCCAAACAGACACATGGACGAGGACATGTTAGCCTGTATATCCTTTTGCTTTTTGTATCTCTGTCTGTGTGTGTGTGTGTGTGTGTGTGTGTGTGTATGCATCAGGTAATGGCTATGGCTGCCCTTGCTCACATGCAATTTATATTTTCTGCTGAGCCTCGATTTGGTCTAGGTCCTTGGTCCTTGGTCATGTTGTGTCCTATCCTGCATT
The DNA here is from genome assembly GCA_024703675.1 of Drosophila nebulosa. Lineage (NCBI taxonomy): Eukaryota > Metazoa > Arthropoda > Insecta > Diptera > Drosophilidae > Drosophila > Drosophila nebulosa. The sequence goes on from JANFPS010000008.1 coordinate 3,041,990, forward strand.
GGGTCTGGTCTGATGCTCCTTCTGGTCTTCGTTTTGCCACCGCCATACTGCAATTAAGTTCGAGTGCAAAACAAAAGGCATGTTGTTTGATATCAACCAAGTTCGCATCTCCTCTCCTCATCCGACTCTCTACTACCTGCTCCTTGCTCCCTGCTCCCTGCTCCCTGCTCTCTGCCGGCAATTTCTATCTCTGAACTCATTTCTCAATTGTTGTTTTTATGAGAAAACAATTTTACAGCATTACAATAGCAACAGCAACTCTGATGTATGTTAAGACCAAAAACAAGAACAACAAAATAATTGCAATATATATGTAATAATAACTGATTAAGGACTCTGTTGACATATGGAAGGAGATTATGGCATGCCTTTGCTTTTTGTGTTTTTCGTAATAATAAATAGATTCTCTCCCACTCGCCTACTCACCTACTCGGCCCGACCCCTCGCCCTTCCCTGATCATCGCCTCGCACCACTTTACTCGCCTTTGTTTTTGTCCAGGGGGGGAAAACAAGGCGTAAATATAGGCATTACGTGACTCAAATAGCAAAAGAATTTTGAGAAAAGAGTTTACTAAGACGCCTTTAACGAAAATGCTAAGAATAATGGTTCGTTTCGTTTTTAATATTTCATGAATCCAAAATATTTCCTAAAAGTCTTTAATGCGGTCTTCCCTGGCTCGAATTGACTTAAATATTTATGTGAATTAGTAAGAAAGATTTTTGAATTTTATTTGACCTATGAAGAAGGACTTTCGAAAGAAATAGATTTTAGCAGAACAATGATAACTTGTATACTGGCAATTTCGAACTCTTTACAACTGAATATCATTATTATTTGTATAGATATTTTGAACAGCACGACGAGAAAAGTGAAGATTGCAATGTCAGTCTGTCCTTCTATGCGTCCGTCCGTCTGGATCGACACAAATCTCGCCTAGAAAGGTAGTTCTACAGTGCTACAACTTCGCCTGCGGGCTCCTATATACTTCAGGCATTGTAATTCGCAGTTATACTACTATATTTTATAGCTCCAGTAGGAACGATCTGTCGAAGATAGAGTTTTGGCTTAATAAATTCAATTTCAATTTAAAATTTCCGTTAAAAATTTCAAATTTTTCCATCATTTATTTCATGGGCGTGTGTCGCCCGCGATCGGCAGTCTGAAATCTAACGGAAATTTTAAATTCACAGTGTTGCTTTCCTATGCGATTCTCAAAAATTGAAGTCTTTAGTCCATATATAAGAAACTACATGAGGCCACGGGGTCATTTGGTTGGCGAGTGTCGCCACAATCGGTCTTCTACAATTCGGCACCAACAGAAATTTCAAATTTAAGGATAGTGCTCTCCTTTGTGATTCAAAAAATTAAAGTGAGTAGTGCATAACATCTGTTAACATTACATAGTTCTGGTAACCCTCTGTTAACTTGACATAATTCTGTGAACCATCTGTTAACGTAACATAATTATGTTAACTTAACATAAAATTTACGTTGAACTTTAAAGTGTCTGTTAAAATTTGAAAATTCACGTGCTTTTCTCCGCGATTCTCAAAAAGTTTAGATTAGTAGTGCGTATATAAGGTGCCCCATAGGGCCACAGCAGGGCCGCGACCGGTTTTTTTTTTTTTTGGAATTTAAATCCTCATTTAGTTGCCGCCATACAGGGAAATTGAAACCAACTTCTACACTAACATAATTTTATTGTGTTGGTGTCGCATTGACTTTATGCAAGAGTATACGAACTTCGACATATCCGAAGTTAGTCTGTTTTTTTATTTCGAACTTGATCCCAAACAAAACTCTTCTTTGTCGAAACTTTTGTGATGCTTCTTAAATTCATATTAATTTTCTTTTGTTATATATATTAATATGTTTTCCTTTCAAATTAATGACATTTTAATACTGTGTATCCGTTTTCTCTTTTTATTTTTGTTCTCTTTTTCATTTTAATTTTGTCTTTTTTTTTTTTTTTTTGTTTTGGTGCTCAATGAAATTATTTATCTGATTCTTAACAATTGCATCATAAATTTCATTAAAGAAAGGCTCAGCTCAGCTCACAAAAAAAAAGAAACCGAAACGAACGTATAAAAACCGAACTCTTGCCATATACAATTTATCATAAATATTTTGTAATTGATAATGCCATAGCCTAGGACTCGGCCGCCATGTTGATTAATTACAGCAATGACAACAGCAACAACATCAGCAGCAACAGCAACAACAACAATTGCGATAGCAACAATGCAAAGTTATCGCTGCAAAAATATTTTTGAAAAATTTCAACGCCCGAGTATGATTTATGTTTTGCAAGGCTTGCCAGCAGTTTTACAGCTCTAACCGAATGAGTGCGATAGAGAGAGAGAAAGAGAGAGAGATAGAGAGAGAGATAGAGAGAAAGCGGACAGTGGGTGCAAGAGGGGGGGTAGATGGGATTGAAAGGTCTTCCCCACAGTTTGCTCTTTGATTCTCTCACTTGTTCGTCTTGCTGCTGCTGCTGTTGTTGTTGTTGTTTGTTTAATTAAAAACGCAAAACTTTTGCGGTTCACAGTCAAATTAAATTATGTTCAATTTAACTTTCAGAATGTTGTTTTTTGGAGAGTGCGAGAGAATGGTTTGCTGTGGGGAAGAAGATGAGGAAGCAATTTGAAATATATAGAGTATGATCCTACTGACCCAACCTGACTTTGCCTCGTCAAATACGCCGAAAGTGAAACAATGACACAAATTTACCACACAATTCGAGCAGAAAAACTTAACTTCGGTTTATGGTTTTGGAGTTTTCAAGTTTTGAAGCAGCAACACGGCGTATGCGCAATTTGTGACAAGTTGCCCTTTGTAAGAAGTTTCTTTTGACATTGTTTCTACGTTTTTTTTGTTCGCTTTTTCTCTTTTTCTCGTTCGTTCCGTTCATTCATTTTAGGTGGCAGAGGGAGTTATTGGGGCGGGAAGGGGAAGAGCAACAAACTTGAGCCACATTTTTGCGTAAAGTGTTTTTGTAGAAAAGTTAGGCGGTTTTAGCTGCTGCTGTTGCTGCTGCTGCTGCTGCTGCTTTAAGTGCTGCAGCTATTTCGATAGAAAATTATTGACAGGAGGCAACCAGAATTAGAAATTGTCAGCTAGTTGGTTGCTTAGTTAACTAAAACCAAGAAGTGCAAAAGTCTAACGAACAGAAAAGAGAAAAAGTTTTTTTCTGATTGGGTGTCAACGTTGATTGGTCAAAATGGAGAATATTTGTTTGTCATATTATATATTATTGGCATACTCTCTATAATAACTTTTACTGGGCTTAAGAAAGTCTTTCTTGGAGACCTATTCAGTGGTCAAAGACAAAGCTTAAACTCTAAACAAATAATCTACGTTGTCTTGGCAACTCGTTACCACAGTGAATCGTCAAAATATACATATCTATAGAGACCTAATTATGTATTTCTCAAACGCAATTCAAATCGCACTAATTTAATTGACTAACCCGCAAGTAGATTATTATTAAGATGATGCGTCTGGGCGCTAAAAGACATTCAAGAGTTGGTCTACCATGATGATGTCTGGTTATCTCATTTAATCAATGAATTATTAATAATCGCCTCATTGGCAAAAGCTGCACTAAACACAGCAGCTTTGACATTATCTATCAAACGCCGAGACGGTTACTGAGATAATAAACAGTGAAGATAATTATGGTATTTTCAATTAAATTGTATCATAATTATTATTAATTATAGTCCTATTATTGTCGGCTAATCTTTTAGCCGCACTTTCATTGTAACTGCACAACTGCCGCAAATGCAACTGCTCGAGTATCAGGAGGCTGCAGGTACTTGTAAATAAGTAAGCTTTTAAGTACCATTTGACCTCGGGCATTAACCATCCACTTGAATTGCCCTCCCCCTACCCACCGATTGCTCTTTCTCTCTCTCTCACACACACACACATACACTTACTCTACTTATAGCAGGGGGCTCTTTCATTCGTTGTTGCTACTTTTCTCACTAAGCACTTGAAACTTGACCGCAAAATGGTCGCCACTCACGTGTAATTGCACATACATAAATGCTAATAATGCAACTTTTGGCAAACCCAAAAAACCAACCAAAATAGAGAAAGGTAGAGAGAGTGCGAGAGAGAGAGAGAGAGGGGAAGAGAGAAAAAAAAGGACAAGAACACAAAGCAAAACAACAAAAATAATTGGAAAATCAACCGATAATAACTTGAATTGGCATTCACAAAATAGTTGGCATTCATTTCTGCTTACTCTGCTACCTCTCTCTCTCTCTCGCCCACACATCTCACATCGACTTTTGCATTCGACTACGGCGAATTTGCCATATAACGTTTATTTATAAATCATTTTATTGTCGGATTTTATTTGCAGTTTAGACTTGGACTCTGAATCGTACTCGGACACGAACTTGGTGCCTGACTACTTGCCTGCCTGCCTGCTTGACTGGCTGACTGCCTGCCTGCCTGGCTACTGCAGTTTCTATGCCAATAAGCAGCTTACCGGAAGTTGTAATGCTGTAAATTTAGATTTCCGGCCGCAAGTGCAATGCCAAAAAATGGCAGAAGATGAAAATAAACCGAACAAAATATACAAAAAAAAACAAAAAAACAACCGAGGAAGAAAGAGAAAAAGCTCAACTTTAGCCACAATTTCATTGAAATTCGAATGGACGAGGGGAGGCTAACCCCCGCATACAGAAGAGTAATTTCTGTGTATTTTAGCAAAAGGTAAGCAAAAACTTTCCAATGTACATATATGTAGAAACCACAATCCAGGCGAAACCTGTGACCAATTTGCAAAGTCGCCATAAAAAATAGCCAAAAAAAAAAAAACAAAAAAACCCAAGACCGACTCTAACAGAAAACGCTAACTTAATGCCGCTTGTTAGATTAAAGGATGAAATGGAGAAATCTATACAGATCATTCAGATGATAATTTTTAAAATTAATTTTTACTTTTTTTGCGTTGCGAAAGGATAGAGGATAGAGACAACTTTAACGCAGGGCAACTTCAGATAAATCACGTGTTGCTAAACGATAACTACACAATCGATCGAGTCGATAAATTCGCAACAATCCCTCCAAGAGACAAAGTAAAATTCGATGTTTTTTATAATAATAATTCATTTAGCTGGTATCGATAATTCTCAAATGTATCTCAGAAGGTATTTTATTACATTGAAATAGATTCGATTAGAAAACATTTTAACACTGACACTACAATCTCTGTAAAATTTCCAGAAAGAAAGGTTCCATATTCATTCTTAGCACATTTGGTGTTACTTTTTACTAATTTGACAAGTTAGAGCTAAGATCATAATCAGTATAAAAGTAAATATAAAGATCAGGCTCTCTTTTAGTATCGTTAGCAGAAACTAAGCTAGTTTTGTTAAATGAAAATTGTTGCTAGTGAACAGTTGTTGTTTGAGCTTCATTTAGCAGAAGCAGGTAAACTTGCGTTGAAGTCCGCTTTGGTGTGGCAAAATGTAATCCTTGAACGGTTATTTAAAAGTCATCGTGCATATTTGAAAAGTTGATCATTAATCACACTTGCAGTGTGGCAGGCCCACACACAAATCTGTCGTGAGTTTTGCCCTAATGACCTGTGCTTTACACATGTAGCTGATGTAGCAGCGCCTAGTTACTGGCCCCACTCCCTCACATCCACCTTGACGTGCTTCCAGACGATTGACTGGCCTGGCTGGCTGGTCTGACTCCGCCCGACTGGTCAATGTCTGCTGCACTTCACTTCATATCGCTAGCCAAAGAGAGACTCTCTCTCTCTCTCTGTCCTAGTCGGTCTCGTTCTGGCTTGGTCTCTTTTGGTATGTGGCTTGGCTTACAAGAGCAACGTTTTTTATCGATAAACTGCAATCAATTTTTACAAATGGGATTATTTTGCCCAGACTCCTGCTCGCCTGCAAACACGAATTGTAATTTGTTTTCTCCATGCATTTGTTATTGTTGTTCCCTCTTTGGTTTGTGACTGTGTGTCGCAGTGTCGCAGTGGTTGGAGTCTTAGTGAAGTCGCCGTATTATCTTATATCTTTGTATGTATGTACTCCGACACACATACCACACAACCCACACTCCGGCACACACACACACACCCACACACACTCAGGTAAGAGTTGGTCCTGCGCTGGCAGCAATGCAAAGCAGCTTTCGATAGAGATTTATGCTTGTTGGTAGTTTTGCTCATAAAAATGCATTTTTATTGCTTTGACTTTCTCTATCTCTCTTCCACTTTCGCTCCCAAACCCCCTTCCCCCTTTCTGTCTTTGACTGTACGCCCTCCCAGTCATTCTCTTTTCCTTTTGAATATTGAGTTAGGTTTTTCGGTTACTGCGCCAAAAGGTATGCAGCACATTTTTATTTTCGTTAGCTCCTGTTTTTTTTATTTTTTTCTTTTTTTTTTTCTTTTGCTGGCTTTGTCGCCAACGCCTCGTAAAAACTGTAATCAGGCAAAATAAATAGGCGCCATAAAATAAGTTTCTATCTTTTTATGGCCCAAGCTGCATAGAAATTAAGCACGAGATGAAGAAGAAGAAGAAGTGGCAGCAGCAGCCAAAGGGGGAAAACAAAGGCGGCAAAAGGAAGGGAAAAAAATAACTTACTTAACTTTTTATTTCGTATAATTTGTGCCTAATGGATTTTTAATACTTTTTCTACCCAACAACCCCAAGCAATTTGCTCTATCATTTAATTGTTTTGCGCCCTTTATCCCCTCCCTACCCCACGCCATTCCACCCCTTCGTCTCACTCCAATAGTTGGCCCTCATCTCACTTTTAAATTTTACAAAACTTGAATTGGAGGCGAATCAGTGGGAAATCTGGTAAATCTTTGATCAATCAATCTGCTGCTCTCAGCTTTTTCCTCCGACTTCCATCTAAATAATAGCTGGAAAATCAATTGATGTCTATTTTATCAATGCAGTTGCAGTTGCAGCTAAATTGCATTTATGGCTTTGCGCTTTTATTTAATTTTCCACCACCCACCGCCCACAATCCACAACCCGCAGAGGGACCCATCTTCATGTTCGCCTTCGCCTTCGCCATAGCCATTGCCATTGCCGTTGCCATCGCCATCGCCTTCGCTACCTACGCACCAAGAAATCCTTTCAAACATTTTTCTATACAAACCACCGAGCGCACTTTCTGCACAAATGAAGCAACATTTTCTCTCAAGAAAATGCGATTTGTGCGCTTTTTGAATGCAAGAGACGTAACAGCAGCCACACTCTGCCTTCCCATTACCCTTACCCCCTTCATCTACACTCTGTCCGCTGTCCCCTGTCTTCTGTATTCTGTCCCCTGTTCACGTTCCCATTGCCATTCCTATTCCCATGGGCATTCCCCCCCATCTGCAGTGCCTTTGGGGAGTCGCTTATCCTTTGACGATGTGAAACTGCATGGGCAAGCGGAATGAAAAGTTTTTCGCTTTTTCCGTTGAAGAAAAGAGGCAGCTAATAAAGAGGCGTGCACTGGGAGAGCAGACTGCTGCTGACCAAGCACAATGAAAAGAGAGGAGGAGAGGAAGACAAAATTTAAGGAATTTGATTTAAAGAATTTCTCATTAGGTAATGATATTTCCAATATCCTGCAAAGTTATAACTTCCCTATATCCTTTCTGACGCATTCAAATTGGCCATAGTGGCCAAAAGATGATGCCACCAAATCAATCGCGTTAAGCTTATTGAGCTGGTTTGTCATAACTCTGGCAGAATATTGACCATTGATGGATTAAATTGGATTGGGTTAGATTGGCCAAAGAAAGAGTCCACTCCAGTAAAGATTGGACAGATTTCAGGGCTTCATTGTGTCAGTTTCTATTATTATTTTTAATTTTTGAAACATTGCTCACTAAAACTATTTAGTTTTAATTTTTTTTTTGTTTTTGTTTTTTTCGCCAACAATTTCTGATGAATAAAGGATGCATCTGCTCGCTTCGAACTTTAAGTGCATTGGGATAAAATGCATTAAAAATTTGATACAAAAAAATTTGGCAACATTCTTTAATTAATTTTATAACTTCGAGCTTTATGTGGAGATTCAATTCAACTGATACGATAATGGTTTTTTGTTTTTTAGTAGATTATCATGGACAATGATGATTTAGGTCAAATTAAGAGCAAATCAACTGGGCTCAAGGGCCATTCAAGTCAGACTGTTTAGAAATGATGGCTTATTTCAATTAAAGTGAATTATAGTAAAAAAAGTTGAGTCATTGTTAACGTTTTTGAAGAGTTCATTTAAAAGCCATTCACATCTGATTTTTGCCAATTAAAAACTGTTATGTGAATTGAGTGAGGGAAGAGAAACAAATGAAATCGTTAAGCATACGTATGCTGGCTAATTAATTGCCCAAAACGGGCGGTAAATTAAAGGCAGCCCCAGCTTTTCCAGCTTTCCCTAACATACAATTAAAAAGTCAACACCTTAAATTGAACTCACACACACACACACACACGCCCAGGGCTGCCTATGAAAACACACACAGACACACACACGTGAAACTGCACAGTAAAAAAAGGGAAAATTGAAACAAAAAAGTTCTTTTAGCACGTTGCGAAAATTTTCACAGTAATTAGCAAAGTTTTACGCCTAAAAACAAAGGACTTCCGCCTTTTTTTTTTTTTTGAAAAGGGGCTGCCTGTTTGCCTCGACCCAAGCAAATGATACCCCAAAAATGTAGTGAAAAGCAGGCAGGGCAGCACCCCAAAACCCATCCTAACCCCAACACATTTTATATACTAAAGTCTAACCCAATTTGTTTTAAAGAAAATTTTTCTCTGGGCAAGCGGGGGGTAAGCAGGCAGGAAAAGAGACTATGAGACTAGAAAGGGATAAGAAAATCAACGGGGACAGTTTGCATATGGCAAATGGGGCTGCTACATTATCTATTAAGTTCAAAAATGTTCAAAAGCAAACATTGCATAAACAAAAAACACACAAATTTGAATACATTTTACGAGTTTAATTAGGAGTTAAAATTCTTCAATTTATAAAAAAAAAATAAAAAAAAAAAGAAAAAAGGTTCCCCCAAGTTATCTTCAAAGTTGAACACTTTTAATATATAACCAAATCATGAGGATCTTTCGCTTTTAGATCCTAATTAATATCAACTACTTTTTCAATCCATCCTTAATTTAACCCTTCAATTTTATCTCTAAGTGAGCGGCGATCTTTTGTAGGGTTCCATAACAAAGTTGCATTTGCAATTTCGCATTTAGTTGGTGGAAAATATAAATTACAACAATTTGCGATTATAGATGACTCCCTACACTTAATTTAAATGCCCTTGCTGCTAACTTAACCACAGGGCGTATGTGTAATAAAAACTAAAGCAGCTGCATTTTGGATTTAGGGTTTGGGCTTTCGGTTTGGGTTTGCGTTTAGGTCGGGGCTTGGGGCTTGGGGCTTGGTTTTCCCTTCAAGTCTTGGCAATTAGACAGTGACTGCAGAACAAAGACAGAAAAACGGAAGAGAGACAAAATTATTGTCACTTGGCACCTCGGCAAAAGACACAAGCAGACAATGTGTGGTGACTGCGGGTTGGATAGGATGTGGAATGATGTGGGATGTGTGTGGGATGATGTGGGTTGAATTTGGTAACGGGTAAGGGGTGGGGGGGTGGGAGTTTTGCAAGCGCTTTTGCCCTATGAAAAATTGCTGTCATTTGCACAGCATAAAAATGGGAATATTCAGTGGAGTGGTGGCTTGAAAGAGGAGAGCAGGGAGAGACAGAGAGAGAGAGAGAGAAACGGAGAAGAGTCGACAACATGCACACAGACTGCGAATGCTAACCATAAGTTAAAGGAAATCCACACAAGCACATGGCCACATGCAGGAGCGACAGAAGCATAAGTGGCAGCGGGAGGACGACTCCAAAGCACTTGTGAAAAATAACTTTGCACATCGTTGGATTTGGTTGGTGTGCACAATTTTCCTCTTTCACAATTCTCCCGTTCCGTCTCGGCACTCGAACTCCCTCTCGCCCTCCCGCTACCTCTCTCCTTTTACTTTTAATTTTGTTTGTAAAGAAAACTCATTTTCATCATTTTGAAGTTGCGAATGCAAAAAGACGACAAAAACAAAAACAGAAACGGGGAGAAAACAAAAAAGAGAAAAGAAATTGCCGCTTCATGTAATTATTTTGATCATTTGCATGGAGCAAAGAAGATGCCAAAGACCTTTAAGGCTTTAAATGTAGACCTTCTCTCTCTCCCTCTCCCTCTCCCTCTCCCTCTCACCGTACCCCCAACCATCACCTCATCATCAACATCATCATCATCAACATCATCATCATCATCATCATTCTGGCTGCTAGAAATTTATGAGCTTCTCTGTGCACTTTTGTGCAATGTTGCACGTGTGAAAATTGTTTTGCCAACACACAACTTGGACTTGTGCCCTCATCCCCCTTTGCTCTCTGTCTCTGTTTCTTCTATATCTCTACCGCCCTCGCATTTATTATTACTGTCAACATCATTTTCAGCGTGCAAATCTGCACGAATGCACAATTTAATTTTTATGAATTTGTTTACATTTTCCAACCGCCGCCCTCTACCAAAATTTTTCCTTTTCCTGATTTGTGATTTGTTGTTAGTGGCTTAAGCCGATGAGAAACTTAACAATTTTACCGCGAAATATATTTTGAAAAATGCACTGAAATTTCCACTTGAGTTTTTACTCTCCATTTCAATGCTAATTTTATATATGTATATGAGATTTTTCATATTGTGTAAGCGAAAATAAATGAATTCCCTTGTATACTTTCGGGAAGGTCCTTTGGCCAATTCCTGTTTAGCAAATTATTCATTTTGAGAAGTTGCGACTTCGAAGCGGAACGGTGCAAAGTGCCCGCAATGTGTCAGAGGTGTCGCTTAGTCTCACTTCGCTGAGTAATGGCAAATGAATTGAAATGGCGAAACAGAAAAAAATTGAAATTATTATTACTTTCTGGCATAATGCCTTCCATTACAACAAGAGAACAAACCGAAAATTCATTTATTTCTTATAATTTTGTTCTTACAAGATGAAATATATAACAGATCTATGGGGAGAAATTGGTGTAAAATAATAACTTATTGCAAAGTTAAAACGTTGAGACAAACTTGCAAAGAAGATAATAAATTAAGCGCTTTAGCAATTTGAAAAAAGGAAAAAGTATTAATAGAATCAGCGGCAATTTGATTTTGTTAAAGATTTATTACGCATACGCCCAGTGTTACGCCAGCATACCCGATTTAGTCGAGAGCTAAAAATCAAGCATCATTTTTATTAAATCATCAAAGACAGACACAATGGCAAGTCTTTAATAGACCAAGCATACACACAAGTGACAGATACACATACACACACACACACACACACACACACACACACACAGGCACATACCCAGGATACATAGGACATACAGGACTCATGCAGGACAACTACTCATAACTGTTTGGGTTGCTGTGAAAATATCAATAAAGAAAACTAATGAAGTGCGCGTTGCCTTAAGTGGCTTATTGTCACTTTAACAAACACACACACACACAGACACGGACAGGCACAGACACATCCATTCAAAGTACTTACTATACATACATATATACTTATGTGTGTGTGTGTATCCATGTGTATGTATGTGCGTAATGTCAAAGGCCAGACGCACGCCAAGACTTGGCATCGCATCATAAAATCCGCACTTATTACTCCTTTTATGCAACTAAATACGTATGTATGTGTGAGTGCGCGTGTGTGTGTGTGTGTCTATCATTGTGTGTGCATGTGTATGAGGGTGTGTGTGTGTGTGTATGTGTGTGGTTTTCTATTTATTTACTTTTAGTTAACGCTTGCTTTGCTCGCTCTTGAGTTTTTGGCTATTAGAGCAACATCCTTTGGGGTCAAGTATCCACCAGCGATGATGTTGCTGCTCCAGCTCCTGCTGCGGTTTACTAGATTCCATTCATCCATGCCCTCCATTGCCATCTTTATCTCCACCTTCGTCTCCTTTTTCTATCTCTGTCCCTGTTCCTGTCTTTGTCTCTATTTTCGCCCTTGTTGTCGTCTTGACCACTCAAGTGCTCATATATTGGCTGGCCAAGTGCTGACAAAATATTTACGCAACGTCATTGGCTGAGTAAATGCAATTCATTGGGCTCATAAATTGCAAATCGCAGGGGAAAGAAGGAATAAAGCATAACGAAAGGAAAAATCCGTAAAAAAAATAAATTCCATTATACGAAAACTGCAAATAATTAAGCCAATCTGAACACAAGGCACTAAGGAACAATGGCGCGGAGTTCCATTTTAAGAAAAGCTTTTTTTCAATACCAAAGTAACGGTAAAGATAAAGTCTAAGTTGCGACAAAAGCTTAATTGTGCAGCTTTTCATTTTAGCTTTGAAAAGTTCTACATAGATGGCTTTCTGCAAGCTAATACCGTTAAAAACTAGAAACCGATTCGAATTCGTCAGGATAGATTCGATCTGCTTTTAGACTGGTTTTCATATCGGTCACATCTCGCGTTCGTACATAGGTTCGATAGGTTCCTAAAAAGAAACCCTTTGAGTGCTCTGCAGAAATGGCAGGGCAAAGTGCCCATGCTTAAGTTTCTTAATATTCAAACTTCAAAAAGCTTTCATACCTGTGTTCTGCACCTGAAATATAACTCAATCAATTAAGCCAGCGGCGACATTGGTACAAGTACGAGGGTCTGGGAGATAAGCCTAAAGCAAAGCAAAGGAAAATCCGAATTGACGGTGGGGTAGGGGACGTGAAGGATAGGGGGGGGGGGGGGGGGGGATCTCCAGGTAATCCATTTACCCACTTTCCATTTTGGATGGCAAAATCAGAATTGGTTTAAGCTAATTACATTTACAATTGGCCATTAAGAATGCAATAAATGAATATTACTCGCACTCTGGCGATTATTATGCTTAATTTGAAAACATTTAATTACCATTAATTATATTTGTTGTATAATTACATTTTCTGGTTTTATTGTTACATTTTATATATTATATTGTAGGCTTTGAGTGCACATCCTTCCACTCTCTTTCAATCTCTTGTTGTATTGTTGCACGATTTATTGTAATATATATTCATAATGCTTAGTAAAAATCACGCAAATGTTTCATTAAAAATTGATGCCTCCATTTGACGCGAATGCGATGAGACGAGGCGACGTGATGTGGTGTCCCATCTTTGTGTTATGTTGTGGTAAATTTTAATTAAAATTATGCATTAAATAACAAATTAAAATAACTTCTACATGCGATTTTTTTGAGAAAAAAAAAAAAGTAATTCCGTTTCATTCATTTTAATTTTTTTTTTTTTTTTTTTTTTTTGTTTTGTATTGTTTTGTATACACTTAGCAAAAATATGCATTAAAAACTATTAGCAGTGTTTGCCCCTCAACTGGGCGGCGGGGAGGGCGTGGCGTGTACATACATACATACACACATACACATTTAAAACCTAAGAATATCGTGAACCGACACACAGACTGGTTAATGTCACATCTTAGTATCTAAATTGACCCTTCTTTCCCCTCTCATTGTGATAGACGCGCAGAGGTGAGTAGCTGCCATTGCCATTGCCGTTAAGCGAGGCTCCAGCACCGTTGCCGGCTCCATTGCCATTGCTGGCGCCACCTCCACCCACGCCGGCAGATGTCTGGCCAAAGTTCTGGGAGGCCGAACCCGAGATGAGCTCCTCCGAATGCTGAGCCTTGGCAGTGCAACGCGGAGCCAAAATCAAATTGTAAATGATGAAATAAACGAGGGCCACAATGCAAGCTATAATGGCCAGCCATTGGTAGGTACAGTGCCAGGCCTCCAGTTTGGGATTCTTCTCCTCCCGTGCCAAGCCAATTAGGGCGCCAAATCCTTTGCCTGTACAAATGAAATGGAATGGAATGAGTTACAAGAGGATCTCTAAGGGACTTTCCATCCATCCCATGGATTGAACTTACCTAAGCCAAAGAAGGCCAGCACAGCAATGGCCTGTCCGGTAGCGGTCAGTTTTCTGGGCATCGCATGACGCATATACAGGATTATGGTGATCCAAATTAAACCAATTACAGCCGGCTCAATGGACTCCATTACCACAGTCAGCCACTGGCAGTCCACATCACTCAATGCCGTGAATCGTATGACAAATATGGCGAAGCCGGCAATGAATATGTTCGAGTGGCCGCAATACTCGATGAACTTGTCCACATTGAAGAACAGGAGAAGGACCAAAATCAAACCCGAATAGCAAATGGCATTCACATCGGTAAATGTCCAGTTCAGGAAACTGTGAATGCTGCTCCAGAAGGTGCCGAACAGTATGGAGACCAGGGTCAGTACGAGTATCTCAGGGCTATAGCGGCGAATGGCCGACATGGGGACCACTAGCATGCCGGTCTTGGTGTGCCACCACCATTCCGGAGGACTCAAGGGCATTTGAGAGGCAGAGATTAGGATTATAGCACCGATAATGAAGCACACAATGAGTATTATCAAGGCAGCCAGTGCGGCATCCTGATTGGGTGCGTTCTGAATGAAGAACAGATCGAGAGGCGAAAAGAGCACCACATAGCCAATGGCACCCCACACATACTGGCGGCAGACCTCGCCGCGTCCCTCGGAGGTCTCACGGACGGCAATCACAATGGCGGTATTAAGCAGGGTTAAGGCGGCCATAGGAAAAATGTCGCCAAGCAGCCGGATGACCGTATAGCTGACCAGAGTCTCCTTCACAGTGCCCGTTGTCTAAGGAAAGGAAAGGAACACAATTAGCATATATAAATCTAACGAACGAGTGCTCTCCTCTGTGATTCTCAAAGATTTCAGGTAAGTCCAAGCTCAAGTAAATATTTTAACTACCAATTCTTAAAAGATTTGGCAACGTCAACTTGTTCAAACCGTTTCCTTGGGTTGGTCTCTAGACTCTATATATATATATATATATATTATATAGAGATCTTAGTTGAACTTTCTTGACTTTGACTTTGACTTTGACTCATACTCACGTTTCTGCATTCACTGTCGGCAAGCACGCTTTCATCGTGATAAGGATTAAGAACCTGGCACTTGACCATGGGTTTGCAATTGCTGCTGTTCTTCTTGCCCTGCATATAGAGCACCTGGTCATCGGGTATATGACACTGGAAGCCCTCTAAAGAACGGAGTGAAATTGTGTAAAATATAGAAATATAGAAAATTGTATTCGATGCCACTCACCCAAAGGATATTGACAGAACTCAACGACTCTGGTGAGATTGAACTGCTCAGCTGGAGTCGAATTTATCTTTCCTTGCTCTCCACTCTCTTGGGCAGATGTGGTGTTGGATGCAGTTGGCTTTGGAGGTGGAACAATTTCAATGGACTTCACCGTTGTTGGCAACGGCGAGCCCAAGGATGCCCGCACCACAACATGTTCGGTGTCCTCGGTGTAGACATGGCACTGCTTAACCACGTTCTGGCCCTCCTGATTGCGCTCGGTGATGCAGAGATGTGGTGGCTCGACATAAACCTTGGTCACAGCCGCCGCATTCTTTATCTGTCTGGTCGATCGGGCCAGGTGATCCTCAGAACTGGGCATCTCTACGCCAGCACTATCCGCAGCCAAATCGGCCATGGGATCCAGGGGATCGAACTCTTTCTCTCGCTTGGTTCTAAGGCTTTCGGTTACCGCACTGGCCGTATCATCGTCATATTCAAATTCGGAACTCTGCTCGGTGGATGGGCCAGGTGTGGGGACTTCTTTGATCCAAACCTGATACATGTTCTCATGAGTATTCGGATTCTGGCAACTGTATGTGCAGCCGGTCAAGTTGATGTTGCCCAACTTCTGGTCCCAGCTCTTGCAAGTGCCATTAGGACTGTTCTCGCAACGCTCCTGGAAAAGAATGGCACCGTTGGCATCGCAGCCGAAGCTCACTTTGGTCTCGTGCACAGAACGGCGATCGACATCCGGTATGGCAAAGAGACAGCTATAGATCACGACAGTGATCAGCAGAAAAAGGGCAGTGAGCAAGCGCAATGTTCGGCCAAATGTATTCGGATTCTTAGCCGCCAACCGATCGGCCCAGGGGCCGGCTATCAAAGGACCAAGGATCGATACAAATGGTGCCAAAATGCTGATAGTGCGATACTCCGAGAAATTAAGACCCAACAGAAGAGGTTTGGTAGCATGCAAAACATGCAGAGCAGTCAGACCTACGAAAAGGAATGGGAATTAGCCAAATAGATAAACGAAATGGAATTAAATGCAATCGAACCTACCGCTGATCACAAAGAACACCACAAACTTGAGCGATATCAATGTTCGATTGATTCGCGGTTTTCTATCAACTATGAAACCCATTTTGCTGTTTTATATCGTTTTTGTTTTTTTTAATTTGGATTTTGGATATTATTTTGTTTCTATTGTCGTTCGTTTTATGGGCACTCAGTGGCTCATGTTTTGTTTTCGTTTCTGCAAATGAAAGAAGTGGAAAATTACGTTCATAAATCTAATGATAATTACTTAGAAAGTAATAGCAAACAAAAAACGCATCGACAGGCATTAAGTAATCTAAATTAAATCAACTTCCATGGCACGCAACCGCGAAAGCAATCATAAAAGTCATCAGCAACCCTTGCTGGATGAATGTAAGTATTATAGACCAAGACAGACTGTCCAATACCCTTTAAAAATGGCAGGACCAAATCACAAATGAATGGGAAATGCCATAAACTAGTGGATCCTAAATTGAATTAAATTTTTTAAAGAATGAACTTGTGGGAAGAATAAGTTATCAATAGTCTTGGGTTTATCCTGTAAAAAGCAGAAATGTCACCTCAAATATTATATTAACTAGCCTTAGAATGCAATATCCCCTATTCAACACGCACCTAACGAACCATTGTGCTCTTATGTCCCAGTACAAAACTTTTTTAAACACAACTTGAATATTTTTCCTCGGTTTTTAATTAATTTATTTATTATATTTATGACAATTCGCAAATTTTTGTGGAAGAAATCTAATTCTTAACACTTACAAAGCAAAAAAAGAGGCGTGGCAATGATCCAAATTAAATTCTTATCTTCCGACCATTCTAAACATTAATTTCGGGAACTCTAACTCTCATAAAGTCTCGAAGATTGTCAGGTGCAAAATGTGGAAAAACGAACTATTTTGTTCAATAACCTTCACAAAATAAGATTTGAGATTGCCCAATCTATAAAGCTTGCCCGTTGGCGGCATATACAAATAGGTATACATGAATATTTGAATATCTGTGTGTGTACATACATATGTATATAGATATTGCCAGACATCTGGCAACTGGTTAGAACAATGCCAAATGGGGTGTCAAAATACTAAACAAGTGTCAATAGGCAATAGGCTCAACAAAATTCCATTCCTCGAAAACATTCACAAACACACACACACACACACACACACACACACAAACACATACATACGCATCGTGAGCTCGGACAATAATTGAACACAACAATGGCAACAAGAAATAACAAACAATTATAATGAAATATATATTTCAATTGCCCTAGACATAAATTAAAATGAATTGTCAACGAAAATGTTTTTAATCACTGACAGACACACACACACACACACACAGATACACACACCCACACCCACAGCGGGAGGTATGTTGTGGGGGGAGTAGAATAAAGTTTAGTTGCATATTAAAGCATTTCCATTGTTAAACTATATCTGCATGCTACTTGGGGCATTAAACCCACTTGAGCCATTAACTTGATGGACTGCACCCACTCTCAATTTGCGAAATGAATATCATATCACTTCAAGTGGCAGATGCAACTTTGACAATGAAAACCCCTTGCAGCAGCAGCAGGGGCACCAACCCAGGCGAGGCAGCCACTGAAAACGAAAGTGAGACGACTCAAATTGTGGTTCTGTATTGGTGCGGTTTAGTGTGGTTGCTGCGGTGTTCATGATAATGATGATGATGATACGGTGAGATTTTCCTAGCCAGAGTAGAATAGAAACAAGAAAACAAGATTTAAGATATTTGGTTGTTAAACCGGTTGTTTGAGTTGTCAGCTAAGCAAATTACATCACCACAAACAGCGGCAGCAAATTTAACTAGAGGGCCGAGCTTCAAATCGAATCTGCTGAAGTCCAAATGCTCTTCAATTGAGCAAACATTCTATCTACCAATGAACAAATTAAGCAATAGTAATTAAATTCTTATATTTTTTAATGAGCAACTGATTAATTAAGAGGCAAGAGGCTAAATGCCCGAATTAAAATATCTGTTCACCATACTGATCAGCAATGACTATAGCTAATGTACCCTTTGTCAGACTTTTAGCATGAAATAATAAAAACAAGGCAATAGAAACGAGTAAATTAGGAGTCTCCCGCCTTTTCCCTGCTGCGCCACTGTGGGCAAAAAACATCTGCAATATTTTTAAAGAAGTCTTCACATAAGTTACATAGAGTTAGAGAGAGAGAGGGAAGATTCTCATCTAGTTAATTATACATTAATCCATAGCTGAAAATGAAAACTTTCAAGGTCTCATTTACATAAACTCAAGTAGGTGGCTAACTACAACAAATCAATAAAATAAAAAATCCCAAATGGCCTTTTCAAAGGTCAAACAAACGGAGAGGAAGAGAATCAGGAGAACCGTGAAAATTAATGAATCATAGATTCTTTAAAAAGACGGAGACAACAAAATGAGCTTTACGCCTCTTAAATGCCAGATGATAAGACCAAATAATGTCACCGCCAATTGATGAGGCCGCGGATGGGGGGGGGAGGGGGTTATCATTAGACGACTGCAACAAATTACTACAACAAGAGAAACTTTATGACTGCCAGCTTATCTCATCATCAGCATCAGCATTGAAATTAAACATATAGAAACAAAAAGCAAAAAAAAAAAAACCAAAAACAAAACAAAAAAAAAAGGTCAAATAAGACCAAACATGACGTAAGCTAACAACAGCAACAACAGCAATAGGAGAGCAGCAGAGGCAGCTATAAATTTTAGCTGGGCTGTGTTTCGAGTCCAAAATTCAAATTAGTAGCCAACCCACAACAACAAAACAAAAACTTAAAAAAAAGAGCAACACACACTCGCACTCACACTCACACAAACACACACAGCAACACACACGCACAACAGTTTTAGTTCCAGCTTAATGACAAAATGCCTAGCACGCACACCCAAAAACCCATAGCCCAAAAAAAATCCGAAGCCGAACTGGAGCCATTGGAGCCGGCACCCAGCACACCCTATATATACCCCATTCCAATGGTTGCCCCACATGGGCATTGTCTATGACACACACACACACACACAGACACACACATGTACACCCCAGTGAGCTTATTTATGACCTAAGGTAAACTTTTGCCGGCGCTAGAAACGGCAACAATAAAATGGCTGACATTTTCCATTGCGTGCGACGACTCGGCTATGGAAAATGTGAAAAACCAAAAATAAAAAATGTTAAAGAAATGGCAAAGACTGAGCGAACGTCCAACGGAACTTGACAATTATGTGATCTGTGCAGGCGACAAAGTTGCCACAAAACGGAAACCCATTGCAATTAAATTTTAATGAAAAAAACTCGAATGGGTAACGAATGTCGCAAATGAATCAGCAGAAATCACTTTCTGTTGCCCGCAGACATTAACTCAAATGTTACTATTAGTGACAGAAAAATCGTAGATCTATCGAAAGCAACCCTGTCTTGTGCAGATTAATCGATTGTTTTATTCTTCTTCTTTACTTCACTCTCGATCAATCACTCGCAATGAAACGATCCGAACATGGATCAACATTTTTAGGCAAACAAATTTGAAACTTGAATAAGAAACTGAGCGACGATAAAGTTAATCGATCGAAATGACAATTTAATCGTTTCAATATCAAAAATTTCCAATGCTAATAATGTTTTTTTGGTCAATTTCTAAATTTGAAAATTTGTTTCAGGTGATCATTGTGAAAAATACAATATTTCTTTTAGAGGGGAATCGTTTTGCGTATTGTGAAATCATCATTGACAATTTTACTGCCTGTACACCACTCAACGTTCAAAGTTGCTCACTTTTCTTTCTTTTCTTTTCTTTTCTTTTCTTTTTTTTGTTTTGATTTTTCTTTCTTTTTAATTTGGTTTTTTATTTTTGGTTTCTGTATTTTCATTTTCGCCACACGCTCGCTTGCAACTTTTCCGCTTGGCTGCCCCATTGCCTGTCTGAGTTAATGTTGCAGTTGTTGTTGTTGTTGTTAATGTTGCTTCTGTGTCTCTTGCTGTTTCTGTTTTATTTGGGGAATTGGAGGCACTGTGTGAGAACTCCACTGCCTATAGAGCTGGCGGTAATTACAAGCAGGCAAGAACCGGGAAGGGCAGGGGGCCGGGGTTATGATAAGTGGCATGGGCAGGGGCAGGGACGGCCGAAAATAGAAATTTAATTACACACATACATACATACATAGGTGGTACCTATGTATGTACATGTGTGTAGATACAAACCAACAACAACAACAATTGTCATGAGCAGTCAAAAAAGAAGAAGAAGAAGAAGTGAGTTACCATGAAGCAAACTTTTGTTTGATTGTAAATCATTTTGTAAAAGTCAATTAGTTGATAAGGCCAACAGCCCAAAATTCAAATATTTGTACTATATATCTATATGTTTGTATATCTGCTTCTCCTTCGGCTTCTGCTTCGGCTTTTGTATCTGTTGTCTATTGGCGAATGTCTTATGCAAATTCAATTTGTTTAACTTATTTGGTTTTCTGTTTGCCCAAGGCCTGCCACTTGGTTGCCAAATATCTTTTAACACCTCAGCGTACACTTGAACAAAAACAATTGTGAAAGATTTCAATTCTTAAAGTGTTCAACAAAACACGATGTAAACTTTTGAGCTTTAAAAATATTTAATTAAATGAATTACATGAATAATGTGAGCAGAGGACTAGCCTCTAGCCTCACCTCGCCTCAAGATGTGTCGCCTAGTTTTTTCGAGTGCAGTCGGCTCTCCCCTGTGGTCGCCTCTGTGGAAAACTTACAGTAGGTCAATTGCTTTTTTTTTTTTTTTTTTTGAGAGGGGCAGCTAGACTGAGCGACGCTTAATTATGCGTAACACGGCAACAACAACAACAACAACAACGACAACAACAAACATAAAGAATGAACAAAGTTGCATTTAGTTAAATTTATGAATGGAATGCATTTGCTCAGTGTGAGCTTGAGTCTCTCCCTCTCTCTTTCTCTCCCGCTCTCTCTCTCTCTCTCTCCTCTCCTCTCCTCTCTCTCTTTGTGTCTTTCTCTTAATTAAACATTAAAATGCATAAATTGTGCGACCGTTCGAACTGTGTCAGCAATTTGACTTTGGTCTAAGCCGAACATGGATTGTAGGCTAAATACCTACATACGTGGGTTGACAGCCGCAACAAGTGGATGGGGGCCCAAGACGGGGATTCGGGGATTTGGTTAAGCAAGCCAACTCAAAACCGAATTTTAAAACCAAAATTTGATATTTCTGCATTCAAAATGACATATACTTTGCAATATTTCATTTGCTTCAAAGAAAACTTAATATTATACATAATTATTGATATTTATGGGATAATTATATTTCCAATATTCATCAGCTCAAAAATAGCAATCTTTCTTTTTCAACCAATCATTTCATTTGACTATTATCAGGGTTGTAATTACATTTTTTATCGAGATCCGATAACTTTCGGTAGAGTTCTTTACTTTTGGCATTCGTTCGGCCATTAAAGAGCATTTAATTGTCGACTTTCACTTAGGTTTTTTGGAAATCTCGTCGTTTCTTTCACCTCTCACTTAACAGTTGACCGTTTACAGTCTATTTGGCCACTATTCGTAGGGAGGGAGTGGGTAGATTTGGGGTGGTTCAAGTGATTGTGCCACTAATCGTTTAAAACGCAACATTTGCATTTTCCCAACATTTTCATTGTCGAATTCGCGCAAGCGTTACACAAACAACAAAGAAAAAAAAAACACATTGTTTATTGAAATTGTAAATTTCAACATATGACATTTGCCACGATCATAACGGTTTGCCTCACCGCACCTCACCACACTTCACCATGCCTGAACTCACCTCGACTCATCTCATTTGTTTAGATAAGCGCAGAGTCGAATAGAATGACGAATAAATACTCAATTTGCTTGGAGTAATGCATTTTATTTTTTATTTTTTTTTGAAAAACTTCCGAACGTGTCCACTTGGAAATAACCGGCAATCAATAAACAATTCATTCTCCGTTCGCCTCATAAATTTGTACGTTTAATTGGGCTTCTCCTTCTGCCACACTCCGTGCAGATGTATGTACGTGGTGGGCAATTGTTGTTGGATTGTTTACACTGTCAGCACGTAGATTGATTTGGTTTATTTTTATTACAATTGCAGTCAAGCGGCGGCGGCCCACACAGAAATGACGAGCTGATATACCGTAAGGCCACTCATTCACTCACTCACTCATTCGCTTACTCGCTCACTGAATGCGAATACGAATGGTGGGTTGGCTTTGAGTCAAGAGAGTGACTCCAGTTATTGATCATTGTGTCGGCGGAGTTTTCCTATGTATATTGAGGTGAGGCGACACATTATTAGTCTGGGCTAGGTAACAATGAGAAGAAGAAGCCCATTTCCGTTATGGATATTGTGTAATCATTTATTGTTCATGCTAGCCAGTTGTTTTTTTTTATTTGTATTTTGCATTACGTTTATATGTATATGTATATATATGCAAATGACTTTAAACAAATGAGTATGAAAGATATTTTCATTGATTCATGCAGTTTGTGTGGCTGACAACTTGTCAGGAATGTGGCCACACCAGCTTGCAGTTAGTTCTACAAAGTAAGATCATGACAAAATTGAACAAATCTATCGTATCAGAAAAAAACTACAAAGCTTTATGATTTCTAGGTTCGTTTGTTTGATATCGACAATCTCCCATCGCTCAGAAGACTAAGTGACAGTAGACAAATGGAAATGGCTACAACTAAGCAATATTGAAATCGATAACCATCCTTTTTTCGGGAGCATACTAAATTTATCGATCTTTGAAGCGTTACCCAAATCGAATCACGCTGTGTATGTAAGTATTGCCCTAACCGATTTCTCAGATATTATTCAATATTAATACACTCCTTGGCAAACGATATCCCTATGTACATACATATATATCGATAATTTATGAATGCAGCAATTCCAATTACAAGCTTAACCCACTGAGAAAGTGACTTTTTGTGTCAAATTAAAAACAACTTAGCAGCATTTAGTACCCTGCCCCCTCCTCCCTGTAAACTCTGCCTATTGTTTCGCTGTGTGTATGTATATGCACTCAAAAATGCATATAAGACCGACACCCTGTGGAGAGTTGGCACACCCCCTTTGGGAACCAATCCAAACGGAACACACACATCACACGCAATCCTAGCCACACATACATACAATCTACAAATTCAGATCAGGGGAGTCGAGGAGAAGAGCGAGAAGTTTGTTTTTAGCTCGTGCCGGCTAATTAATTAGACTCCGCCGCAAAATTGGGTCAGAACAACAACAACCACAGAGCAGGCAAGTGCATGGGAAAAATTCTTGTTGCTTACCATTGGAAAATTCATAAAAAATTTCTCTACCTAAACAGAGAAGAGAAGAAAGCAACAACAATTTATGTGCAAATGTAAAAGAGTAGCTCATGATTGAGCAATTTATAGGGAAACAACACGCAACTTACTAAGAAAAAAACAGAAACCCCCCCAAAACTAGTTCACCCCCTCCAAAAAAAAAGGGGGGGAGCAGAAGTCGTCAAATGGTGGCAGGGGGAGGGCAGCAAGAATTTATTTAAACATCTACAAATCCAGTGTAGACAAATTTCAAATAGTTTATGCCAAAACTAAATATAGGAGACACCATTTTTGACTTTCATAATATTGAATTAAAATATATACAAAATATGAAATTTCGTGCACCGAAACTTAAATACTCTGCCCATTAAATACAATAATATTTAATTTGTTAAAGATCATTTAAGAGATCAAACAGAATCACAGAAGACAAATCAGATTCAATTAAAGATCTACAAGCTTAAGGATCAAGCTTTATTCGAATGGAAACTCTATGTAATCTATTTCCAACATTGTTTACATTCAATATTGGCGTTTTTCGCAAATAATTTATGAATTTACAATAATTATATGACATCATAATTGGTGAGCAAAGTTAATACTCTGCTTTCTGTGAGTATTCTATGAGGAGGCTATAAAAAGATCTAAGAAAACAAAGCACTAAAAAACAAGCATATAATTTAGCTAATGAAAAATAAATTTATCAACTTTGTTTCATAAAAGTTCTTTGAATACAAACAAAACTCCATAAATTGTTTATTAACAATTGTTTACTTAAGTTCTCTCTGCTCTCTAAGCCACTTTGATACCTAAATTTGTTTAGATCTTTTGTGGAGGCCCCCCTTGTGGCACATGCCGCTCCAACTGGTTGCAACTTGTTGCACCTCCAGTAAGAGAAGCAAGAAAAAGAATATTAAAAAAAAAAAAAAAAATAAAACAACATTTATTTCTTCAATGCACCCCTCCCCCCCGCTCCTGCACCACCTCCAATCCCCAATCCCCCCCTCTAACAACATGATGCCATTAGGCTGGCGGCGGCTATCCGAAAATTTATTTCAGCTTCAATTTGTTAGTGTCGTGACCCCACACAACCAAGACGTATCTTGTATCTATAGAATAAATGTAGAGCAATGCGTCGATGACATCATTTCGATGTGTGTGTGTGTGTGATAGTGTGTGTGTGTTTTTGACGCAATATATTTCGTCTATATTTAAAAACATAACAAAAAGAAAACCAAAAGCTTTTTAGCAAGACAACCGTTGGGGTAGGTGGACGAGGGGCAAGCGTTCGGGGGTGGGGTGGGGCAAAAGGTGAGCATTGAATGAAATTAGAGCTGAAATGATTCAAACAGAAATTAACTCAATTTTGGTACTGTGTTCCCTTGATTTGTACTGTCGCATGGAGGAGTCATGACGAATATAAATTATGATATCATTTCTGACTCTATGAGACAATTTGCATATAGTATGAATAACGTAAAAACGTAAACGATTTCGTGTCCAACCTTGGTGTGTTTTTACACTGTCACGAACTGGAGGAAAGCTATTCCATTTGAGTTTCAGTTTCAATTTCAATTGCAACATTCTTTGCCGATTTAATTGAATTGTAATTGTAATTATTCAATTGAAAGACATTTAATTAGCCAAAAGCGTTAATTGGCTATAGCGAGCCGAAAATAGTATATGAGACTCGAAATGAATTGGCAATTGAGACATTGTCGATATTCCGTGGTCGTTTCAACGTCTTTCGATATCACAAAGTCAAGGCACACACACACACACACACACACACACACACCAAAAACACACAGCAAACGCACACAAGCACACACAAAACTTTTGCAATGACTTGGCCATGTTGATAGTTTGTCTTACTGAAAGACAAGTCACGCATTGCAATCATTTCCTCGAAACTTGATTTCCAATTCCAAAAAGAAAAAAAGCGACAAATGCATTCATCTCAAACCGGCCCCCAAGAGCGAGTCAAGAACTACGCGACGCTTAAAAACTCCACAAAAGGCTTTGGGATCCAACAACCACAACGACAACTGCAGATACACAAGAGATACAGATACATTTGTATCTACAAGTTCACGTTAGTTGACGTTAGCCTGTCAACGTTGTTTATGTTGTTTGTCCGCATCTTTGTGTCGTTGCGTCTTAGATCTGAGAAAAATCTCAGAAAATCTCAAGAAAATCTTGGCGTGGGCAATGGCTGACATTGAATTTTTTAGGCCTAGCCAAAACTTTAACTGCCTCCAACAACAACAACAGCAATTGCTTAAATAGTCGCGCGCGCAAAAAAAAAAAAAAAAAAAAAACAAGTCAAAACAGAACCCAGAAAACTTTGCCCTAGTTTAATTTCGGGGTTACTACATACAAACAGCTGGCTAAAATGGGATCCATGACAGTTACCCGAAATAGCCTAAAAGTATCTTTCCTTCTCGCACTGTGCAGACTCTCTGACAGCCGCAGCCACAGCCTGTAAATGGCGTCGCGACTCTGACTCATCGAAATAAATAAATACAAAACGAAAGAAAAAAAAAAAAAATGAGAATATCTTTGACACAAATAGTGAATGAAAATATACAAGAAAAATTCGTCGTCGAAAGCAAAGGAATGTGGGCAAAAAAATAAATGTATTTATTACAACACATACAGATGAGGTAACCACCTGAATCGATGAGAATCTCTGATTAACTATTTCGATTTACATCTAAAATTTCATTCAACAAACTTCATTTGTATGAGCTATTCACACTATTCCAAAAATTTTTTTGAAAACCCAATAGTCTTAACTTCTTTTTAGGCTTACCTCTTTGAGGAATGGACGAATAGAGAGTAAGCGCTCAAAGATTCTGAAAATTACGATGTTTTTAAATCTAATATCAAGATCTATTATGAGAAATGATGATTTCTTTCCTTTTCCTTTCCCACTGAACTGAATTGTGGAAATTGCTAATAACATTTTCCGCTTAACATATTTCCCATCTTCGATCATGCGATGTGAAGCAAATTAAGCAATTTATCAGCACCCTGAATGAGTCGAAAATAAATACTAATGCTAAGCTCTTTCGGTTTCAGATTTGCCTCTCGAATGCCAATAGTTAGGGTGGCAACATCAAATGCCGCCACATTTCCACCAACCCCTTTGTGCCCTTTTGTGTACCTCTGGGGTAATAAAAAGGGGAAATTGAAATTAAAACACGCCAGGCGTTGCCATCAATCAAACCGCCCTCCCCCCACCAAACAGGAGAAGACGAAATAAAGAATAATAAAATCTACGCGAAAGGAAGGTTAAGAAATGGGACCACTAGAAGAAACCTAGGGAGGCATTCAACCCTCACAAAAATGGGGACCAAAGGTGGAAGGAAGGAAGAAAACCACCCTTAGAAGAAGCATTAGACAACCACCCCGAAGCCTAAGCAAAAGGAAGATACAAGTAAGTATATAGAAAACTTGAAGATATTTGGGTTAGGAATTGTTTATCGTTCTCTCCCTTTTTTTGGTTGTTCATTCTTTATATTTCGGTTAAGAAACACCCGCAATGTCTGCAGCTTGAACTTGAATTTCGCAGAGAGTGAGAGACAGAGCCAAAAAACAAAAAACCAAAAAAAAATACATACATACAAAGAAAGAAGGCAAAAAAAAAAAACGGACAGAAACCAGACAAACAACTTTGAAGCTTAAAAACCGGCAAACAATGGGGCTCAAGATCAATTGGGTAAGTCGGAGCTAAAGGAGAGATAGAGAGAGAGAGAGAGAAGGGAGGAAAGGGGAAAGGGGGGACAGATAGCGAATCGGCGGAATGGACAATATATATAAAATGAAATATAATGAAATTTGAAACAAGCTTTAGACACATACAAAGCAGCGAAGTGTGTCTGCTACTCTCACAGTATGGCGTCATCTCAAAGAGATCATGATGATGATGATGATGATGATGATGATGATGTTGATGATGATAACCTCTTCCATGATCCACACCATGCTGATGATCATCATCATTATCATCACCGTCAAAGTCGTCATCATCGTCATGATCAGCGAGTTGTCGTTTCGCTTATGTGCTCAACAAATCGCAATTTGTACATACATAAATAAATATGTACATATGTATGAATGTAGGTACATATTATGCTATTCATATACTGATTTAATTTTTCCAGAAATTAACATTAGATCAGAACATATCCATACATACATATATCATAGATGTATCTATGTATGTATGTATGTGTGTGTGTGAGTGTGTGTGTGTAATTATAGATATATTTTGACTAGTCGACATTTTGAGCTCATCTGTCTGCACATCTGCTTTGGATTCTTTTCCTTCTTTCTATATGGTTTTTTTGTGTGTTTTTTTGCTTCTTTTTCTTCTATATATTCTTTCCACCCCTTGATTTCATTTTTTTTTTCTTATACTCTGTATTTTTATTTCAACGACTTGTTGGCATGTGGGCAAATAAACAGAATCGACCCAAAGTCCCAAAATCTCTGCGAAATGTAAATAAATAACGGATATGAAAAAGAATTTTAAAGGAAGCTACAGAATTGTGTACCATTATAATAACTCTGTCATTCTACCCCCCTCCACTTCACTCCCCCATGCCCAAAATGAAGCTCATTTTCTGTGGTCTTTTGTATGGCTCTTTAATGGGCAATGGCCACCACATTGGAAGCTAATAAAGAATTCGTCGGTCGATTGTGGTACGATATATATATAAAACAAAAAAAATATTTACAATGATATTTTTAACAACATTAGGAAGCAATCTTAAATCCCCTCTCTCCGTAAAAATATCTTAAAATTGTTTACAATCATTTGAAGCTACAAAAAACTTGAATTAAAATTATTACAAATGGGTTTATCGATAGTTTTGATCTCTAATGGGCTTATCGATAGTTTTGCTGCTCTATTTCGACGCTGCCCTGATGAATCTTTCCTTATTAGTCATAGCTTGTAGCCTTTGACTCACCTGAGAGAGCAACTAATTGGTTAAAAACTATAATTGTCATTTTTTTTATTCACCAATTGACTTGCTCCCATTAAAAGAAATGCCACCCATTTCTGAAGACCCATAAACCCATTTAGGGAAAAAAGAGAGGCTCGTCCCTAAATGGGCAAAATATGCCAATTGCAATTGTAAATGCAAATGCAACTGCAAATGCAGTTGTAGTTCGAGTGGAGTCAGTGGCAAAGCAAACAATTTTGCTTGGAAATGACGACATGCACGGTAGATAGTCAACAGTTGCAGCAACATCATCGGCAGAGGGAAAGTAATAAAAATAAAAATGTCAATAAAAATTATAGAACAATTTGCCATCCTACTCTCCGCCACCCCTGTCACTTTCATTATGCGCCCCGTTGTGCGTGTGTGTGTGTGTGTGTGGGTGTGTGTGTGTGTGTGGGTGGGTGTGGATGTGGGTGTTGCACGCAGCGTTTAATGTTTCCCTTGGCGCGTTGTGTGCGCAATTTAGTGTAACCAAGGTTACTATCCTTACTACTCAACTGACTGATTAAATTACCAGCGAGTGGTCACAGGACACAGGACAATGCATATCAAGGTTGAGTAGTAAAGCGGTTGCAAAGGTCCGCGGGGGGAACGGAAAAGTTATAGTGCATTAAGCCATTTTCCTTAGCTTGCCCTGTCGCCAGGCAGTCTGAGCGTCAATGTGTCGCCAGTGGAAATTGCATTTAACCCATTTCAACCCGAAAAAACTTTATGTCGTTCCCCTACATTTTGCATTGATTTTTGTTGTTTTTGTTCTAGCCGCTTTGATGATTTCATTTCGTTCGGTACCCAGTCATTAGGTTATCCTTCAAGATGCAACATGTGACCGACCAAATGACGAGACGAAACCGAAGCGAACTCTGTTGGCAAAGGAAACGAGTCCAATGTAAGTTAGTAGTGGACGAAGTCGAAATCACAAAGTTGTTGATTCTCTGTGTGGACTTCTGCAAGTCACATCATCATTTTCGCTTTTAATTTGCTTTGTTAGTTTGAGGCCAAACACGACCAGGAGGGAGATGACATCACAACAGTCAGTTCAGAGTGGGAATGGAAAATAAGATTGATGATGAATAACCCCAAAAGAATGGGGCCGACAGGAAGCGAACAGGAGGGACAGAAAGGACAGAAAGAGAAGCAGAGGTACAATATGGCCATGTGGTTTTGCTTCATTGCAAAAGGATATGAACCGAGCCCAACACATGAAACTTTAGATTGTGATCTCTCCCAATTTTAATAATTTGATTATCACTTGTGTCAGAATATTAAGAGTTTTCTTTTGACGCTTTCAGAATTTTATTGCGATTTGTGACATTTCCTTTTAAATGGAGACAATATTTGCATATATGTATAATAACATAATTATAGTTTCCATCATCAGTTTATATATTGTCTGTTTTCGTTCCAATTTTCTTAATATTCCTTCTGTTTTTTTTTTTTTTTTTTTTTTTGGCAAATAGACCTCTCCAAGCATTAATTCTTTAATTGCCGTTAATAACAACAACAACAAACAAGAAAAAACTACAAAAAAAAACACAATTCTATTTCTATTTCTTCACACACATATACACACTCTCACAAACGCGCACTTGTCGCCAGCAAAAGGAAAATGTTTTAGGCACCAATAAAATTAAAAAAAAAAAAAAAACTACATAAATAATTGTTTAAGACAAGAAATCAGAAAAAATAGTAGGAAATAGTAACACACCGAAAAGCGCGCGTCTGTTTCAAAAACTTTTTTGTTTTCTATTTGATTTGAATTTATTTTGTTGACTGGTTTTTTTTTTTTTTTTTTGGTCTGTTCTAGTGTGTGTTTTTGGCGGCAGCTGCTGGCAACCCGCCGATGAAGAAGAAACAGTGGCAAAGAACTGACGGCCAACAACGTTGCTTCGGCGTGGGCGACTACCTCGATTCGTATGCGAATTCGTAGTCGGATTCAGATTCGGTTACAATTTCGGCTTTGGGTTTTTTGTGTATTTTGGTCCCTCAGTGGTCCCGCCGTACGCGCGTCCGAACACTTTGCCGTTCGAAAGAAAACTAAACGAAACAAAAGTCAAAGCAGCAGGCAAGTTCTGATGCCTCTGCCTATTTGCTGGGAGGGTGACTTAAATTGACTTAAACATTTTCTGTTGCATACCTTTGGGCGAAACGAAATTCATTGCATGCAACGTGGGGCAAGTGTCGTTTGTCAGGCAACAGATTTTTTTGTCGTCAAAAGGACAACGATTTTTTTGGAGAATACTTCAAAATTAAGTAAGAAAATGTTGACTGATCTTTATTGGAATCGAAATGGAGATTCCGCCTAACTACTGATCCTCGAAACTTACCGAACGAAGTTCATTTCATTTCATAATGGGACAAAGACAGTGCAATGAACCCAACACATGCAAAACTCCTTTCAGTCCAACATTTTCCAAGCTTATTGCGTGTCGTTCCGTCTTCCCTCAGAAAAGGAGTTAATGCACTTACCTCTTACATATATGGGAGGGATGTGCTTGGCAATCAAAAGCATGGCGTGGCAGGTGGACAGGTCATCATTCAACGCGCAGAAAAATAGAACTCTTACACATAATACCTTGAACTGGATGGATATTGGTTACTTTTTTGAATGCATTCAATTCGTGCAAGTGTTGCAACATCTGTAAACGAGACATACAAGATTTTTCGGCTAAAATGAAAAGTGCGCGTTTTCTGGCTGTCTCGTTGCTTTGCGGCTGGCCGGCCTGCCTGCCTGCCTGCCTGCCTGCCTGCCTGTCTGTCTGGCATTTTCCACCCTTAGGCCAGACACACCCCCGCCTGGTCCCCGCGCTAGTAGGAACGACACACGGGATACACACGTGCAATGGCAGCACTTTGGGGTGTTTTGTCCCGGAATCGTTAGATACATGCAATGCATATTCTATATACTATGGAATAGTCTATATGTTTACATACATATATCTACGCATTATGGTTGTATGCAATGCCAAATGATTGATATGCCATATATAATTTCCTTAATGAACTAGAAATATTCAACCAATATGCATAGCTAAAAGGTCTTTAATAAGTTGTTTACACACACACACATATACACACACACAGAGAGAGAGTGGTGCGACTGGGAAAACAGACAACATGAAAAATTAAAACTGAACAAAATCTCGATGCTTAGATTATTCCATACACAGACTTAAACCAGTAATTCGCCCCTAATTTAGATAACTTACAAAACAATTGAGCTGTCGGTACTCAGAGCTAGTTTCGTTTGAATAGAAACTATTTAAAAATTTTTTGGTCCCCTGAATTTAAAATTTGGGAAAGGGTTTTTTTTTTCCAATTTTAATAAATTCACCCAAAATTTAAAAAAAAAAAAAAAATGTGAAGCAATATTTTTTTAAAACAATCCGTTTCGACATTTGCAATGTATTTCAAATTATATTGATAGATAGATAAAATAACAAATATTATATTCATTTTTAATTTATTTTAGTTGATTCCCTTTCTTTCACCACCACCAACTTCATCTGTGTTTAAATAGTTTTGTTTTTTTTAATTTAAAAATTAAAAAAAGTTTTTTTTTTCTCAGCTCCCAAAAGGATTTTCCCAGAATTACTAGTCTAAATTTTGATGCAAAAACATCAAGGATTTTAAATTTTGACTAAAAAAATTTTTTGGGGCCCATTTAATGGGAATATTTGCAGTTGGTAGTTTTTGATCCGGGACGGTCCAAAAAAAACATGCCCTGACACAATCAGTTAGATCATACAGAGATATCGCTTCGAGAAAATATGTAATAATAATTATTCTTTTTTTAGCTTTAAAGTCCGAAAAATCCCGCCGCAGCAGAAAGACTTGGTTTTCAGGGATTTCCTTATCGAGCCTATGGGTGGGCCCAAAAAAAAAAATTTTATGTGCCGTTAAAGGAAATGCAGGACAGGGTTTTTTTGAAAGATGTTTGTTTTTTTTTTTTTTTTGTCTTTTTTAAAGTTTTTAAAGGGGAACCTTTGTGTCAGGGGAGTTTTTCCCAAAAATAGTACATGGAAATTAAGCGATTTTGATTTTTTTGTTTCACGTTTTTCACAAACAATTCCAAAAAGGTTTAATTTAAAAACCCTTTCAAAAACAGGGGAAGTTTCGCAAAAATTGGGGAAAAAGGTTTTAAAGATTTTTTTTAAAATTTTAAACCGTTACCCTAAGTGCAAATACGCAGCGTGCTGTTGGGACGCACGTTTTTAAACAGTACTCATTTCGTTTTCGATAATTCATGAACAACGTGTTTTTGGGACGAAAACTTTACAGTGCTCAGTCGTTTTAACTAATTTAGTTAACAGCGTGCTGTAAGATGCACGAGTTAACAGTGCTCAGTCGCTTTCAATAATTTTGTTAACAGCGTGCGGGTTAGAGGGCAGGACTTAACATTACCCCATTTTTTTTTGATAATTTAAATTTAAAAAGCGTGCGGGAAAACGAAACAAATTAAACAGTACTCAGCGCTTTCGATAATGTATAAAACAGCGTGCTGAAAGGGACCCCAAAACACAGCGGTGTCAGTCGTTACGATAAATATTACACAATCTGCAGGGGGGCCGCAATTTTTTTTGAAGTTTGTTTTTAAAGTTTTGCTGGTGAAAAGGGGTTTATAATATATATTTGTCGTAAGTTTCTAGGTGCCGGGAAAAGGGTTTTTACTTTTTTTTATATGGGGCAATTTTTTAAAATTTTAAAAATTCTTTTTGCATGTACACTCAAGAAAAAAAAAACCCCCTTTAAAGAATTGTTGCCCAACTAATAAACATTTTTTGTCTTTCAGTTCTAAACTCTCCAAATCTTTTCCGGGAAACAAAAGGTTTATATTTTTAAAAGATTTTTTCTTAATAAACTCTTTGAAAAGCATCGAAAAAAATAAGCATGGGAAGGGGTTTGTAAAAATTTTAAAAAAAAAATTGCGTGAAGGAGTAAGGAAGCGCCCCAAAGGGAAATTTTTCCCAAAGAAACCTTTTTAGTTTCCCCATGCCAGTTAAACTGCGCATCCCGGGACTTTAATTGGCCAAAGGCCCCCGAATCTTTTGGGGGAAAAATGATTCGTTTTTTTTTTTGGGGTTTTTTAAAACTTAAAATTTTTCCCCCGGAGTCCTAAAAATGAAAAAAACGGGAAAAAAATTGGTTTAGTACCTGCAGAGATATCGTTTCGAGAAATTTAATCCCTTTTTTCTTTTTTAAGCCCCCAAAATTTCCCAAAAAACCCTGCCGCAGGACAAAAAGGACATGGTTTTCTGGGTTTGTATTTGGGAAGAAGTCTACCGATTGGCATCAAAAAAAGTATGGGTCATTAAGGAGGGCCAGGACAGGATTTTTTTGGGGAAAAATGTCCTTTTTTTGGGGTCTTTTAAAAGGATTTCCAGGCCCTTTCTTGTGTCAGTCAACGGCGCATCACCAGGACTTCCATCTGGCCAAAGAACCCAATCGTCCTTTCCCAAACGGCCGGGATATGAGCAGTTTTCCGTTCTTTGAGTTTTAAAAAATTTTTCCCAAGTTCGGAAACCCCGGAAAGGGGAAAAAAAAAATCTTTGAAGAAAACGAAAAACCCTTGATACCCTCAGCGTCCGCGGGGACTATCGGGATATGTTTTCCCCACAGATGAAAAGCCCTTTGGGACGAGACAAAGTCGATTGACCCCATTTTTTTTCGCCCCTGACCCTTTTAAAGGACTCGCGAGAAAATTCGCTATTTTTTTTAAAGAAAAAAAATTTCCTTTTTTTTAAGCCCCAAAAAGGGCCCTTCCAGGACTGATGGGGGCAGCCCTGCGGTCACAGGAAATCGATCTGCCCAAAGGGGTCTCCTGATTTTCCTTGAAATGGCCGGGGGTTTTATAAGGACTTTTAGGGTTTTTTTTTTCGAAAAACCCTTTGGCCCATTTTTCCCGACTCCCCCCCTTTAAACAAAATAAAAGGATAATTTTTTGAAGGATAAGGGAAAAACCCTTTGAATGCAGATCGTAGAGTTGTCCTGGCGGTTCAAAAAATGTTGTCCTGACAAAATCGGTTAGTATCCTGCAGAGATATGCTTCGAGAAAGAAACCCCTTTTTTTCGTTTTAGCCCCCAAAACCCCACAAATCCTGCCCCCAGGACAAAAGGGACATGGTTTTCGGGGGGGGGGATGTATTTGAAGAAGTCTACCGTTTGGGCATAAAAAAAAATTAGGGGGCCCCAATCTAAGGAGCAGGAAGGATTTTTTTGGAAAATGTCCTTTTTTCGGTCATTTAAAGGGACTTTCCAGGAATTTTGTGTCAGTCGACGGCGCACCCAACCGGGGGGGGGACTTCCATTGGCCAAAGATACCCCAATCTTCCTTAAAAAGGGGCCGAGATATGTGCATTTTTCCTTTTTGACTTGTAAAATTTTTCCCCAAAGTCCTGGAAAGGGCCCCGAAAACGGGGAAAAAAAATCTTTGAGAAAACGAAAAATCCTTGATACTCAGCTGTCCGCAGGACTATCGGGATATGTTTCCCACAGATGATAGCCCTTGACAAAGACGAGTCGAGGGGGACCCCAAGTTTCGTCCTGACCCCTTTAAAGGGAAACCGCGAGATATTCGCTTTTTTTATTAAACCCAAAAAATTTTTTTTTTTTCAGCTCCCAGAAGGCCCTTTCCCCGGGAAATCGGGAGGGTGTCAGTCGAGCGGCTCCCAAAAGGAAATAAAATCTGACCAAGGCGGACCCTTGCTAGTCCATAAAAGGGCCCGAGTTATAAGGATTTTTAGGGTTTTTTTTTTAAAAAAATTTGGGCCTTTTGGGGGCGACTCACCCCCTTAAAAAAAATGAAGGATAATTTTTTGAAGGAAAAATGGAAATCCTTGAAGCGATCGATAGAGTTGACCTGGCGGTTCAAAAAAATGTATGTCCTGAAAAAAACCCGGGGTTATTTCCTGCAGAGAAAACCCCCTTCGAAAAAAGAAACCCCCTTTTTTCTTTTTTTTTTAGCCCAAAAATCCAAAAATCTCCCGCAGGACGAAACCCCCAGGGGGTTTTTTGGGATGTATGGAAAAAGTCTACCTTTTTGGCATAAAAAAAATTTAGGGGTCATCTAAAGGATGCGGCCCAGGTTTTTTTGGAAAATGCCCCGTTTTCGGTCTTTTAAAAGGACTTTTTTTAAAAAGCAAAAATTTTTTTTTTTTTTCAGCTCCCAGAAGGACCTTCCGGGAAATCTGAGGGTTTGTCAGTCGATGGGGCCCTCATCAAGGAAAATCGTTTGGACCAAGGGGGGAAATCCTGCTAGTCCATCAAAGGGCCGAGTTAAAAGGATTTTTAGGGTTTTTTTTTTTTCGAAAAACTTGGCCCTTTTTTGCGACTCCCCCCCTTACAAAAATGAAGGAAAATTTTTTTGAAGGATAAGGGGGAAATCTTAAATTTGGCAATCGATAGAGTTAAACCCGGGCGGTTGGGAAAATGTATGTCCTGACAAAATGGGTTTTAGTATCCTGCAGAGTTTATCGTTTCGAAAAGTAACCCCTTTTTCTTTTTTTAGCCAAAATCCACAAACCTCCCGGCAGGAAAAAAAGGCCCGGGTTTTTTTGGGGATGAAATTTGGG
The DNA here is from genome assembly GCA_024703675.1 of Drosophila nebulosa. Lineage (NCBI taxonomy): Eukaryota > Metazoa > Arthropoda > Insecta > Diptera > Drosophilidae > Drosophila > Drosophila nebulosa. Next base: position 3,078,211 of record JANFPS010000008.1, read on the forward strand.
AAGAAGAAAACCGATTGGCATAAAAAAAAAGTATGGGTCATTAAGGATGCAGGACAGGATTTTTTTGGAAAAAATGTCCTTTTTTTCGGTAAATTTAAAGGACTTTCCAGGATCTTTTTTGTGTCGGGTCGACGGCGCATCACCGGGAAATTCCATCTGGCCAAAGGCATTTTCCAAATCGCCCTTAAAAACGGCCGAATATGAGCTTTTTTTCCGTTTTTTGATTTTGAAAAATTTTTGCCAAGTTCTGGAAATCCCCGAAACGGGGAAAAAAAAATTTTGAGAAAACGCAAAAATTTTTAACCCTCAGCTGTCGCGGGACATCGGGATATGTTTTTACACAAAATGATAGTCCTTGACAGACAAGTCGATTGACACCAGTTTCGCCCGACCCTTTTAAAAAGGACTCGCGAAAATTTTCGTTTTTTTATTAAAGAAAAAAATTTCCCTTTTTTTTTCCAGCTCCCAGAAGAACTTTCCAGGATCTGAGGGGGTTGTCAGCGATGCGGTTCATAAAGGGAAAACCCCCCCTTTTCTGACCAAGGCGCATCCTGATAGTCCTTGAAATGGCCGAGTTAAAGGCCCTTTTAGGGTTTTTTTTTCGAAAAACTTGGCCATTTTTGCGACTCCCCCCTTAAAAAAAAGAAGGATAATTTTTGGAAGGATAATGGAAACCCTTGGAAGCAAAATCGATAGAGTTGATCCTGGGGGTTCAAAAAAATGTATGTCCTGAAAAAAATCGGTTAGTATCCTCCCAGAGAAAATCGCTTCGAGAAAGTAATCCCTTTTTTCGTTTTTAGCCCCAAAATCCCCAAACCCTTTGCCGCAGGACAAAAGGGACAGGGTTTTTTGGGGATGTATTTGAAGAACCCTACGTTTGGCATAAAAAAAAGTTTTGGTCACAAAGGGATGCAGGACAGGTTTTTTAATTTGGAAAATGTCCTTTTTTTTTTTCGGTCTTTTTAAAGGGGATTTTCCAAGGACCTCTTGTGTCAGTCGAGGGCGCATCCCCAAGGAACTTCCATCGGGCCCCAAAGCATACCCCAAAATCGCCCTTTCCCCAAACGGCCGAGATATGTGCATTTTTTCCCGTTTTTCGACTTGTAAAATTTTTGCCAAGCCCTTGGAAATGCCCGAAACGGGGAAAAAAATCGTGAGGAAAACGCAAAACCCTTGTTTATCCAGCTGTCCGCGGGACTATGGGGGGATATGCTTTAAAAACAGACGATAGCCCTTGACGAGACGAGTCGTTTTACACCGTTTCGTCCGTTTCCTTTTAAAGGACTCGCGAAAATTTTCGCTTTTTTTAATTAAAGCAAAAATTTCCTTTTTTTCAGCTCCCAAAAGGGGAACCTTTCCCCGGGAAATCTGATGGTTGTCAGTCGATGGGGCCTCTTTAAAGGGAAAAATCAAATCTGACCAAGGCGGATCCTGTTTTTTTCCATCAAAGGGCCGAGTTTAAGGACTTTTATGGTTTTTTTTTTCAAAAACTTGGCCTTTTTGGGCGACCACCCCTTACAAAAATAAAGGAAAATTTTTTTTGAAGGATAATGGAAACCTTGAATGCAGTCGATAGAGTTGATCCTGGCGGTTCAGAAAAGTATGTCTGACAAAATCGTTTAGAAATCCTCCCAGAGAACGTTTCGAAAAAAGTAACCCCTTTTTTTCGTTTTTAGCCCCAAAAAAATCCCCCAAATCCTGCCGCGGGGACAAAAAGGACATGGTTTTCGGGATGTATTTGAAGAAGTTCCCCGTTTTCATAAAAAAAAAAGTAGGGTTTTCATTAAGGATGCAGGACAGGATTTTTTTGGGGAAAATGTCCTTTTTTTGGGTTTAAATTTAAAGGCCCTTTCCAGGATCTTCTGTGTCAGCGACGGCGCATCACCAGGATTTCCCCATCGGGCCCAAAAAGCATTTTCCCAATCGTCCTTCAAACGGCCGAGAAGGGCCCATTTTTCCTTTTTTTCGACTTAAAAAATTTTTTGCCAAGTCCGGAAATCCCCGGAAAAAGGGAGGAAAAAAAATCGTGGGGAAAAAAACGAAAAAACCTTATATCTCAGCTGTCCGCAGACTATGGGATATGCTTTACACGGGCGATAGTCCTTGACGAGACGAGTCGATTGAAAACCATTTTGCCGACCCTTTTTAAAAGGACTCGCGAAAAATTTTCGCTATTTTTTTTAAAAGAAAAAAAATTTCCTTTTTTTTCAGCTCCCAGAAGGACCTTCCAGGACTGATGGTGTCAGTCGATGCGGCTCATAAGGAAATCGATCTGACCAAGGCGGACCTGTATCCATCAAATGGCCGAGTTAAATGCAGATCGATGGGAGTTAAATCCTGGGGGTTCAAAAAAATTGTATGTCCTGCCCAAAAATCGGTTAGTTTTCCCCGAGATATCGCTTCGGAAAGTAACCCCCTTTTTTCTTTTTTAGCCCCCAAAACCCAAAAATTCCTCCCGCAGGAGAAAGGACAGGGTTTTTTTGGGATGTACTTGAAAAATTTCCTCCCGATTGGCATCAAAAAAAGTATGGGTCATCAAAGGATGCAGGACGGGGGATTTTTTTTGGGAAAATGTCCTTTTTTTGGTCATTTAAAGGACTTTCCAGGCCCTTTTCTTGGTCATTCAAACGGGGGCATCCCCAGGCTTCCATTGGCCAAAGATATCCCAACCCTCCTTCAAACGGCCGGGGATATGAGCTTTTTTTCCTTTTTTCAAATTGAAAAATTTTTTCCCAAAAGTCCGGGAAAAATGCCCAAAAAGAGGAAAAAATCGTAAAGGGGAAAAAGAAAAATCCTTGATTTTCCAGCTGCCCGCAGGACTATCGGGATATGCTTTACACAGACGAAAAGGTCTTGACGAACAGTCGTTTGGAAAACCAGTTTGTCCGGACCCTTTTAAAAGGACTCGCGAGATATTCGCTATTTTTTTTAAAAGAAAATTTTTCCCTTTTTTTTTTTCCAGCTCCCAGAAGGCCCCTTCCAGGATCTGAGGGTTGGGTCAGTCGAGCGGTCATCAAGGAAATCGATCTGCCCAAAGGGGCGGATCCTGCTAGTCCATAAAAGGGCCCGAGTTAAAAGGGGACTTTTATGGTTTTTTTTAAAAAATTTGGGCCCTTTTTTTGGCGACTACCCCCTTCCAAAAATGAAGGATTTTTTTAAAAAAAATTTTTTTGGGGGGGAATAATGAAATTTTCCTTTGGGGAAAATGAGCCCAAAAAAGTGATCCTGGGGTTCAGAAAGAAACCCTTTTTTGCCCCAAAACCAAAATCCTCCCCGGGGAAAAAAAGGGGGGTTCTGGATGAAAGAATCCCTTTTTCGTTTTTATCTAAATCCACAAATTTTTTCCTGCCGGCGGCAAAAGGACTTGGTTTTTCTGGGGAATGGTTCCTTGGGAAAAGATCCCCAATTGGCCTTCAAAAAAGTATGGGTTTCATTTTTAAGGTGAAAATTTTTTTGGGAAAAATGTTTTTTTTTGGTTTTTTTTTTTTTTTTAAAATTTTTTTTTTTTTTTTTTTTTTTTTTTTTTTTTTTTTAAAAAAAAAAAAAAAAAAATTTTTTTTTTTTTTTTTTTTTTTTTTTTTTTTCCCGAAACGAGGAAAAAATCGTGGGGAAAAAAAACGAAAAAACCCTTGATATCTCAGCTGCCCGCAGGACTACGGGAATGTTTTACACAGATGAAGCCCTTTGACGAGACGAGTCGTTTGACCCCATTTTCTTTCCTACCCTTTTTAAAAGGACTCGCGGGAAAATTTTGGGCTATTTTTTTTTAAAGCAAAAATTTCCTTTTTTTCAGCCCCCAAAAGGGGCCCTTTCCCGGGGATTTTGATGGTGCTCGATGCGGCTCATAAAGGGAAAATCAAATCGAAAAGGGCGGATCCTGCTAGTCCATCAAATGGCCGAGTTAAAAGGGCCTTTTTAGGGTTTTTTTTTTTTTTCGAAAAAATTTGGCCTTTTTTGGGGACTCCCCCCCTTACAAAAATAAAGGGTTTAATTTTTTTGAAGGTTTAAAGGGAAAACCCTTTAAAGGGCAGATCGATAGAGTTGATCCTGGGGGTTTTCCCCCAGAAAAGTAGCCCTCCAAAACGGTTAGTATCCTGCAGGGGATATCGTTCGAGAAGTAACCCCTTTTTTTCGTTTTTAGCTCCAAAATCCACAAATCCTCCCGCGGGACGAAAGGACAGGGGTTTTCTGGGATTTACTTGAAAAAAGTTTTCCCGGGTTTGGGCACCCAAAAAAAGTAGGGTCATCTAAGGGATGCAGGACAGGATTTTTTTGGGGAAAAATGTCCTGTTTTCGGTCTTTTAAAAAGGACTTTCCAGGACCTTTTTGGTGCAGTCGACGGCGCTTTCCCCAGGATTTCCATCGGGCCCAAAAAGCAATCCCAATCGCCCTTTCAAAACCCCCGAGTATGGCATTTTTCCGTTTTTGGGGACTTGTAAAATTTTTGCCAAGCCCGGGGGAACAAATGCCCGAAAAACGGGGAAAAAAATCTTTGGGGGAAAACGCAAAACCCTTGATATCTCAGCTGTCCGCGGGATATCGGGATATGCTTTACACAGAGGGAAGCCCTTGACGAGACGAGGTCGTTTGACACCAGTTTCGTCCTAAACCCTTTTAAAGGACTCCCCCGAGATATTCGTTTTTTTTATTAAAGCAAAAATTTTCCTTTTTTTTTTCAGTTTCCCAAAAAGGACCTTCCAGGATCTATGGGTCAGTCGATGGGGCCCAAAAAAAGGAAATCGATCTGCCCAAGGCGGACCCCCTTTTCCATCAAATGGCCCGATTTTATAAGGATTTTTGGGGGTTTTTTTTTTTTTTCAAAAAATTTGGGCCCATTTTTGCGACCCCCCCCTTAAAAAAATGAAGGAAATTTTTTAAAGGGGAATTGGAAAACCTTTGAATGCAGACGTTTAGAGTTGACCCTGGCGGTTCAGAAAATGTATGCCCTTTGCCCAAAATCGGTTGTATCCGAAAGAGATATCGTTTCCCCCGGAGAAAGTAATCCCTTTTTTTGGGTTTTTTACCCCCCCAAAAAATCCAAAATTTTGCCGCGGGACAAAAGGGGACATGGTTTTGGGAGTATTGAAGAAGTCTCCCGATTGGCATCAAAAAAAGTAGGGGCCATCAAGGATGCAGGACAGGAGTTTTTTGGAAAAGGTCCTGTTTTTGGGTCTTTTAAAAAGGATTTTCCAGGACTTCTTGTGTCAGTCGACGGGCATCCCGGGAAATTCCTTTGGGCCCAAAAAGGCTACCCCAAAATCGTCCTTAAAAGGGCCCGAGATTGTGCCAATTTTCCGTTTTTACTTTTTAAAATTTTTTGCCAAGTCCGGGAAAAATTCCCGAAACGGGGAAAAAAAATCGTGAGAAAACGAAAAACCCTTGATATCTCAGCTGTCCGCGGGAAACTAGGGGGATATGCTTACACAGATGTTTAGTCCTTGACGAGACGAGTCGATTTGACACCAGTTTCTTTCCTGACCCTTTTAAAAGGGGAATCGCGAGATATTCGCTATTTTTATTAAAGAAAAAAATTTTCCCTTTTTTTTTTCAGCTCCCAAAAAGGCCCTTCCAGGATAGAGGGTTTGTGTAAAGTGGGATGGGGGCTCACCCAAAAAAAGGGTTTGGACCAAGGCGGATCCTGCTAGTCCATAAAATGGCCCCAAATTTAAAAGGGACTTTTAGGTTTTTTTTTTAAAAAAAATTTGGGCCCCTTTTTTTGCGACTCACCCCTTAAAAAAAATGAAGGAAAATTTTTTTGAAGGATAAGGGGAAATCCTTGAAGCAGACGATGGGTTTGGGACCCTGGGGGGTTCGGGAAAAATATATGTCCTGAAAAAATCGGTTTATTTATCCGCAGAGATATCGCTTCGAAAAATTAACCCCTTTTTTTCTTTTTTAAAGCTCCAAAATCCCCCCAAATCCTCCCGCGGGACGAAAAGGACAGGGTTTTCGGGGATGTACTTGAAGAAGTCTACCGTTTGGCATAAAAAAAAGTATGGGTCATCAAGGGGAAAGGAAGGATTTTTTTTTGGGAAAAAGCCCTTTTTTTTTCGGTCATTTAAAGGACTTTCCAGGACCTTCTTGGGGCAGTCAGGGCCCGCATCACCAGGATTTTCCATCGGGCCAAAAAGTTTTTCCCCTTTTTCGTCCTTCAAAGGGCCCGAGATAGTCCCCATTTTTCCTTTTTTTCGACTTGTTAAAAATTTTTGCCAAGTCCGGGAAAAATGCCCGAAACGGGGAAAAAAATCTTTGAGAAAACGCAAAACCCTTGATATCTCAGCTGTCCGCAGGACTATGGGGGATATGCTTTACCCCCCAGATGATAGCCCTTTGACGGGGACGGCGATGACACCAGTTTGTCCTGACCTTAAAAGGGACTCGCGAGATTTTCCGCTATTTTTTTAAAGAAAAAAATTTCCCTTTTTTTTTTCAGCCCCCAAAAGGGGCCCCTTCCCGGGATATGATGGGGTCAGTCGATGCGGCCACCCAAGGGGAAATCGATCTGCCCCAAGGCGGACCCTGTAGCCCATAAAAAGGGCCCCATTTATAAGGACTTTTATGGTTTTTTTTAAAAACCCCTTGGCCTTTTTTGCGCCCTCACCCCCTTCCCAAAAAATGAAGGAAAAATTTTTTGAAGGAAAAGGGAAAACCCTTTGGGAAGGAAGATCGATAGAGTTAATCCGGGCCCGGTTAAAGAAAATATATGCCGGGACAAAATCGGTTAGTATCCTCCCAGAATATCGCTTCGAGAAAGTAACCCCTTTTTTCCCGTTTTTAGCCCCAAAATCCACAAATCCGCCAGGACAAAAGGGGGACATGGTTTTCGGGGGAGAAATTGAAGAAGTTACCGATTGGCATCAAAAAAAGTATGGGTCATCTAAGGAGGAAGGACGGGAAATTTAATTTGGAAAAGGGTCCTGTTTTTCGGTCATTTAAAGGATTTTCCAGGACCTTTTTGTGCCCGGGTGAGGGCGTTTCACCAGGACTTCCTTTGGGCCCAAAAGGGCATACCCCAACCCCTCCTTCAAAGGGCCGAGATATGAGCTTTTTTCCCGTTTTTCGATTTGTAAAATTTTTGCCAAGTCCTGGAAAATCCCCAAAACGGGGAAAAAAATTTCGGGAAAAAAACGCAAAATCCTTGATATCTCAGCTGTCCGCAGGACTATCGGGTATCTTTACACAGATGATAGTTTGACGGGACGAGCCCGATTGACACCAGTTTCGCCCTGATTTTTAAAGGGGGAATCGCAAAGGATATTCGCTATTTTTTTTTAAAGGGAAAAAAATTTTCCCTTTTTTTTCAGCTCCAAAAAGGCCCTTTCCCGGGGATTGAGGGGTGTCAGTCGATGGGTTCATAAAAGGAAACGTTTGCCCAAAGGCGAAACCCTGATTTTCCTTTGAAAAATGGCCGATTTTATAAGGACTTTTATGGTTTTTTTTCGAAAAAAGGGCCCCATTTTTGCAAATCCCCCCTTACAAAAATGAAGGAAAATTTTTTTGAAGGATAAGGGAAAACCCTTTGAATGCAGATCGTAGAGTTGACCCCCTTGGGGGTTAAAAAAAGTAGGGCCCTGAAAAAATCGGTTAGTATCCTGCAGAGATAATCCCCCCTTCGAAAAAAGTAACCCCCTTTTTTTCGTTTTTAGCCCCAAAAAACCCCACAAATCCTGCCGCAGGACAAAAGGGGGACATGGTTTTTGGGATGTACTTGAAGAAGTCCCCCGTTTGGCATAAAAAAAAGTATGGGTCATCTAAGGATCCCAGGACAGGTTTTTATTTGGAAAATGTCCTGTTTTTCGGCTTTAAAAGGGGGTTTCCGGGGACCTTTTGTGTCAGTCGAGGGGCGCATCACCGGGATTTCCCATCTGGCCCAAAGCATCCCCCCCAATCCCCCTTAAAACCCGGCCGAGATATGGCTTTTTTTGGGTTTTTGGGATTTGAAAAAATTTTTCCCAAGTCCTGGAAATGCCCGAAACGAGGAAAAAACGGAGAAAACGAAAAAACCCTTGATATCTCAGCTTTCCGCGGGAAACTATCGGGTTTTGCTTACACAGATGTTTAGTCCTTGACGAGCCGAGTCGTTTGAAAACCCGTTTCGTCCTGACCCTTTTAAAGGGAAATCGCGAGATATTCGTTTTTTTATTAAAGAAAAAATTTTCCTTTTTTTTTCAGCCCCAGAAGGACCTTCCAGGATCTGAGGTGTCATCGATGCGGCCCCATAAAGGGAAAATCGATCTCCCAAGGGGACCCTGCTATTTCCATCAAAGGGCCCGGGGTTTAAAAGGGAAATTTTAGGGTTTTTTTTTTCGAAAACTTGGCCTTTTTTTGCGACCCCCCCCTTACAAAAAGGGAAGGGGAAAATTTTTTGAAGGATAAGGGAAAAACCCTTTGAATGCAGTCGATAGAGTTGATCCTGGCGGTTCGGGAAAATGTATGTCCTGCCCAAAATCGTTAGACCCTTTGCAGAGATTTTCGCTTCGAGAAAGAAAACCCCTTTTTTTTCTTTTTTACCCCAAAAATCCAAAAACCTGCCGCAGGACAAAAGGGGACAGGGTTTTCTGGGATGTACTTGAAGAAGTCTACCGTTTGGCATAAAAAAAAAGTAGGGGTCATCTAAGGATGCGGGAAACAGGATTTATTTGGAAAATGCCCCTTTTTTTCGGTCATTTAAAGGATTTCCAGGCCCTTTTTGTGTCAGTCGAGGGCCCACCCCAGGATTTCCAATCTGGCCAAAGCAACCCCAATCGTCCTTAAAAAGGGCCGAGATATGTCATTTTCCGTTTTTGACTTGTAAAAATTTTTCCCAAAGCCGGGAAAATGCCCGAAACAAAGGAAAAAAATCGTGAGAAAACGCAAAATCCTTGTATTTCAGCTGTCCAGGACAAATGGGGAAATTGTTTTTTACCCCAGATGATAGTCCTTGAGAGACGAGCGATTGACCCCATTTTCGTCCTAAATTTTTAAAAAGGACTCGCGAAAATTTTTTCGCTATTTTTTTTAAAAAGAAAAAATTTTCCTTTTTTTTCAGCTCCCAGAAGGACCTTCCAGGTTTCGATGGTGTAAAGTCGTGCGGCTCTTTTAAAGGAAATCGATTGACCAAGGGGGCATCCTGATAGCCCTTAAAATTTGGCCGAGTTATAAGGACTTTTTGGTTTTTTTTTTGAAAACTTGGCCTTTTTTTTGCGACTCACCCTTAAAAAAATGAAGGAAATTTTTGGGAAAGGGAAAAGGGAAATCCTTAAAATGCAGATCGATAAAATTTGGTCCTTGGGGTTTCAGAAAAATGTATGTCCTGACAAAATGGGCCCAAGGGTCCTCGGGGGTTATGAGCATTTTTGGGTTTAATTTTGAAATTTAAATTTAAAATTTTTTTAAAAAAAATTTTTTGGGAAAAAAAAAAGGAAACTTTTGGGGAAATTTTTGTAAAAAAGGGAAAATTTTCCCAATATACTTTGTTGCGATTTCTTTTGGGGTTTTGGTTGTTTTTGGGAAATTTGGTTTTTTTTTTGTTTAATTGTTGTTGTTGTTGTTGTTTTCGCAGTGGGGGTTTTGTTTTGTTGCTTTTTGTTGTCAAATATGCCAAAAAAAAACCCCACCAAAAAAAATTTAAATTTACCGGGCGAACAGAAATGAATAGGGGTAGATAATTTTTTAAAACACTCATATAAGTATCCCAGCACTTTTTTTTACAAACGGGAAAAAAATTTTAAACGAAAGGGCCCGGTGGTCGCTGGCCCAAAGGACATTTTCGCAACGGCTAGTTTTGAATTTGGGGGTCGGCCGTTAAATTTTAAAAATGGAAAAAATTTTTAAATTTATCCCCCTACTAGTCACTTTTGTTTGGCCCGGGTTTTGGGCCCATTTTTTTAGTACAAATTTGGGGGCTCTCCCGGGGTGAAAAACGGGCCCGGGCCCTTTCGCTTAAAATCCAAACTGAAAAACCAGGCCAAACCCCCGGGGACTAGTAGGGTGGATGATTTAAAAATTTTTTTCCCGTTTGAATTTAACGGCCCCAAAGCAAATTTTAAAACTAGCCGTTGCGGGAAAAAGTCCGTTGCAGCGACCACCGGCCCTTTCCCTTTAAAATTTTTTTTCCCGTTTTTTAAAAAAAATGTGCATTTCTTATATGAGGTTTTTAAAAAATTAATTTTACCGCTAGCATTTCGTTTTGCCCGGTAAATTCAAAATTTTTTTTGGTGCGTTTTTTTTGCATATTTGAGCAACAAAAAGCAACAACAAAAACCACCCCTGCGACCCCAAAAAAAAAACAAACAACAATTACAACAACAAAAACACCCCCTTACAACAACAAAAAAAACCCCAATGAAATCAGCAAACAAAGGTTTATGGAAATTTTTCCCTTTTTTACAAAAATTTACTAAAAGTATTTTACAAAATTTTTTAAAAAAAATTTTAAAATTAAAAGACAAAAATTAACCTAAAAAATGCTCCTAAAATCCGCAGGGGCATTGCCCCCATTTTTTAGGACATAAATTTTTTTGAACGCAAGGACCAATCTATCGATCTGCATTCAAGGATTTTTCCTTATCCTTCCAAAAAAATTTTCCTTTATTTTTTAAAGGGGGTGAGTCGCAAAAAAAGGCCCCAAATTTTTCGAAAAAAAAACCCAAAAAAGCCTTATAAACCCGGGCCCTTTTAAGGGGCTATTTAGGATTTCGCCCTTTGGTTTAGATCGATTCCTGGGTGAGCCGCCCCTCGGGCGACACCCTCAATTTCCCGGAAGGTCCTTTGGGAGCTGAAAAAAAAAAAGGGAAATTTTTTCTTTTAAAAAAAAAAGGAATATTTTCGCGAGTCCTTTTTAAAAGGGTCAGGAAAGAAACTGGGTTTTCCCAAACGACCCCGTCTCGTTCAAGGACATATCTGGGTAAAAACATATCCCCTGTCCTGCGGACAGCTGGGGATATCAAGGATTTTGGTTTTTTCCAAAGAATTTTTTTTCCCCGTTTCGGGCATTTCCAGGGGCTTGGCAAAAAAATTTTCAAATCGAAAAAAGGAAAAAAAGATCATATCTCGGCCCTTTGAAGGAAGATTGGGAAAATGCTTTTTCCCGATGGAAAAACCCTTTTGATGCGCCGTTTTGACGACACAAGAAGGTCCGGAAAGTCCTTTTAAAAGACCGAAAAAAAAGGACATTTTCCCAAATTTAAAACCTGTCCTGCATCCCTTTGATGACCCTTTAATTTTTTTTATGCCAATCGGGAGACTTCTTTAAGTAATCCCCGAAAACCATGGGCCCTTTTGTCCTGCGGGAGGGGTTTTTGGGGTTTTTTTAGCTAAAAAACAAAAAAAGGGGTTACTTTCCCCCGAAGCGATATCTTGCAGGATACTAACCCTTTTTGTCGGGGGCATAATTTTTGAACCCCCCGGGGTAACTCATCGATCTGCATTCAAGGAATTTTCCCTTATCCTTTAAAAAAATTTTCCTTATTTTTGTAAGGGGGTGGTCGAAAAAAATGGCCAAGTTGTCGAAAAAAAAAAAAACCCTAAAATTCCCTTTTAACTCGGCCATTGATGGACTAGCAGGATCCGCCTTTGGGAAAATCGATTTCCCTTTATGAAACCGCATCGACTGACACCCCTCAGATCCTGGAAAGGGCCTTTTTGGGAGCTGAAAAAAAAAAAAAATTTTTGCTTTAATAAAAATAGCAAAAATCTCGCGAGTCCTTTTAAAAGGGTAGGGGCGAAAAATGGTGTCAAGGGCTCGTCTCGTCAAGGACTTTTCATCTGTGTTTAAAACATATCCCGATTTGTCCTGCGGGGGCAAACTGAGATATCAAAGGATTTTTCGTTTTCCCCCGATTTTTCCCCCGTTTCGGGGATTTCCAGGACTTTCCCAAAAATTTTTTCAATCGAAAACGGAAAAAAAAGCACATATCTCGGCCGTTTTAAGGGCGATTTGGGGTATGCTTTTGGCCCCGATGGAAGTTGGGGATGCGCCGTTTGACTGACACAAGAAGGTCCCGGAAAAGCCCTTTTAAAAGACCGAAAAAAAAAGGACATTTTCCAAAAAAAATCCTGTTTCCCGCATCCTTAGATGACCCCTACTTTTTTTTATTTCCCCAATCGGTAGACTCTTTAAGTACATCCCAGAAAAAAAATGTCCTTTTGTCCTGCGGCAGGATTTGTGGAAATTTTGGGGCTAAAAAACAAAAAAAAGGGAAATTACTTTCTCGAAACGAATCTCTGCAGGATACAACCCATTTTTTTTTTAGGAATAATTTTCTAACCGCCAGGATCAAAAATCTATCGATCTGCATTCAAAGGGTTTTATTTTCCTTTAAAAAATTATCCTTATTTTTGTAAGGGGGTGAAATCGCAAAAAAAGGCCAAGTTCGAAAAAAAAAACCATAAAAGTCCTTTTAAAATCGGCCATTTTAGGGCTAGGGAAACCGCCTGGTCAGATCGATTTCCTTGATGAGCCGCATTTGACGGGGCACCATCAGATCCCGGGAAGGCCTTCTGGGAGCTGAAAAAAAAGGAAATTTTTGCTTTAATAAAAAAAAGGGGAAAAATCTCGCGAGTCCTTTTAAAGGATCAGGACGAAACTGGGGTCAATCGACTCGTAAGTCAAGGAAATCATTGGGGTAAAGGGATATCCCCCATAGTCCCCCCCGGGCCCGCTGAGATATCAAGGATTTTTCGTTTTCTCACGATTTTTTCCTCGGTTTGGGCATTTCCAGGGCTTGGGAAAAAAATTTTACAAAATCGAAAAAAAGGAAAAATGCACATATCTTTGGGCCCTTTGAAGGGGCGATTGGGATTGCTTTGGCCAGATGGAAGTCCTGGTGATGCGCCGTCCCACTGACACAAGGGAAAGGGCCGGAAAATTCCTTTTAAAAGACCCAAAAAACCCGGGCAAATTTTTCCAAAAAAAATTTCCCGTCCTGCATCCTTAGATGACCCATACTTTTTTTGATGCCAATTCCCCCCGGGGGGACTTCCCTTTAAGTACATCCCAGAAAAACCCTTTCCCTTTGTTTCCGCGGAGGATTTGTGGATTTTTTGGGGCCCAAAAAAAAAGAAAAAAGGGATTACTTTTCCCAAACGATTCTCTGCAGGATACAACCCATTTTGGGCAGGACATTCATTTTTTGAAAACCGGGCCCGGATCAAAATCTACGAACGCATTCAAGGATTTTCCCTTATCCCTTTCCAAAAAATTTTCCTTCATTTTTTTTAAGGGGGTGGGTTTTGCAAAAAAGGCAAATTGTCGAAAAAAAAAAAAATTTAAAAATCCTTAAAAACTCGGCCATTTCCGGGGCTATCAGGATGCGCCTTTGGGCAATCGATTTCCTTTATGGGGCCCCATTTGACTGACCCCCCATCAGATCCTGGAAAAGGTTTTTTCTGGGGGCCCGAAAAAAAAAAAAATTTTTGCTTTTTTTAAAAAAAAGCGAATATTTTCGCGAAAATCCTTTAAAAGGGCAGGGCGAAACTGGTGCAAATCGGGCTTTCTCGTCAAGGACTATCATCTGGGTAAAGAAAATCCCAATAGTCCCGCGGACAGCTGAGATACAAGGATTTTTTCGTTTTCTCACGATTTTTTTTCCCCGTTTTGGGGATTTCAGGGGTTTTGGGAAAAAAATTTTTCAAGTGAAAAAAAGGGAAAAAAAGATCATATCTCGGCCCCCTTTTTGGGAAAAGGGGCGATTGGGATATGCTTTTTGGGCCCGATGGAAGTCCTTGTGATGCGCCGTCGGGCGACACAAAAAGGTCCGGGAAAATCCTTTAAATGACCCAAAAAAAAAAAGGACATTTTCCAAATAAAAACCTGTCCTGCACTTAGATGGGCCCCAAAAACTTTTTTTGTGGCCAATCGGTAAAGACTTCTTTAAGGACATCCCCGAAAACCATGTCCCCTTTTGTCCTCCCCCCAAAAAAAATTTCTTTTTCGAAGCGATATTTTCTGCAGGATACTAACCCCATTTTTTTTTGTTTTTTTTCATTTTCAGGACTTTGGGGGAAAAAATTATAAATTAAAAAAACCCCAAAAAAAGCGAAAACATTTTCCCAAAACCCCATTCGGATGTCCTTTGGCCCCCGATTAAAATCCTGGTTTATGCGCCCCCAAAATGGGAGGGAAAACTACAAGGGATGGAAAGTCCTTGGGGGAAACGGGAATAGCTCCTTCAAGCAATATTTTTTTAAATTTTTACATCCTTAACTTTTAGGTTATTTTTTCGATGTTTTCAATAGGGGTTTTAATTTAAAGGGCATCTTTGAAAAAATATACCTTTTTTCCTGCGAAAAGATTTGGAGGGGTTTTGAACGAAAAAAAAAAATGTTTATTAGTGTCAACAATTCGTCAAGGTATTTACCTTCTTGAGTAGTACATGCACAAGAATTTAAATTTTCAAAAGATTGCCTCATATAAAATTAAGTAACCATTTCTGGCACCTAGAGCTTACGACAAATATATAATTATAAACCATTTTTCACCAGCAAAACTTTAAAAACAAACTTCAAAAACATTGCGGCCACCTGCAGATTGTGTAATATTTATCGATAACGATATATATATATATATGCGTCTTACAGCACGCTGTTAACTAAACGACTGAGCACTGTAAAGTTGTCGTCTAATAGCACTTGTTCACGAATTATGAAGCGACTGAGTACTTTTAAATTTTTCGTCCCTTCTAACAGCACGCTGCGTATCGTATCTGAGGGTAACGGAAATTTAAAAGAACTCTTTAACTTTACCCCAATTTGCTGCGAAAACTTCACTGTTTTTGATGGGTTTAATTAATCCTTTTTGGAATTGGTTTGTAAAAATCAGTAGAAACAAAGGATGCAAAATCGGCGAATGCCATGTACTATTTGAGAAGCAGTCACGACACAAGAAGTTTCTTGAAAATCCTTAATGAAATGATCAAAAAAAAAAAAACATTTTCCAAAAATCCCCTTTCCTGCACCCTTGGATGACCCATACTTGTCGAAAATACTAAGTAAGATGCCATTTTAGTATCTAAAAAAAATATATGTATGTAAGTTTTCGTGCCGACTTGGGTACATCCTGATGTACTGAATAATTCAAAAGACCGTATAGGATTTTCTCACAACAGCATGACATAGTCTCCTATGATGAAGAAAAGCATATTTGACATTAACATTATAAGTTCTAACTCGGCAAAATTTAGCTTAAGACCGGATGGTGCTATTATAGAGCTATCATGCAAACATAATAAAATGTATGCTACATATGTACATCAAAATATGTTCATACATATATGAGTGTCGCATTGTTCCAGTTAAAGTTTTTATAGCCCGTCTCAGCAGTTATCTAATGCGATAAGCAAACAGTTTAAAGTATCTTCACATGGCTCAAATAATTAACTGAACAGAGTCTCCACTCGTTCACTATCAAATCGTATAATGCCGTCTAAGCATCTGGAACTTTAATTTAATTATAATGGACTGTTTCCATTTCATGATTCGCAGCAGGTCAGCGGGAACTTTAAAAGAAAAAGACAAGGCGTTTGCCTAACTCTACTTTAATAGTAGCAATCGGAAAACAGCTGTTTAAGGATGGTTAGAAAATGAAAGTTGGGGGGGGTTTGGGGCTGGTAAAGTTGAGAAAAAGCTGCTGCTTGACCGATCGGGCAGCTGCTTTTAAACCCTGCTTCTGGGCTAATTAAAATAAAAAGCAAAAATTAAAGACAAAATCCCCTGGGCAAGCACTAACTGCAATTGTTGCTGATGCCTCTTTTGCACCCGCTGTCTTTCTGTCTCCCTCTCTCTCGCGTCCCCTCTTTTAAGAGATTAACTATAACCGTGTGGGAACTTTAACCCTTGGCCAGAGGGCAATGGGAATGTTGTGGTACAACAGCGGATTGCTCCTGCTCCTGCTCCTGCACCTCTTATCTCTATCTCCATCTCCATTTGGATCAATCCAACCATTTCTCTCCTCTCGGAGGGCTATTTTTGGCCCGCCAAAAAGAAAAGAAAAATCAAAAGCGCAGCACGATTGCGCCGATCAGTGGCGGAACTCTCTTTCACTGCCTTATCCACTCTCTCTATCTCTCTCTCTCTCTCTCTCTCTCTCATACTCTCTCTCTCTCTCTCTCTCTTTTAGACACTGTCTCTCTCTTTTCTTACACTCTCAGCAATTTTCTTTTCATTCTATTTGTTTCATTAATTTGTGTTTTGCTTCATTTTTTTTCTTGGTTTTTGCCTTTTAGTACAAATTCGTTGGCCATAGAAATCGCGTGGATGCGCGAATGCGGGCGATCGTCCAAAAACCGAAAAACCAAAAACCAAAATCAAGACAAAACAACCGCCACAACAAAAGCTATTGCTGGCAGCGTAGAAAGGGGAAAAATACGCAAAAGTTGTGGTTAAAATAAATAAATAAATTGAAAAATCGAAAAAATAAATTGAAATAATTTGAATATTTTGCAGCCAACGTGCTTCGCGAACGGCAAACAACATTTGGCGGAAAGCAGAACACATGGTCAAAGTGCAGTGTGCGATTTATATCTGAGATACCTATCAACAACAACACAATAAAAAAAAAACTCAAAATCAAAAAAAAAAGAAAAAGAAAGGAAAATAATAATTATAATGCTTCAACCGTAAAGACAAACACAAAACTCATTAATTTTCCTCGACGACCAAGACGAGAAAAATCTTCAGTGCCCAAAATTTTCGCCCTCCGTTTCGGTTTTTTTCGGTTTCGTTTTTTATTTTCTTTGTTTTTTTTTTTGTTTTTGGTTTTTTTGTGGTTTTCTGGTGTAATTTTAAACCCATTTCTTTTGTTTGTTTTTACATTGAAATGAAATAAGCATCAGATAATTAAATGTGAAAGTTTAAACCAAACTCAAAATTTTCAACAGAGAGCGGATATACGTAGAGATTGCAAATATTGAACAGATACGTATATATTTTTTATTTTATATATATATAATATATATATGGGGTATAAAAAAAAAAATTTTAAAACGATTCCACCGGGAATACACTCGAGGCAACGGCAAAAAAAGTCCACACTGCGGAGTTAAAGATTGCCGTAATTGGGCGCCCATTGGGAAAGAGTGGAAAAGTTTGGATCAACAATAACAACTAAAGTTTCCCAAGATAAAACTTTGATTTCTTTTTTTTTTTTTTTGGGTTAGGGAGCAGCTACAAAACAACAAAAATTATTTGAGCAATGCCGTTGTTCATGTATTTTTTGACTTTTTTGTTTTGTTTAAAAAGGGGGCCAGAAACAGCGCAGCAACACATCATACCCCCATCCCAACATCCCTACATACATACACTATTGTATGTATGTACATATTATATACACATAAAATATTACACTGTACTGTATCTGTATCTGGTTCTCAAATGTGATGGTGGCTCTCCCTTTTGGCTTGCCTGCGTTTTTAATCGTTCTCCCCCTCTTGTTTGACAACCCAGCCAGCCACCCAGCCGCCACCAGCCCCGCCAGCCACCAAACCAGCACTACCGTAGTCGCCAGCCACCACCCGACCACCTTCATGGCCTTGCTCTAATTTATGATGATGGGATATGGGTTGAGAGGGAGGGGGCAGAATGGTGGAAACGAATTTTCCAACGGATCATTGGCAAACAACGACGAGACGCATTGCATTTTCTCGATGGGGGCCGACTTACCCTAAATTGGATGTTTTTTCTGTCATCCCCAGCCCCACTCGTAGGCGATCGATATTTATATGTAACCCTTGACTCTTTGTCGAAGGAGGAGCAGAGGGTTGGTTGTAGGTGGGCAACGAAAATGTCAATTGCAACTGTCAACTTTGGGTAACCCTGCGTGCAATATGTTTCGGCAAAAAACAAATCGGAAGAAAATACAGGGACAGGGCCCCGGACGGGACGGGACAGGAACAACACCAGACAGGAAAAATCGTCGACGTGAAATTGACTAGAAAATGCTTGGCTAAAAAAATATGTACATATTAAAAATGTAGCAAAGAGAAATGGGGGGCTGGGAAACTCCCAAAATGATCTCATTTGTGGGATCAACATTACGATTGATAGGTATTAAAATACCTCACAAACTTCCGTCGATTATTAATGGGGAGCAATTAAGATCTTTGAAAAGTTCATGGCAAGAAATAAAATCGTTATAGAAGTCACTTTTTGGATACGATTTTGAGACGTTAGAGAACACTTACAAAATAAATATTTAATAAGTTTTTCAATAAGGATTGAGGGACAGATGGGGTCAAAAAGCGTTTAAACGACAAAGTCAAGTCTGAAACGCGAAATAAACTTTAAAAATTTTTTTTATCTGTCGTTAAATGATTTTTATTTTTATTGGAAATGCACCCTTAGGAAGAAATGTTTTCCCCTTTTTAAAGTGTGTGATGAAATGGCATACGAATTTTTCATTTTATGAACTTATTGGCAGTGGGTCAACCGCAACAATTTTTAAGACATTCCAACCAAACAATTAGCCAATAATTTGGACTAAGACGAGGTCTTGAAATGAAGGCGAGTTATTGGGAAAAAAATTTTTTCCCAAAATTTTTTTGATTGTTTTAAATATTGAGGGGTTTAAATTTGAATTATGGGATAGAGATAATCATCGGATTTGGGGGACTGTGGTACTCGGCGAAATGGGTCTTAGTGAAATATTTAGGATCAAAACGCTTAGCTATAATTATTGGAATCTATTTCCACACTAATGTGTTCACAAAAAGACTCTTTCAACTGAAATGCTTTTGTAAATTTGCCTCCCCTACCACCTATTTGCAATCATAATCAGAACTGTATATATGTTTAATAAATTTGTTGCTACATATTTTAATGTCATTCAGCCACAATATATCTTTGGCCATATAAAAGCACAAATATTTAATGCTGTTTGTGTTTATCTCTCTCCCCTTCAATGTGTGTATGCGATTGTGTGTGTGTGTGTGTGTGTGTGTGTGTGTGTGTGTGTATGTGTGAGGGGCAATTAAAACGCCCACCGCCCGGCAAAAACGAGAAACAACGAAAAAAAAAAAGTGGAAAAAATCTTTTGCCATTGCTTGTCCAACAAAACGCAAAAGACGCCATCGAGAAAATAATTTTTAAACGTTGACCTCGTGAAAAAAAAGAAGAAAAACTCAAGCGAAATAAGAAAACCAAAAATCGAAATACATAAATTAAAAGCGCAAGGAAAATATATGATGATGATGTTGATGAGGGAAATGTCGTTAAAAACAAAGCAAAAGGAAAAGCGTGGCAACCAAGGCAACGTCGAGGGCAACACACGCGCGCTCAAGCACACATTGTCGCTCTACCCAGGATGTGGGTGGATGGGGGACAGCCGCTGGGCTATCCTTATCCCTTTAAAGGAAAACGGCAACGCGACGAGTTCAAAGCACTTGCATAGCAAATGACCAAAGGCCTAGCCAACAACTTTTTCTATACCCTGTTCTATTTAAATGGAAGAGCATGTTCTATCTATCGAGATGTGAGCTCATAAAATGGGTCGATAAATTATTTTTGGGAGTTGTCAGACACTGCCAATAAACCAATAAAAATCTTTCAGTTAGCCAATTCTATTTTACTCAATGAAAAGTATACAAAAAATTGGGTATTTTATGCAAAAAAAAAATCGTTTTGAAAATGGAATGCAGTTAATATTAAATTCACAAGTTTGTGAATTGGCACAGAAAATTACGCAGCTCGATCGCATGCATAGCATACTTTGCAGCGCGGTAAATGCGCAATAAAAATAAAACCACACAACCAATAAACCTTTCAAAATGAAATTCAAAGTGCATCGCAAAATACGTATAAAAATGCGTAAAAATGTCAACAGAAAATTGTATCTCACGCCCTCCTCAAGTTATCTACAACTCAGAACCGGCGCCATAATCGAGTGCAAAACGCAAAAAAAGTGTCGAAAGCTAACATAACAAAGGGGAAAACTTTGACAATACTTGAAACAGAATATCAGACCAATGAAATGTAGCTAGGAATATCCTGTCTCGCAGCTCCCACAAACTTTTCCTCTTCTTATGATGGCTATCCTAGCTTCATTTTGTTTACAAATATCTGTCTTACATAAAAGTGGTCTAAGACTTTTGATGATATCTAAAAAAGCCAATTACCAACCTGTAGAAAGGTGTAGTGATACTTTTACAGGGTATATCTGGATTGTCATTCCTGTTTTTGGATGTTAGGACTTTGTTTTACACATCCCACACTTTTTGAGTTTGTTAGTGCTTTTTTGGTTCTTTGAAACACGCAACATTAGGGCTCGGGTTTATTAACCCCAACACAAGGGCTGGCTGCATTTCATTCCCCTTGGTACTCACCTGCCCAGGACTTCACGCTCGCTTAAGTTTCTGACCCAAATTCACGGTTGAGAGGGGGCGTTGGCAACATTTACACCTGACCGATGGATATGAGGAACGCACCTGAAATTAAAACCGTGTTATTTCTATTCTGATTGCAGCTTTAATTGTGCGTTTTTTGACAAAACGTTATATCGGTGAATACGATCATCAGACAGAGAATCGGTACAAGCACGAGGCAATGGTGGATGGCGAGCCGGTTCTCTTTGAGATACTCGACACCTGTCCAAAGGTTAGTTGGCGAACTCATATTTCTCAACATTCTTATTTACCGTTTACTTACTTTTAGGCTGAAGACGAATATCCAAATGCCGCCGAATTAGTTCAATGGGCCGATGGCCTTCTCCTTGTCTACTCGATAACCGATCGCAAAAGTTTCAATTACATACGCCGTGCCAAATCCGATCTTCAGTCCGATACGCCCGTTCAACTGTGTGCCAACAAAGTCGATATGGTCCATCTGCGGCAGGTGTCCCGCGACGAGGGCGAAATCCTTGCCAAAGACTTCGAGTGCAAGTTCAGTGAAGTTTCTGCAGCGGATCACGTCGACCAGGTGGCCGAAGTCTTCAATGAACTGTGCAAAGAGGTTCTTGCCTCCAAGCGTAAATCCAAGCAGAGTCTTCTCGAGCGAATGCTGGGCGGAGCCCGACCCTACAGCAGAGGAAAGAGTGACAGTAATTTGCCAAAAGACTGACTGATATTCATGCAAAATGTCCTTCATCAGTGTAGACTGGGTGGCTGGGTTCTCTTAATGTAAATAAATTGTACAGTTTTTTCTAAAAAAAAAAAAAGGAAACAAAAAAAACCTTCAAAGATTTGCAGACTTTGTCGGAGCAATTTATTCCGCAGAATTAACTCATTGTTGCGGGTCTGAAACGTTTGACTAAGAAAATAGACAATTGTTTCTCTTAATTTATCTAATTTATCAGTCCATTTATTAAGACTTTTTATCGTTAGTACTACTATATCGAATCAAAAATCTTGAATATTTTTTTTAATAAACAACTACAAAGAGTAAAACATGCAAAAATTGAGTGTTAATTTTTTGTCAAGTCCAAAACAGATAATCCTTGATATTTTTGCTCGCTCAGGACTTGAAAGAAGTTGACTAACTTCTGTCTTGATACTTTAAAAAGAGTCTCAAGATATTCGTTATTTTTTTTTCTAAATGTAATGTTAATCTCATCAATTTTGCATAAAGAAACTTCTTTTTTTCCTTCGATGTGAGCACGTAAAATTGCATTTTAGAAAATATCAAAAATTTTGTCGCAACTTTAATTTTTTTTGCTTTGCTGTTATTACTCTTGGATTTTTATAATTCATTAAATTGAAATATTTTTTAAAAGCTCGGGTAGCTAAACTGAAATAAAAGCTCAAAGCTATCTTAGTTATTTGGACAACAACCATGGTAAGTGGAAAAAATAATTTCTTAAATACTTTTGCCCGCTTTTAGGGGCAAAACTGTTATCAATAAAATACAGAAATAGCTCTTAACTTTGTTTGTTTTTTTGGTTCGACATAGCTTAATAAAACTCTTTGTCAATTGGAATTTTACTTGAAACACTTTTTACGCAAATAAAATGCATTTAACGAATTTGCCAATTGGAGATTTTCGGAGCACTTTGGAATTTTGAAAATATTGCAACATACTCTTAGGCAGAAGCAAATGCTGAGCTATAAATGTTTTGGACTCTAAATTTGGATCAATTATGAAAACGCTATGACCTTTGGGTTCCCTGTCACTAAACAAATCGCGCAAAGCAAACTTCCCCCACACGACTTTATAATTAGCTTAAGTCAATAGGGCAGCCAGCCGCAATGAAGTGAAGCGCATTTGGTCTGTGTGTGTGTTTTCTCTCAGCCCCAAATAATAAGCGCGAGGGTAGGTTCCACAAGTACCACAAGACACCTTTCTCTGGTGTGAGAGTATGGCCCAATCCAAAAAAGGTTTTCAGCTTTTAACTTTAACGAGCTGCAAACTTTCTACAAGCTCAATTTATTAAAAGGTTTTGGGCTGCAAAGTGAAATGGGTACTTCTGGGACCACCCTCGCATCTATCTGTACATATACGAATCAGTGTCTGTATCCATATGTCTGTTTAACTTTCGGGCAACACATCCGTAGCAAAGGCTAACTACAATGAAATCAGACCAGACTTTGCTACGACTTAAGTCGAAGACTTAGTTCGATGTGTGTGTTTTTTCTTTTTTTTTGTTGACATTGCATCAGCTCGCGTTTCGCTGGGCCCTGCCTTGCCATCCCATTCCATCCCATCCCATCCCTTTCTGCCCACCACTCACTCTCTTTGTTTGTTCAACTAAAATCAAAATATTGACACCGACATTCAGTCATTATCAATGAATGAATGATGCGCAAAATCAGATCGAAGAAAACAAGATATAGCTTGATCGCGTGTCGATTTTTGTGTGTTTCTTTTTGTGGCCATTGTGCAATGTGGTTGCTCATACGCCCCATTGGCCAGCTGACAGCAGCAGCAGCAGCAGCCAGACTTGGACTTGGCATATATCAATGGGAATTTATATATATACATAATAATAATTAATCTTGCGATTGTTTAACTGCACAGCAACCAGCAACAAACACCAAAAGCAACAGCAGCCAGCAACAGCTTGGGGCATGAAATCTCACAAGTTTTCTATTTACTTATTTTTTTAATTAGTTGCACATTTAAAATTCTAATTTTAATTTATGATTGAAAGTGGTTGTCGCTGGTTATCGTGTAGTTATCGCTGTAGCCCTTAGCTACCAATCTGGGCCAGGTGTTTGATCAGAAGTTACTTAGTTAGTATTTGCCGGCTGGCTGGCAGCTGGCCAACAGTTTCACTCGACATGTGTCGTAATTGCTCTTGGCCAATTGGTGCTGTAATAACTTTTAATTATGGACTGATCAACATTAAATGGCTTTCTAGAAAGAACAAAAAATGTTTGCATGACTAGCATTTAGCTTATTCCCATTCAAGGTTAACAAATAGAATTCCATTTAGCATTAAATGGGTCAAAATGTCAAAAAAGATCAACTGAATACACTTAAAGGAAACTCTGTAAGAAATGTTACCCATTTTCACATTCAACTCATTTAGAAAAATGGCAACTTAAAGACAATGAATTTATTTAAACTTTCTGACCCAAGTCAAGCTATTTGACAATTTAGTAATAAATTCTTTAGACCTTAGAAGAGTTTCAACTAAGGGATGTCGAATTATGAGTTGAAAGTTTTAAGATATCTTCAAATTATAACAAATTTTGTTTAAAATAAAAAATTATATGAAATTGCTTTGCCTGATCCTAAGTTGGCCACAATTCATATATCTATTTTAAAATTTTTCTGGTTAAGCTGGCAATGTAACTGGGCATATTCCAGATGCTCTTCCTACAAAAACATTTATTTTACTCAGAGGAACCTTTTCTTGTTCCTGCTTCTTCAATGTTTTCCTTGTTGACAAACTCAATTTTAATTATATAATTATTTTCACGCCCACAACAACTTAATACATATTAAGTGGTAACTGCAACTGTGGTGACTTCTTGCATATTTATGAGACCAGCTGTTGCTCGGAATGGACATGTAAATGGCTTCTGTCAACCCCTAGTTTTAGCCCACAACCCTCTCCACCCAGCCGTCCGACCACTGACCGCCGTTTCCATTAAAGCTTAACCAGTTTGTGCTCTAATTAGTCTTCAGGTGATTGCTTATAATAATCGCTTTTGATCATTTAAATTAGAATTTTGCAACAGGTGCGCAGCCCCCAGACCCAACCCCAACCCGAGAACCGAGACCCATGTCAAGCTCTAGTCAAGTGGATGTGGACGGACTACAGTTCATCTAGTATCTCGTATAGATTGGACATAACTGGCTAACGGTATACATACTATATATACATGTATTCACACCTACCCCAGAGTGGGTAGCCAGGCAAATGACTATTCTATTCGATATGAAAAGTTCAAGACACAAGTTTAAATTGCAATTAATTGGCACAAAAATGGCAACGGCAGCAACTTCGACAGCGGCGGCAGCGGCGGCGGCAACCAATTGGCCATGCCAACCAACCAGCTGTAAGTCATTGACTTTGACTATTCGATTAGACCAAAGCCAAATACCAAAATACCAAATGGCCATAAGTATGTAGTAGACATGTTCTAGTTAATTCTCTTTGGCTACTGTCAAAGCCAACGCCAAAACAAAAACAAAAACAAAACCAAAAACAAAAAACTTCAAGCCTAACCTTGGCTTTTATTTTATATTTCTATTTTAATTAGCCAAATTTGAAATGCTGCGGCGGCTGTAAAATGAAACGTGTTTCGCTTATGTCTCGGCTGTATATTTTCAGTTTTTTTTTTGTTTTTGTTCTCTCTGCGCGTGTGTGTGTGTGTGTGTGGATAGTATACGTAGTGTAAAAGAAAAAACAAAATACAAGAGCCGAGAAAACAATTAATGAAAAGTGTTTAATTGCAAAGTGCATTGGTTCGGGCTTCCGGCAATTAGTTGGCAGTTCAACAAACTTGACTTGGAACTTGGCTTAACCCAGAGCACTTCCTGCAACCCTAACCCATATGCTCAATGGCCTTGACAAGCCGCACATACACACAAGTGAGCCATCAAAAGAACTTTAACTTGATGGCTCCAGCTCCGGCTCCGACTCCGACTTTGGCTAGGTCTTCGGCGCAGGCTCTAGTTGGACTCCCTGACAAACATCACGTATTCCAACTTAAGTCAAGTGCAAATATAAATAATAAAGTGACTAGTCTGCGGCTTTCAAAGACCTGACCCAAATCACTCAGACAATTAGCCATTACAAAAAATATAAGCCGGAGCTGAAGCCGGAGCCGGCAAATGTGATAAATGTTGCAGCCCAGCCCCTTTCTCAGCTGTTATTGAACTTCGTTAAAAACACATTGTTTCTATAGCGAAATGTCATTAAAATTAAATATATACCCTAAGGGTATCAACACTAAACCAACACATTTGTCTAAACAAAACGAAAATTATTTCAAACTAAGACTTTCCTAAACCCGAATATTTTGGTAAATATTTTATCATATCTTCATTAAATATACATATAGGAACAATTTCAAACAAAACTTACCATTTGTCCCTTGAGTTTTTTGGTTCCCACTTGAAGCTTATACAAATTTGAATTTCGCGCCGTTTTGTCTATTCCTTTTTGTTGTCCTATTTATGAACTGGTACCAAATCGACAACTTGTTGGTTCCTTTGGCGAGAGTTAAAGAATTAGTTTGCCAATTAATGTGATAAATAGGGGATTTACTATTCGTATTTGTCGTACATACCTGAGTGCATATGCATTTGATCAGGTCGAGCGATTTTGATATTAATTTCATTTTAATTGAGCTGCAATGTGGGCGTTCCCACGAGTCGGATCCAACTTTTGATATCGCCTACATCCGATCAGCTGTAGCTTAAGCTGGAGAACGATTAACACATTCGATTCTCACACAATTGTCGCAGTCGCAGACGCCGTCGCCGTCGACGTCAGTCAATTATTATATCACAATATAGTTACTTAGCGGTCCAACTTGTTGTATTGGTGTCTATATATACATATGTTTAATTGGCATATGATAAATCCGTTCAGGTGTATAAAGAAATATATTTTCAATATGCTGAGAGGTAGGTCAGGTTTATCGGCTGTCTCAAACGAAACGAAATGTTATCAATCGAAATTCGATATCACTATCGAAGACCTTAAATCTCTCTCTCTCTCTCTCTCTTCTTAAGTCAGACCGAAATTCAAATTCTATTTCTGATTCTAATGAAACTAATTACAGTAGCAGCTGCCATATAATTAAATCTAATTAAACCAGCTTACTAATTAAAAAGAAAAAATAATCTACTAATTGGCATAGAATAGACATAAAAACAAACAAAAAGTAGATAAAAAATAAAAACTTTCAAATTACCGCTGGGTTTTCGTGTGCTTAATCAGGGCCAAAGGATCTCCCACGTCGCGAAGTCGGCCCACACACACAAACACACACCCATCGAAATGTCAATGTCCAATAAGTTGGAAGCTGAAACGAAGTTGAATATATTTTTATTGCAGAAAAAAATATGCGATATACACACACACATACATTATTCTTGTTCTAAATATACATTTATATATATATATATGTATATATATATATGTGTATATCTATGATTATTTTGCACGTTCTTAAATCGTTAACTACATTGTTGTAATTGTTGTTATTATTATCATTGTTGTTGCTGTTATTGTTGTTTCTCTTGCAGGCAACATTTAACCTGAACTCCAACGAACACGAAACGCAAGAAAAAGGGGGAACCAACTAACTGCTTTGCCTTAATATGGTTAACAATAATTTATGCATACATACATATAGATCGGTTAAAATATATATGTATATATACGTATATATAGATATATCAACATTCTGTTAAATATGCAAGTTCAAAGTGTTTAACGTTTTTGCTTAATATTGGAACAACAACCAGATTAAAATTTCATTCTACACAACATATTTTTGAATATACATACATATAATATATATATAATTATTTGTTTGATTGAAATTGATTGAAATTGTTAGCTAATCTCATTAATATAAGCATCCGATATTTGTATATAGTTTATGTATTTTCATTTGCGATTGGACAAAAAGATTTCTCATACTTTTCTATTATATTTTTGATTTTCTCATTTTACTTTTAAGTGGTCCAAGGGTTTCAATTAGGGATTTGCCCATATATTTTACATTTGATTAAGTATATTAAAAAAAAGAATTATTTCCGCCACATTTTTTCAATTGGCTAGACATTATTTTTCGTATATTTATTTCACTTGTTTTGGTTCTTCCAATTCTTAATTCATTCTCTTATTTTGTTTTACTTTAAAGTTGTTTTCTCTTAATTTCTTACTTAATACATTTCACTCAAATTGCTTTTTTATTTGCTCAAAAAATAACTAAAATTTATTTGGATTTTTTCAAAAAGTGTTCGAAAATATATATTCTTAACTTTTCAAATACATATACATATGTTATATACATACATATACATATGTATAAATATAGGTCGTTTGAAATTATGTTCCCTAAACTCAATCAGACTTGTAGAGTGTAAGTGTGAAATGTTCAATAAAAATGAAAAAAAAGGAAAATTAAATTAGAAAACAACAAAAAATAATTTAATTTGATTTTTGATTTTGTTCAATTGCATTTCATAATTTTATTTAATACACAAAACTTAAATACAAATAATCAAAATTTTAAACTCTACATACCTATTCAATACAATACTAATAATAGATAATAATAGACAATAGATAATAATAATAATAATAATAATAATAGTTCAATTGTCGTTTACAGTTATTGTACAATGTAAGAAGAAAATCTTGAGAGCTTTATGTGATGTGCCGTGCGTTTCTTTTGTTTTTCCTTTTCTTGTTTGTAATATATATTTATATATGTGAGTATGTGTGTGTGGTGTATATGTAGATGTGTGTGTAATATTTGTAAAAAAAAAATCAAGCATACAAATAATACAAATACAATAATAATATTTATAAAAAAAAAAAAAAAAAAAAAACAATTTGTGGCTGAGTATACAAGCGGTTTTTGTTTTCACATTATCTTTTTTTTTGTTGTTTTGTTTTTTTTGCCAGCACTTTACGTTTGCTTTACTTTTTTTTTTGTTCGTCACTTGTTTGCTATATCATCTCGCATCACTTAAAATTCTAACTAAATTTGGTCCAATAATAGTTCTCGGAGGGGGGGTAGGTAGGTAGGTAGGGTTATGAAGAGGGAAGGGTGTGGAAGTGGGGTGAGTAACAAAAAAAAAAAATGTATATATGTATATAAAAAATAATAATACAAATAATAATACAATAAAAGGGATATCTCGAGGATCTAAAATGTGTGTGGGGGGATTTTGATTATGATTTGGATTTGTATGTATTGGGGCGGTATGTCAATTTAAAATGATAAATTTCTATCGAAATGAGACCGTTGCACCTTATCCCTCTCTCTCTCTCTCTCTCTCTCTCTATATCTCTCTCACACTGCTTCAATATACCTTCTCCTTTTGCTCGCACTCGTTGACTGCTCAACCGCTTTAGAAGGGGCGTCGGAGCTTGTGTATAGCATTGGTGAGATGCAAAATCTCTGTATTCATTTGATGGACCAAAGTCTCCAATTTGTCCACAGAATCGAGAACCTCAACACGCTCGGTATGGGGATTGAAACGGACCTCAAATGGACGGGACATGGTGCTGACCCAGCGACGGAACTTGTCCTTGGCATCCTCGAAACTCTCGGCCACATAGTAAATGGGTTGATATTCCTGATCCTGATACGGCTGCACGGCAGTAGAGGCCGGCTCGAAAGCGCGATGCTCGCACTTGTCGCTAATGGCGTGCAAGAGCTCGCCATAGGAGCTCAAGAGACCAGCGCCGTAGGCCTTGATCTGGCCATGCTCCTTGCAGAGACCGAACTCAACGGTGAACCAGTAGACCTACAATAAGACCAATCCAAAAGCGGAAATGCCCACAAGTTAGAAACTCCAAAGTAGTAGTTGGAATAGGTGGTGGGTGCAAAGCAATGGGAGTGGCAAAAAGTGACAGGAAGTGGCGTGATTCGTTAATGAACTAATAATCAACTTACCGTCGACAGTTTCTCAATTTCTTCATCCGAAGCACCCAACGAGGCCAGACCAATCTCCTGGGAGAACTGGGCAAAGCTGGGATCGGCCAGCAGAGGCATGTGTCCCAACAGCTCATGAATGGTATCGCTGCAAAGGGGAAAAAGAAAAACGCTCCATTGTTAGCATATAAAGCAATTAGCCTGGCAAATGAGCTCAAAGCAATTTTCCTGCTTGAACTTTGTTCTCCCCCGCAACTAACTACATCAAGCCCCCAGCCAGCCCAACCAGCCCAGCCAGCCCAACCAGCCCAGCCAGCCCAAGCAGCATCCGCATCCCTTTCCTTTTTGCAACATCAAATGCAATTAGGGAAGCGAGTGGAGCTCAGTTCAGCTAGCTGGGACACAAAAAGCTTTTCTACTTTTTTTATTATTCGTTTTTTTTTGTTTTTGTTTCAACACTTACGGTTCGGGGGTGTGGTAGGGCGAGTTGACATGACGCACATACTGAGTGCTCTGGAAGATGCGGAAAGCCAGGGAGGCCAGGAAGTCGCGGGCTGTCAGCAGACCGGCGGCCGGACGCAGTGAGAAGCCAGTGTTCTTGCGCAAAAAGTCGGACATTTCCTGCAATTGGGGCAGACGATGATCGACAAAGATTTGCTCGTCCTGGAGTTTCTGGAATGCGGCACGGTATTCGGCGCAGGCATGCTTGGGGGCCAGATCCTGGACGGTCTTGAAGACGGAACGCCAGGTCTTGACCTCAACATCGGTGTAGCTGATGTATGGGATTGGATCTCCATATTTGTAGGCGAAAGCAATTTCGGCAATCTCCTTGCGACGCTGGCGGTACACCTTGTCGGCGAATCCAGGATGGTTCATGTCCAAATCGGGCTCGTATTTGGTCATCAAATGGTTGCAGTTATCCAGCTCGGAGGCATGCTTGGGGAACCATGGGGCCTTCACACTGATGTTGTTCTCGGCCAACAGATTCATGCTGCTGAACGAGCCCGATTGGCGCAGAGAGCGAATCAATTGCAACAGATTGCCACGGGTCATGTCCAGTTTGATGAGGACATCGTGATCAACACCCTCGACCCGCGACTGACGCGACTCCACATGCTGAACGGTGCCATGGAAGGTCTCAATGGCCTTCAGAATGCGTCCCAGCGAGGAGATACCCTCCTTGAGGCGCACCACCAAGGCGGCACTCTGCATGGCAGCCTCGGCCTCGGCCGATTCAGAGGCAGCATTGGCCAACAGGATCTCATCCTCAGTTAGGCCATAATCTGCAAGGGGGGGAGAAAAAAAAAGGCGAATCGTAGAAGGTATTGTAGAAGCAATCAGCAATCGGCTTAGGGTCACGTAGAGAACGGGGAGCAGGCAACAGGCAGCATTGTGGGTTGCCAAGCGTGAAAAATGAAAAAGGGAAATGCCACATTTCCTTGCCGCCTGGCACACTCCTTGCCACCTCCGCATCCAGGCATCTATTGTCGTTGAGTGCTCTGGCACTTTATCATATTAAGCACTTAAATCAAATGTCGCATGGCGAAAGCTCTTCGCCTCCCTCTTCGCTCCCACTTGGCTGCTCTCGCTCTCTCGTTCTTTCTTAGAACTTAAGTACTACTTAAGTGGGCTTGCCACGCCTACTTACCATTCATGGGCACATAACCGCCCTCGCCCTGCATTTCCTGCGTTTGCTCTGTCTCTGATTGTGGTTCTGGCTCGGATTCTGAGCATCAACGAACGGAAAATGAAATGAATATAAAACGAAAGAAAGAATAATAAAATAAATAAAAATCAAAAATCAAATAAAAAATCATAAGGCTAAGAAGGTCGTGGGTTGGAAGGAAATTGGTTGGCATAAGCACCTTGAACATATTCATTCTCCATGGGCAACTCCAAATTGGCTTGTTCATCCTTAAATTCGACATGTTGCTCACAGTTGGGAACGTGCTCGCCCTTGGCCTGCAGAATGCACTCCTCAAGGGAAGCATCTTTGGTAACCGAAAGAAACAAATGCAAGAACACAAATAAAAATGGAAATCAAAATTAAAATAATAATAAACAAAAAGAAAATGGCCCATGATCTCCCAGAGAATTGAACTAACTTTTTGGGGTTCCTCTTTTTTTTTTTTTTTTGTTTTTTGTTGGGTGGGTGGGTGGTTGATGCTTACCGTTTGCCTTGTTGCGTGCCTCCTCCAGGACACTTTGTTTGGTCTGTTTGGTCACCAGAGTCTCGAAGCGAGCATCGTCCACCAGGCTGCGACGACGGGATGGATAACCATTCTGAAAATGACAGAATACAGGATATGCAAGCGGAAATTAGTTATTTAGCCTTGACCTCTTCTCTAACACCGACATCTCTGTCTCTCTCTCTCTCTCTCTCTCTCTTTCTCTCACTCACTCTTCCGCTCTTCCGATTTTAAAGCTGTCTTTATCACAGCTCTTTGTATAACTTTCTGAGTTAATATTTATAATTTTCTTTAACATATGCCACGCCCACTTGCGTAATATTTTAGAGCTTATACAACACACACACACACAGAAGAAAAGAAATAGAGAAATCTCTATGAAATCTATGAAATCTTTTCGTTTTCTTCTTTCGTTCAAATCTCAGGCCATTCGTCAATCAATTTATATTTATTTATTTTTGTATTTAAATGTTAATTTTTCATTGAAAACCAAAGAAGAAAAAAAAAACAAGTCACAAAACAAATAAATAAATCAAAAACAAACAAATTTCGTATCAATGAAATTCTGATAGAAGAAGAAAATAAAATAAAAAAGAGCCAAATTTGTTGAGAAAGAAATGCAACAGGCAGCATTTTAACGGATTGCAGTTTTCACTTGGCCCTTTTGCGGGTCTTTGGTGTGTGTGTGTCTGCACACCTGTGTGTGCGTGTGTGCGTATGTGTGTGTGTGTGAGCGCGTGTGTTTTGGGTTTTTTTTTCAGTTTCGGTTTTTGGCTGATGAAAGATGTTCGAAGATATTGAATCATTTCTTTATTGATTTCATATTTTTCTTTGCGGCAAACAGGGACAGAGCCGAGGGCGAGGGAGAGAGGCTCGTCAACAATGAAGAGCGTCTGTCTGCCGCTGCTGCTGCTGCTGGTGGATAAGTGCAAGGGCCCCCATAACCACTTTCACTTGTTTGTTAAATAATAACTTAAAGTTGACAAGTTTGCTCTTGTCGTTTGCTTGTCGATGTCTTTTCGATTCGATTTCTGATTGGCTTTGGGGGTGGGTGGAGGAGGAGATTCCACCAGCAGCGGCAGCGGTTCTTGGATGTGATATTGCAAAAAACAAGACAAAAAAAAAGTAGTGGCCAAAAATGTGTTGAAAACATTTGAAAGGCAACATTGGGCAAGTGACGGACTGACTGACTGAATCTTTGTTGGCTTGACCACCTTCTGTTGGTCACGTAGACCATAATCATTTCTTCAACATTTCTCCAGATTTGTCAATATTTTTCTGTTTTTTTTTTTTTTCTTTTTTTTGATATTAACTCACCTCAATACTGTAGGATTTCTTAATGGCGAACATTTCGCGATTCTTTTGGGCAGCTGCAACGGCCATCATTTTGTTGGATTTTCTTTGTGTTTTTAATTAGTTGGTTATATTAACAAAATTTATGCAAAGTTTTTGCCAAACACTTGTGAATACTATTTGTTGATTTGTGTGTTTTTGTTTTTGGTTATTTGGTTGTTTAATTTGCAATAAGCACTCGAAAAGGTTTTGTTTTTTCAAAGTAAACACTTTCACTGCTTATTGGAATTGAGAACTGACTGGCTGCTCCTTTGGAACTGACTTGCTTGCGTCTAGAATTTAGCTGAAGAATACTTTATCGGTGTCACGGACGCGATTTCGAAACTTTCTGACAGAACTGAACAGAACTTCTGAAAACTTTTCGAACTCGTACGTTAAGATCCTGATGACAATGACGATTGGTGACGATTGTCGGGTAATCTTCTTCTCTCAGCTAATTTGTATTACAACAAAACGAAGTCAGCAAACTACTTGAGATAAACACCACAAGTCTTTTTGGAGCGAATGATAGCGAATCAATGCATGCTTCAGGTTGTGTGGCCAGCGTTTAAATACCCAAAGCAGCAGCAGCAGCAGCAGCGCCAACGACAGCGACCCGAAACGGGCCCGAAACGCCCCAAACGACGATGCCAACGACAACAACAAGAACAACTACGACGACAGGTTTTCGCATGACGCGGCGCTGTGACGTAGTTAATCAGAGAGTTAGCCCCAAGTTGTTGCTGGGTTTTTGCTGTGGGGTTTCCTCTCACCACATTTAGTAAGCTGCTTTGGCAGTGGGTCGAGTCGACCAAGTTCAAGTGCGGCAACCTGCTGCTGCCGCTGCTGGCTGCTGCTGCTGCTGCTGCTGCTGCTAGAACATGGCTCAATGGCTGTTTGGCATTGTTGTTGTTGCTGCTGTTGGAGCGGGGTTAGCCATAAGCGCGTGCGCGTCAATCAGCTGCAAAAAAAAAAAAAATAAATAACATTAGAGCGTCATTAGAAAAGCCTAAACAAAGTCATATAACAAAAAAAAAAAAAAAAACGAAAACAAACAGAAAAAACCAAAATCATAGAATGAGTAAAAACCAAAACATAAATAGAAATAGAAACTCCAATATTGCTCCATATTGTTTGATCTTATTTATGCTTAACCCATTAGAAAATGTGTATCGATTCACCCAAAATGAAAATCTAAAAGGATATGAGCAAAATAATTTGAATATTTTGAAGGTCCAATTAGAACTAGAAGTCTTGACAAGTCATTTTTAAATTTAATATTTTAAGCCTAAAATTAATGTTAAATGGCCTGCAAAGTGGTCAGCTGATTTTAATTTAAATTAAAAATTAACCTTTTTTTCGATGCAAAGTCCTTTGGTTTGGAAGTAAATTCGAATTGATTAAACATGAAAGAAGTTTTTGTGTATCATTTCTGTTTGTTGGATTGAAAATAAAATAAAGCATCGATTGTGGTTAATGGAACATTAATTAATAAATTAAGATGGCTAAATATAATGAATTGAATTGATTTCTTTTGGCAAGTAAATTTAAAAGATAATTTTATAAATGTTGCAAAAGGGGAGAAATTACAAATAATTATATTTTGTTCACTTATACTTGGAAGCGTGAAATTTGGTTGCAAAGTCAATTCGTGTTTTCATTTTAAATCCTTAGGAAAATGCCAATTGAATAGGATTTTCTTAGATTGGCTTCATATTTATTGATCATTTTGGCCAATTGGAAAACTGCTGGCGCTGCTTGGGGTTAATCAGATCAGATGTCGGATCTGAAAGGCTAGAATGCCTTTGCGGATATCTACGCGGATGTCAGCATAGAGTAATGTATCACTTTTAGGGATGTTGGCCAGAACGAAGAACAAAGTGAAAGTCAATCAGCAGCAGCATAAGTTAGATATAAAAACAAATGTGGACGAGAACAACAGGAAGTTTAGGTGTGATTGTGTGTGTGTGTGTGTAAGCGAGTCTTGGTCTTATTAATAGATAATGTTAATAATTAGTAAATAGGCGTCCAATCGACCATATCGACAGGCCATATCAATTAAGTTTTTAAAAGCACATTTAGTGTAAACTAATTTGCATGCGTAAGTGTAGCACATTAAAGCTTCTCGTTGCTAACTAACTAAGTAACTAACTACTAAGCAACTGACTAACTAAGTATACATACTTATAACCATAGGAATATGGCATAATTAAAAGCCGTCAAAACACATCTGGCAAATGGCAAATTGCATGCGCATACCCAGCTACCTGCCTATGTACAATACACATCGTCTATATAGATTGGATTGCATATGGACCGATTTGCATATGGCAGCTGGCAGGTGCCAGCTGTTGGATCTGTCTCTCTATATCTCAAGTTATTCCTGTAACAAACTGATAACAAACATATTACAAATACTTGGACTTGGACTTGGTTTAAGTTGGTTAGTTAGCCTCCTATTGCCTGGCTATTGCCAAGGCTAACTAAATTGCTACTAAATACTTAAATTGGTCTTTGATCACACTCGCACACACACACACATACAACTTAGTATGACAATTTGTTGTCTCGTTAAAATTTTGATGTGATTTTGATGTGAGGTTTTTTGTGTTTTTTTTTTTGTTTTTTTTTTTTTTCTAACCAAATTCAGAAAGCTTCGCAATTTGCCATTGATCTACATAATGTGTTGCACTTGTACTTGCAAAAAATCTGGTCTGGTCATCCTTGTAGAGCATTTAGACACACACAAAATCGAAAATCGAAATCGAAAACGAATGATCAAATTTGTTACACTAACGAGCAGATAATGAGCCATAATATCAATTTAGT
Organism: Drosophila nebulosa; assembly: GCA_024703675.1. Classification (NCBI taxonomy): domain Eukaryota; kingdom Metazoa; phylum Arthropoda; class Insecta; order Diptera; family Drosophilidae; genus Drosophila; species Drosophila nebulosa. The sequence continues at coordinate 3,113,540 of JANFPS010000008.1, forward strand.
GCTTAAATTAAATTCGCAGCAATCTCTGAGCAATATTATTAAGTTATTAAAAAAAAACTTAATGACAAATGGTATAGACATCTATCTAACTCAGTATTTATCTGTAAAATAAAGCAACACATATCAATTACTCATGACACAAGAGAGAGAAAAACCCATACACTATAATTATATGGTATTTAGGTTGAGATCACAGTTTAATATAGTTAACTAGGAGAGTCTGTCATCCTTTTGACTAACATTTGGCACTTCCTAAGTGACGGACTAATGACTCCGATTTGCCTATATAATTGCCGCGATAACATTCACTTTGCCTTTTACTTCCGATTTCGTTTTAATTTTATTTAACTTTTTTTTTTCTTTTTTTTTTGCTGCTATTTTATTTTTTCTTTTTTATTTGTTGTTGCTGTTGGTTTCGGTGAATTTCCGACATGAGTTTTCTATTCATTGTTCTTTGTGGCTGCATAATTGTTATGTTTTTTTTTGTTGTTGTTGTTTTCGTTAAATATATATATGTACGTATATATATATATATATATTTTTTTTTATTAAATATTAAAATTTTTTAATTGTGCACGGCAATTCTAAAGTTATTCAATTATACACACGCCCAAGGTTTTGTTGTATTCGACTTGGGAATGGGAATCGACGGAATCGGAATCAGAGCCCAAGTCCAAGTCCATATCCAAGTTAGATTCAGATTCAGATTTAGAGTCGGTGTCGATGTCGGTGTCGGAATCGGAATCGTGACTCATGGCATCCATTTGGCACGTAACCACATTCACTGGGATTTCCTTGTCCTTGACCGTGAACCTTTAACGGCTGGCTAACTTCGTTACTAGCTCTAACCTAATCCCCTTCGTCTTCCCCCCGTATCCAACATCCATCCATCATCTGCTGCGGCTACGGCTTCGGCTGCTGCTGCTGTTTCTGATCTTTCTAACTTGGTCAATCAATTGTGTTTTGTATGTTTGTTTTGTTTTGTTTTGTCTGTTTGTTTCGTTTCATTTCATTTCGTTTTGTTTGTTTGTTTGTTTGTTTTATTGAAGTTTCATGATCAAACCTTTAATCTTGTTTAATTGTTCCTTTGAGAATTGATTTTGGCTTGATTTCTGGAAGTAGGGGCAGGTAGGCATGGGGGGAAGGGAAGGCCGAAGGTCATTGGTTTTTGGTTAAGCTTTTGCAATTTTTTACTTTTGTTACATAAGACGGAATTGGTCTATCTATTACTTTTTTTTTTTTTTTTAGGAATTTCGGAATTTGTTTTTTTTTTTTTGATTTTTGGGTTTTTTCTTAGACCTAATGATCAATCATTCAGATAAGTAAATTAGATTCTATAATTAAAACTTTACACAGTTAAAAAGAGAAGGAGAGGAGGACAGAAAAGGCAGTCACGTAGTCCAACCATAAAAAAAAAGAAAAAAAAAAGAGGAGAGGAGAGGTAACACATTTTGGTGATTAATCATTAATTCAGAATGGGCGCACACAAAATTTGCTTATAGAAATTTTGCAGTTCCTGTTGGAACAAATCGTGGCAAATCCCTAAACCTCAAATAACCTCATGGTCAAGTTATAGGGAGGAAGAGGAGCGAACTTCCTACTCAAAGACTAAAAGGGAGGACAAGTGGCAGTGAGGAGGAAATCTGCAGCTCTCTGACAATGTTCTATCTCTAGGGTATAGTTAGTTGGACTTCCTGTGAATCTAAAAGCAGGCAATCAACTAAATATTATTCATAATTCAATTAAGTGCAATTAATAAAATACAATTACAAATTCATTTCAAAAATGTTTGTTATATTTTTTTTTTTTTTTTTTTGTTGTTTTCCATTCTACAATAATCGAAACAATTATGTGCATTAATTACAAAAATGGCAATCATTTTTGGTCGAAGCTAATTATTGAGGTTTTGCTTTCCCAAATCGTCGTTGTCGATGAGTTGTCAGTGCAACAACAACAACAAAAAGTGAGTGTGAGTGTGGGTGAGGGAAGGGGTTAAGGAGATTGGGAGGGGGTGGGGGTGATTTACACTACATGATGATGTATCAATCGCGTGCCACTCCCTCCCCGCCGCCGCCGCCGCCTTTGTCTACCTACCCGCCTTTCTAACTAAGACACTTTGCGGCCCTCGCGCCGCATTGAACTCGTTTTTTAGTTTGCCATCTGAATCACTTGGCACTTGACACTTGGCTTACTGCTGATCATGATCATCATGATCATCATCATCATCATCATCATCATTGTGATGGTGATAATTTGTCTTGCTTTGTTTTTATATATCTCGTAAAAATTGTTCATTTGAATATGCAAAATAGCCGGGCGGGCGTCTCATACGTTGTTTTGTTTTGATTTTGATTTTGAATTTTGGTCGAGGGTTTTTTTTTTTTTTTTTGTATTTTTTTGTTTCTTCTGCTTCTGCGTCACGTGAGACAAAAACACGAGCAAAAAAAAAACACCCGAAAAGAGAAACCGTTAAACAAATCTTTCAACGTCATTGCAGTGGAAACATTTTGAAATTATTTGCCACGGGGATTTACTATGGATATGCTGATGATCCTTGATAATGACGTTAATTTCTGATGAATCAGGCCACTAAATTTGACAGACCCAACAGACAAAGGCAAGAGACAAGATAAAACAGATAGAAGAGACTCATCTGGAGCGGAGGTGGGGGCGGGGTAAGAGATTGCAACGGGTCTAGACTAGTGGGGAATGAGTGACTTATTAGTATGAATTGCGGGGGGAATTTTGATGTGGACTCTTTACAAAAGTGTTTAACGTTTCCATGGAATCATTTGTATCTTGATGAGCTCACAGAATCGATGTGTTATGGCAGCCATACAAAGTAGGCAAAACTCTTTCACTTAATTAAATTATAGCTAAATAAATCCCATAGGGATTACTCGCATGGAAGCCCCTTAATATGGCACTAAATCTTAGAAATTACCCGATTATATGAGCTTAATACATAGTAATAAGTGCATCTCATGTGGGATCAGTGTAGTTTTGGGTAGACGATGCATTTTAATGGAAATTTTTGAATTTTTTCGAATGGAAATTTTAAAAGGACAAATATTTGCAAAATTATTTCCTTGAAGAGAAACTGAATTCGTTTTGGAAACACTTTCTTTTTATTTAAAAATTATATTTTTTTGTTAAAATACCAAGAAAGAGAAGATAAAATGAGAATTTTTTCCAATAATATTAAAGAAAAAATCGATATTGAATGTCACATTGCAAATTAGAATGGAATTCAATTGAGATTAGTAAGAACTTCTTTTAAAAAAGTAATCAAGAGACTGAAAATATTATGAGTTTTTGGTTTTTTTTTTTTTTGATGTTTTTAAAAATTGTAGATTATTTTTTTCTGCTGTTTGGTTGACAATTCATTTGTAGTATTTCTTATTCGATCTGTCAAAAGTTATTCGTTTGTTGTAGTAATAAATTTATTCCAATTCCCTTCAATTGTTGGAAAAGTTCTTGAAAATTGTTTATATTTTTGTAGTTTTAAGTGTAAAAAACTTGCAAAAGTTTCTCGATTGATCGTTAGTCAGTCATTCGTTCCACTTGCATAGATCTATGAAGCAGGTAATGTGGCACGATTAAAATAGTGGAAATATTGTAAGGGTATAATTAAGGGGGGAAATTTTATGGCACTAAATCGAATAATGCAGTTAATCAAATGATAGTAAATTGAAGCACATTATTCAATTTTAATATACCAAATTTTCCATTTCAGCAATTATTCGAGGAATTCTACGAAACAAGCGATTGAAGCACGATTTGGTTTGCATTTCTGGTGGCAGGGGCGGTGGCAGGGGCAATGTCAGGGCCGGTGGCGTCCGTATCATCTTCATTAAGAAACACTCCCCCGGTTCATGATAATGGATTGCTCGCATTCCATTCCAGAGGGGACTTCCACCTGCCCACTTTTGAATCAACTCGGCTCAGTTCAGTTTAGTTCAGGACTTCTTCTTGCGCAAATGATTGCCTTGTATATTTAGCTCAGCTTTTATTTTATGACTTTGCCTTACTTAAACAACTTTTCGCTGTCGTTTCTGTACTTTTTGTTTGGCTGGTTTTTGTCATTTTGCAGAAATGCATTTCCGAGGCGTGTCGACCAAAAATAAACGCCTCTTAATCACCTTCACAGAGATACGAACGAGCCCCCAAAAACAAAAAAAGTGTTAACAATCTGCTCACAAATATTTACATACATATATAAGTATATGTAAGTATATAATGTCGTTAAAATCGCACAAATCGACCGACCGACCACAAAGCAAAAGGAAAGGGCTCAAAAACTAAACCAGTTAACACAAAGAAAGTTAAAATTAAAATTACATTTTTGTATTTTTTTTTTTTTTTTACAATTCCTATAAATTTGTTGACAAATGCATTTAATGAAATTTTATACCTATTAAAGAGGTTGGGCCCCCATTCAGGTGTTAATGATGATGCCAATTACGAAGATGATGCCAGCAAAAACCCATCATGGCCACTTGATAACCGTTTTTCTCTCCCACCCAATTGACCCGATTAGCCTATCCAAAAAGGGGTGTGTATTGTGTGTGCGTGTGCCTGTTTGTATGCGTGTGTGAGTGTGTGATTGTGTCTGCGTGTGTGTGTGTGTGTGCCGAGGCCTGTTCAAAAATCAATAGACCCCAGACTGCAAATGACAGATTGAGAAAACAAAAACACACAGCTCACAAATTTTAAACTCCATGGCAAACTGGTCACATGTATGAGGAACCCTTTTGTAAGGGGTTTCAATGCCCCCAACTCCCCCTTTCCCCAAACAACAGGCTATTATTACCAATTTAAACCAACTTCATCAAATTTTTTTAAAATCATTTACACTATTCTCGGAAGCAGGTATAAAAGGAGTTTCCGTAACTAAAACTGGCTAAATGTCCTTCAAATTTTAGCCAATTCCAAAATAATCTTATCCAAAACGCAACTAAATAGTGGAAATATTATGTAATTTGCCTATTTCTTTCGAGTTTGCATCTCAAATAGAAGGTATTATGTTCTTAAATGAAATGTTTCACATTGAAAATAGTTTGAGCTGAGCTACTATAAAATATTTTTATTTAATGGAAAAACGAAGGTCTCGAGTTCATGAAATGAAGACTTCAATTAACTACTTATGAACTGCAAGCTAATTTTTTTAGACCGCAATTAAAATTTAATTATGTTAATCTGTGATGATTCACATCTTGTTTATATTCATTTGGAACTTTATTGAAAATGTGATTGGCAAATAAAGGATTGTTTGGCCAGAAGATTTTCAAGTCAATGCCTCAAAACCTTTAATAATTTTTCGTCTTTTTTCAACATTTATTTTTTAAGAAATTCTGATCACATTGCAAGGATTTCAAATGGCCCAAGATCTTGGTCTGCTTTGGTATGAAAAAATTGCTTTAAAAAAAAAAAGTAAATACCTAATTGCCATTTCTATTATTTTTACTATTAGCAAATTCTTGAAACATGTTTTTCCATGTTGTTGTTTAATTATTTAATGTATGAATAGAATTTTTACACATTTTTCGTCGCATACTTTTGTAATTTTGAAGCAATTCTGTTTCAGTTATTTGGAGAGTTGTTAAATTTGAACTGCTCTTGCAGATAATTATCTGCAATTTTCATTCATATTCATTGAGTGTAGCCACATATATAAATTCTTGATCAACTTAGTCTAATTAGTTTCAGAATAAAAGAGTAAATTTTTAATTGTTTTTGCATTTAGTATTTATCAAATTCCAAAGAAATGTCGAACAATTTGAGGCAATTGTCGCATTGGTCATTGGTTTTTCCCCTCGCATAAAAATTGAATCTACACCCGAGACACCTGTTACAGGCTTTTCATTTTTCAAGTATTTGTTTCTGTTTTTGATGGATATCAAAAGAGCGTGATGTGTGTATGTGTGTGTAAATCACAAAACGCATATTCAAAATATATCTGTGAGAGTTCATGCGAGTGTGTGTGTGTATGGATATTCCCCAGTTATAATGTTCTTGCAGCCAATTTATAGATGTAGAGATGTTTGTGTTTGTGATTTTGTTTTTTTTTTGGTTTTCGTTTTTTTGTTGTTGTTTGTGTAATTGATGGCTCTTGTCTGGCACCTGGTCTCTCTGGCTCTCTGGTCTTCCCCAACGCACTAATGCGTCAAGAGGTTGGCCTACGACGAGATTTGCAACCTGTGTGTGTGACTAACTGAGTCATGGTCGTCGTTGTTGCTGTTGCTCATGCCGGCGCAGCAGCCAGTTCTGTTACTTTCAAATATATAAAATGAAAATTTTCCCATTTACATGGGGATTTTTTGTGTTTTTTTTTTTTGAACGACATTTAGTCAGTCTGGGTCTGAGTCTGAGTTTTAAGTGCTAATTTCTTGATATTGTTTTTTTTGGTTTATCTTTTCTATCGGAAATGCCACTCCTTCCACGTGTTGAAGAGAACAATAATAAGAGAATGTAGCAGCAGAATCCGATGAAGAAGACGAAAAAGAAGACGATGTCACATTTCTGTGATGATTTGCATAATTTCAGTTCAGGTGCCAGGTACCAGGAAACGTTCTACATAATGTTGATGGTTTAGCCCAAAGAAGAGCTAAGAAGCTAACAACTGGTTTTTCTACCCACATTTTTTATTTCCCAGTTTTAGCATAATCATAATGATAATAAAAATAATAATCATTTTGGAACGGGCCAAAGGAAGGGGGCTACTGTGCGATTCGTTTTTGTTATTTTATGGAAATTCTATGTCAAAATGTGTCAAATGAAGGTCACACACACACGCACACACATACACACACACAGAACGGCAAAGAATACTTTCTATAAACGGAATTGTAAACTCTTTTGCCCTCTCCAACCTCCCAACCACCAACTGCCAACCTGTTGCTCATTATGAAATATTAAGCCTTTCTGTAATAATTAAGGCAACAGCAAATTGCATTTTGTTGCAAAAGTTCTAAATTTAACATTTCAATCTCGGCACGTGTGCACATTGAATTCCATTCCATTCAACTTCTGTGTGTGTGTGTGTGTGTGTGTGTGTGTGTGTGTGGCGTTTGGTGGGGAGCTTAAAATGCAGGAAGTCAATGAAGTTCGTTGCTTAAGTCTTTTGATTATGTGTCGGAAGAGTACATACAAATTTGTATATATGTATACTTATACCCTTGCCAAAGGTTTTACTTCTGTATTTAATTCGCTTTATCTATGATTCGTTGGCTAAACGAATGATTATCAAAATATTTTTCAATGACATTTAGCTAATTGGGGAATAATTTCCAAAGGAACGAGACACTACAAATCATTTGTAATCAGTTTTCAAAGGAGAATCCTTTTCGAATTGGGAATTTTCATAATCGATTTCAAAGAATTGCTGAGGGGCTCATACTTATTTACAATTGCAAAATCTTATTTGTTTGCTAATAATAATTCTCCTCAATAAAAGGAGCAACCAAATTTGTTCATTTATGCTTAGAATTGTCATCAATCGATGAAATATTCATAGAAAAATATTTAAAAGATTTTTAATAATTTTTATCAATCCTAAACAGGCCCTATGGAAAAAAAAACCTAGATCGGGAAAACCTTACATAATATGTAGTTATCAACTATTCGAATCAAGTAAAGAGTATACGAACTTCTGTCTATGACAACAACAATTTGAAGCCACAAGTTACAATTTGTGAATTATGTTATAATATTTATGTAAATGTAAGTGTGAATCAATGTAAATCAGAGTCAGAGTGGGCTACGTGACGAAACGTCTAAAGATCTAATGATCTAATGCCTCTTTTAATGGCTTCTTCTCATTAATCAAAAGCCAAGCATAGTTTAGTTGACTTTAGTTTAGTTTGATTTATCTTGATTATTATCTAAGAATGCGAAGATAGATTGACAGAGCGCGAGTTCGAGTTGAAGTATAAGTTTGAGGATGACAAGGCGTATTTTTGGCACTAGTTATGTTACATTATGACACAGAAAATATAGCAACAATAATAATCAAACATTAAGATTAAATAATCTATCTACACAAATTGAAAAACCATTATAAACAAAGGCCAAGTTCAAACCGCCGCCGCACCCGTTATAAACTTATTTAACCACAAAAAAAGCAACAACAACAACAAAACCAACAACATTAACAACGGCAACAAATTATTGACAACTAAGGCCGCAAAAATCACCAAAAAATTTGAAAAAACGAGAGAAAAAAAAAAAGAGAAATACGCACAGTTAAAACAAAAAGTTCAATGAACGACCAAAATTTTATTTTTGTTACCGATATCAATATCTTTCTTTAAGGCAACGAAAAAAAAAAAAAAAACAAAAACATGAATCACATTATTATTTTTTTTTTTTTGTTTTTTCTCAAAACGGAAGTCTAACCCACACATACACACACAAATGCAGGAAAATTCTTGTGTAATTTAAATTTAGAAAGTAAAAGCACGCATTCGCCTCTGACTCGTACTCGGATTCAGATTCAGATTCATATTCTGTTCAATCGAATCTCTGACTAATCGCCACCAAACTGTCTGTCTGCCTGTCCGTCTATATGTATGTATGTATGTGTGTGTGTGTGTGTGTGTGTGTGTGTGTGTGGATACGATTATTGCATGTTATGTGCACATTTTCCTTGATTTACAACACGAATATCAATAAAAGTCAATATTACAATACGAGTACAATGATAATTATACGAAAACCCATTTATGGTGATTACTGAAATGCTCTAACTAACTAACTTTTAACTATGTAAAAGGATATACTATACGCAAAGTTTGTGCACAAATTCTAATGACAAGGCGGCTAGCGGTTGCGGTTCGAGGCAGTCGTGAGAGATTTGCTTAATTGCAGCTTTTTTTTATGCCAAAAGAAATTACAAATTAACAAATATCAACGAATATAAGTTGAGTACTCATAAATTATTTGAAAAACCTTTGAGCCCATCCAAATTATCGAACTATTTTGGCTAATTGCAGGTCGACCTTGAGGCAAAAAAAACATTCGAAACTTTTTCGCTAGCAACGTGCTTGCATAAGCAATTATTGTTTACAAAGACTTGCTAAACATTTAATTTTTAACAGGGATTGAAGGACAAATATATTCTTATATAAAATCCAACGACCTTTCAACAAAGAAAAAAAAAAACTGAACTAAATTTATTTCATCTGGAATATTTGCCCCCTTAACTATGCAATATTCTTTGCAAAATGTTTGCAACGGGAGCCATTTCTAGTTGGAGGACATTTGGATTTGGATCCTTTTTTGGATTTAGGATGTCAGAAAAACTATTTATACTCTTTTCGATTGATATCGTTTAATAAGTATTTTCCTTGTATTTTTATTTATATCTGAGGTACAAGCACTGCGTCTTTTACAAGACTTAATGCTAAAAAAATTGGACCAAAAATCGAGCTAATATTCAGAAATGTCATTGGGAACTTTATTATTAAAAAAAAAAAAAAACACATTATTTTCAATTAATCTAACAAACATATTCTTCTTTTTGGAGAACTTTTTAGAACAATTAGATCGAAATTTAATGAAATTTTACAATTTTTATCAAAAAGAAGTTTTGGAAAATGAATTTTGAAACCAGCCGTGACAGGCATTTGGCTTGGCATGGAATATTCTGAAACAGCTTTTGCCATATTCTTCTATAGTGTATGACGGAGAATACTATAACAAATCACTTAGCTAATAAGCCCCTTTTTTTTGGCAAGGTGTCTATATTATCAAATAACTATATATTTCTGTGATCAGAGTGCATGAAATTGCACGGCGTGGAATTGAAATTGGAAGCGAGAATCGAACACCTTACAGCATATGGCATGGCAACAGAACAGAACAGAACAAAACAGAACAGAACAGAACAGAACAACAGACAACAACAATAACCAACTTCATAAATTGTATGACCTTTTTGGTCAACCGTTGGTAACGACGACGCACAATATTGTTGTAGTTGTTGTTGTAGTTATTGCAGTTTAACTTTTTATTACATGATTATTATTATGTTGTTGTTGTTGTTGTTGCTGTTACTGCTGTATTTTTTTCTTTTTTGTTTTTCGTTAATAGTTTTTGTTTTTAGTCGAGCTCGTAAATTATGCAATATTGCAATACATAAATCTAACCCGGAGGCTATTTTAGAATGCTGCCACGTGAAAATTGTCCATGTGTCACGCCCACCAACAGCTGCTGCTGCTGCTGCTGCCGGGACTGCTGCTGCAGCTAACTATCAGAAATTTGCATTTTCTGTTCTCAACCTAATCGAATTATTCAATTTTCATTAACTTTGCATGTCAATAACATGGAAAGAATTTCAAACTGCTCACATTACGCAACTGCCGGCATTTCAATTAACAATTAACAATTCAAAATTTATGATAAACATTTGAATTTAAATAATTTCACTTGCCGGTTTTTTTTTTGGTCGTTGATTGCATAAATTTCAATAAATATATAAATATTTGTTATCGTTTTCAAAGTGAATAAACTAATTAACATGCCACAATGGTAGCAGGAGGGGTAACGGGAACAGAAACAACAACAACAAATTGAAATCAAGTTAAATGCTAACCGGATGAAATTTTCTGATTTCAATCTACCACCACCGAGAAAGATCATTAATCATTACTGAAGCTGGAGCTGGAGTTGGAAATGAAGCTGTGACCTGGGCCTTCTCCATAGATTGATTCTAACTGTGACTCAGAGAATTGATCTTTGATCTATTAAAAAGTGTGAAAAGACTTCTCGATAAATAAGGCGAGAGACCACCTACCGGCATTAAAAGGCGAACAAAAGATTTCAGATCATGCTGAACTCGAAAGAGGAGTTGTTGCCTCTGTTTATCCACATAAATAACAAAAAAAAAAAAAATATATAATTAACATCTCATTAAAATTTAAATATATGAATATATTTTGGGTATATTATTCACTCACGTCATTTGTATTCACACTAATTGATTACCCAAATGAAGTATTAAAAGGGCGAATTATGAGACAGTTAGATATAAAAATAATTATAGAACTTTGTTCTAAAAATAGTTAATTGAAAACTTAGGTAATCACAAGGCTCTCTAACATGAACTGATCCAACGATGACACATTCGAAATGGGCTTGAAATTAATGGGTATTATCTAAGACGAAAAACAATTTACATTCCCATCATTGGGTAATAACCGAAAAAAATTAAATCTAAATTTAATCCCAAGACTCTTGTGACAGATTTTTAATCTTAACTGATCACACAATGAACATTATTTTTAAAAAAATCGCGCTAAAAAGTCTTGACTCAAATTGAGAAAGTCTCACCACTATTTGAGTAAATGACGATAATAGATCAAATGCAGCTCTAGCCGTAGGCGCAAACATTTTTAAATCACGCAATAGCAAACTGATTAAAAATGAATAGAATTGCTTTACTATATACAACAATCTGACTATATGCAACAAGGAGTAGAAGCTGAAGCCATCATCGATACATAAAGTAGGAAAAATTATGCAAATTTTACTCACTTTGAAATATTTTCCGCTTTTGGTCGAATCGATTTCGGTGCCTTCAGTTAACAGCTTTCAAGAGCAGCATCTCTTAAGATACCAAATCTGAAAGATTGTAGACATTATTGATAAGTTTCATGGTTATCATGGATAGTGAAGCGTAGACCTACCTAATTTATTATTATTTTCATGTCTTTTGGTTTATCCTATATAAATCGGGAAATCATTTAAAGGTCTGTAGGGCACGCGCCGAGGTTAGCTTCCGGGATCGTTGATACATTAATACTCAATATTCGATCAATGACATTAAATGAGATCTCTTGTTAGATAGATTTGTGCTGCTTAATTTGCAGGTGAGACGCGCTCACCTCTGAGCCGATCTAATCCGATCCAATCCATTATCCGATCCATGCATTCATTAAAGGTATTTATGCACGATACAAGTAGAAGTACAAGTTATAAGTAGCACTTTCAAAATACATATTTCATATGTGAAATTAATGATTCCAGATACTTGGCACATTTCAATGCAATTGCCTCAAATTGCAATAGCCCCCACCAGCTCCCGGGGCAGATGGCAGTTGGTGGAGGAGTGTCGGCGGCGTGGATGGCAGAAGGGGTCAGCTAAAGATTCCTGACATATTCTAGACTCTCTAGATCGTTGACTTTCAAGCTTAGTTCAACTGACTAAAGTGTGTTTGTGTGTCTGTGTGTATGTGTGTGTGTGTCTGTGTGTATGTGTGTGTGTGTCTGTGTGTGTGTAGTTGAGGCGAGTATGTTGTGTGTGCTTGATAATTATAACTGATCCATTGCTGCTTTCAGCTCGCTTTCAAGCAGCAGTTAACAGGCGTTTCGAAAGCATTTCAATTAATGAGACACTGGCTGCTATCGTGCTGCTGCTGCTGATATTCTAGAAGATAGCCAGCAGCTAAACAGAGGGACCGACGGACAGACAGACGGACAGTCCGTCTGACAGTTGGAGTAAGCTTTGGCGCGTGCAGCTATCGCCATAGTCATCATCATCATCATCATCATTGTCGTTATCGTCGTCGTCATCGACGTCGTAGTCAAAGCCATTGGTTTCACTTGGTGAAGGGCAGCAATGAAATCTCATCGGCGTGTGGGGGTGCGGGGCTGCAAGAGGGAGAGGGCAAGATACGGGGGCGGGGAAAGGGGAGCCGGGAGCGGTCACGATTGTATGTAAATTTAATTTAATAATACAAATTGCATAATAAGCAATGTAAGAAACAAAAATTATGACAATATGCAATATAATTCTTTATTGTAATTTAGTTTGATGTTTATTTACTGTGCAGAAGGGCGGGGATTGGGGGCTGCACATACAGCATACAATATAATATATAATATATATATTTATACATATGTATATATATATAGATTTGTATTTATATATATATATATATATATGTTTCATCATTATGTATATATATATATTTTTAATAATCATCATCATTATTAATATAATATAATAGAATTAGCATTGTGGTTCATTTCATTAAATATGTTTCTTGTTGCTGTTCTCTTTGTTATTCTTTTACTTTAACTTTTACTTGCTCTGCATTATTTTGTTTAATATTTTATTTTGCCCTTTGTGTTTATGCTCTAGGTACTGATTATTTTTTCAATTTTTGTTTATCAAATTCTAAAAACATAAGCATTAACAACTTAATTTAGTGTTTGTTTTCATTTGTTTTTTTTTTGTTTTTTTTTTTTTTTTGTTTACTACTTAGTTAAGGGTTTCTTTTGCATTTCTTGTTTCTGATTTTGTTTTTTTTTTTTGTTTTTGTTTTATCGACTAAGACACTTTTTCATAAATCTGAACTTTTCATTTTAATTCCGTTCCTTCCGCCGTCTTTACTTTTGTCATATTCCTTTTAATTTTTGTTTATTACACCATTTAAAGCTACATTTTGAGATGTGTATGTGTGGGTGTGTGTGTGTGGGTGTGTGTGTGTGGGTGTGTATGTACAGCAACAGTGTGTGTGTGTGTGTGTGTGTGTGTGTAGAAGTAGTATTAAAAATGGGTGGCAAGGACAATGAATTAAGGAAAGGATAAGTGAGGGAAGGAATGTTGCATATATGTATTTATATATATAAATATATAGCTTGATATATGAAGGAATATTCGTGTAAGTGATTGTGGGTGGGTATGGTGTGTGGGTGTGTGTGTGTGTGTGTGAGGTTATGGTTATTTGGATGATTTATTTTCTACCTTTTTACGACTTAGCATAATAATTAACAAATTAAAGTTTATACATGATGAATTTGCTTGGCTTTTCTACACACTGTATAAATTAAAAACTGAATTCTTTATACCTTTAACAATAAGAACTAATTGTTAGAATAAGCATAATAGTAATCGAATTCGTAAGTGTAATCGTAATCATATTCATAATCATAATCGTAATTAAATGTACACTAAACTGAATAAAGTTAAATTCTGCACAAGATGAAAACTAAAATCTAATTATAGTCGGGTAATTCTTTGAATTTTTGCGCTTCGCTTTTCTTTCAATCTGTATTTTGCTTTCCTTTTTGTTTTTTTGTTTTGTTTTTTTTTTTGTTTTGTTCTTTTCTCTTAGTTTGCTTTGCTTGCTGGTTCTCTTAGCGTATTTTTTGAGTTCAATTAAATTAAATTAAAGATTTAATTAGCTACTACGATTACAAATTAATTGTCATTAAACAAAAGGCTTAACTTGATGGTGGGGAAGGGGATAAGGAGGGGCAACTACAAAACTAAAACTTGCTAATGGGGCAGAGGAGGGACGCGTCATCAAGCTGAAATTCGGCAGGAAACGAAACGATTGGGGAATCTTAAAATAGAATTCGAGTCCTAGCGTTAAAAATCAATACAAATAAAAACTTAAAAAAAAAAAAAGAAAACAAAATAAAGTGAAATTGCAATGCTTCCCTCCCTCCTACCTGGCCCATCTTTGTGGGATGCAAGTCGCCCTTTTTCTTTTTCAGGAGATTTCAGCAAAAGGGGCTCCAAATGTCGCAAGCTCAATTGAAATGGCAGTATTAGTGTGTTCCCTCATCCAATACCGATCAGAATTCATTTGAACAAAATCGAAATCGAATCTTTTTGTTTATCACAATGTATCGATAGGTTATTAGCGTGAACTGTGCACGATTTGCAATCCCTTTACACATCTTTCTCCTCCTCCTCCTCCTCATCCTCCTTCTTTAATTGAAACCTTGCTTTTTCTCTCTTTGTCTCTCCCTTTCGATTTCATCATCTTTTAACGCTGTATTGCCGCCGCCGCCGCCGCCGCAGTTGTGGTCACTGCTGTGGTCGATGGTGATGATGATGATGCTGCTGCTGCTGCCACTGCCGCCGCTGCAACTGCTGCCGCTGCTGCTGCTTGACCAGTTGCCGCCCCCGTTAGATCATCTCCCTGGAGATCCACGTTGGCGGCACTGGCGTACTGCTAAAACCATGACTGACGATTAATATCGTATGGCTTTGGCATACCCAAGGCCGATGGACGATAGGCAGCCGGCGGCGGCGGGTGGCGGAGCCTGATGGTGACCCGTATGATAGCCCGCTGCTGCCGCCGCCGCTGCCGGCCCACTTAGCAGACTCTGATTGAAGATCATGCGCGTATGGAAGTCATCGCGACGCAAGTATTGCTGATATAGCTGAGAGTTGGGATCAAATGGATAGCCAGCTGCAGCCGCAGCGGCTGCTGCTCGGGTCGATGGATGAGCGGCAGCTGCAAGAAACGAGGGATACGATCCAGCGGCTGTGTTAAGGGGATTTTGTTGGCTTTTATCGACTGGCCCATTGCCACCGGCAACAGATGGATTGACAGCTGCTGCCCCACTGTGCGCCGGCGCTGGTGGCATGTAATATGGATTTGGAGCCTCTCGAAATTGATCCAAATAACTGCTGGCAGTTGTCTGATCTCCATAAAGTCCCAAGGCACCCGGCGTGGTGTGTGCGAAATTGAAGGCACTGCCCGGCACCATTCCTCCTCCAGCCGTTGATGTTTTCAACGAAATGGCGGCCGCATCTGCCGAGGATTGCTGTTGACTAGCAGAGCCAGCAGACGTGCCACCCGGACCAGCTGTCGGCACTGAAGCAGAGACGCCTCCTGATTTTAGTCCGGCATAAAGCTGGAAGCCCTGATGAAGTGCCTGAGCATGAGCTTGCAACTGATTGTTGGTGGAGCCAACAGACGATGAGCTGTTGTAATGTTGTTGTTGTTGTTGATGCTGCTGCTGTTGTTGTTGTTGCTGCTGCTGATGTTGTTGTTGGGCAGCAGTCACCTGTTGCTGTTGCGCAACAACATGTTGCTGTTGTTGTTGTTGCTGCTGCTGCTGCTGTTGTTGTTGCTGCTGCTGTTGTTGTTGTTGTTGCTGCTGCTGCTGAGCCTTGACCGTCTCTGCTGCTATGGTCGATGCCTTCTTCTTTCTTCCACGCTTAGCTGGCACTTTCACCTCGGGTGGCGGTGCCGCCGCAGAGGCTTGTTGCTGCTGTTGTTGTTGCTGCTGCTGTTGCGGGGTTGTGTTACTGCTTGGGACATAGTTACCCGGCAATTGTTGTGCCGGATTGCCATATGCGGCCGCCGCCGATGCAGCTGCTGCTGCACTGCTCGAGGCACTATACATGTGAGCCGCCGGCGGCACGGTCTTGTCAAAATAATTGCCAGAATAGCCCAGCATCGATTCAGTAAGCGAGTGCATCAACGGATTGTTGTAGGTTGAGGCGGTGGCGGTGGTGTTGGCTTATTGTAGGCAGACAAATGGTGTGTTTGACTCAGATGATGTTGCTGATGTGCTGTCGATGGAAGTACCATGGAGGTGGGATCACTTGTAGGCACCACAGACGGGGCCGTTGTTGACACCGAGGACTGTGTTGCTGCTGCTGGCGGTTTATCAACAGTTGATCCCTGTTGTTGTTGTTGTTGTTGCGCTGCTGGATAACTATGGTTTAGCTGCGTTTGTTGTTGCTGGTATGAGTTGTGTTGATGCTGCTGCTGCTGATGTTGTGGTTGCTGCTGTTGTTGCTGTGGCAATGGCAATGGCAACTTTTGCTGTTGCTGATAGTTTTGATTATGCGGCGATTGCAACTGAGTAATATGAGGCGTTTGCTGTTGCTGTTGTGCAGTTTTACTATTTGACTGTTGCTGCTGCTGTTGCTGTTGCGGCTGTGTCTCTTTTGAGAAACCCATGGCTGCTGCACGATTATACATCTCAAAGGCTTTATCCGGTGCAATATTACCCAAAGGTTTGCCAAAGGCCATCGAACCGAGAAAACTATTAAACATTTGTTGTTGCTTATTGAAGAGCGATTGCTGCTGGTTCTGTTGCTCCTCCAGCTTGGGAATTTTACTATTAACCGCTGCAGCAGCGGCTGCTGCTGCTGCTGCTGCCGCCGCCGCTGCTGTGGCGGCATTGCCACTGTAATCCATGCCCAACTCTTCTGCCGAACGCTTTAATGGATTGATCAGTGTTTCTGTTTTTGGTGGCTGCTGCATTTGATGTTGCATAAAGCTAGCCATATCACTACCATAGCTTGGGGGCCCAATCTGTTGCTGCTGCTGTTGGCTGCTGTCCACCGCATCAGCAGCTGCCGCTGCATTGGCCGCCGCATTTGTCGACTGATATTGCGCATATGTTGGATACTTGGGCGGATGTTGTTGCTGCTGTTGGCTCGTTATGCTTGGCGGCAATATGCTGCGACTCAAACTCCAATCGTTGTTTGCAGGTTTGCTAGGAACCGCCGTAACTGAAGATGTCGCTGTGGGCACAACTGGAGCAGTCGGAGTTGGCAAAGGATTGATAAGTGTGGCTGGATTATAAAGCGATCGCTGTTGTTGTTGCTGCTGCTGATACGTGTTGTTCTCGTGACTGGGTGCATATCCATTGCTGCCTAAAGCTGTAGAGATACCAAAAAAGAATAAGTTAACGAATAGCCAACCATGACCATGGGAAGAGACTTACCCGTTGTTGTTGCTGTTGCAGTTGATTGCACGGGGGAATGGACTACTGTGGGAGCCTGCTGCTGCTGCTGGTACGGCGATAACACTGGTTGCTGATACGGCGAATGCTGCTGCTCGGCCGGAGATTGCGCCAATGGTGTGGGTGGCTGGGTGGCCGCTGAGGATGCCGGTGAATCCACACTGCTGGGCATAGGACTATGAGGAGCCGCTGCGGGACTGTGCGAGGGCTGCTGTTGCTGCTGCTGTGAGGGCTGTTGTTGATATGGTGAATGTTGGGGCTGATGATAGGGCGACTGGGCGTGATAGGGCGAGGGTTGCGTCTGCGGCTGCTGACTGTAGGGGGAATGAGGATGCGGGTACTCGGACTCATCGAAGAGTTGTAATCAGATTCCTGGGACCGTGGCTGCTTATATTGATGATCGTAAATGGGCAACGGGGACGTTGATGAGTAGGCTGGGGTCTTGGAGGCCTCAGAGCCCGATGGATTATAACTATTGCCGCCTCCGTAGGGTGATGTTCCGCTTAATTCTGGCGTTGAAACATTCGGCGATGAGGCTGTCGATGTCGAGTAAATGTGCTGGGAATACTGCGGATACGGCGAGTTCTGCATCTCCCGCGGGCTGCAACTCTTGTCAGGGCTACTCTTGGTGGTTGTATCCTGATAGAAACCCACTTTGATGGCTCCATTAAGGGGATAGGGCGAGGCGTCGGGTTTGTTGCCGCCACCAATGTCATCGCTGGGCTTGGGAGAGACCATAATGGGTGAGGCGCCGATGGGAGAAGCTCCAATGGGTGAGGTATATGAGCCAGCCGCATATGAGCCATACCGCTCATCGATGGCAATGCGCGGAGAGTCGGGATCTTGGCTAAACGAACTGCGTTCAGATGTGGTGCTGCCTGTGCTGGGTTTCCTCGGTCGCATCAGGGTTGGCAGGGAGAAACTGTTGTTATCCCCTACACCCGAGGATCCAGCCCCGACTGGCGAATGGGGCGAAGGAGCTGCCAATCGAATCACCTGCTGCTGTTGTTGGAGCTTCTCTTTCTCGGCCTCCTCATCGGACTTTTTGCTCTGCACTTTGGGGCCCCCAAAAGCCTTTAGCCAGGCACTCCAATCTGGTTTCTCCTTTTGGCCAGCTTCAGTCCGTGACTGATCGGCGGCTGCATTGCATTTACCCACTTTACTTAGTTCAAGAAGAGCCTCGAATGGTGCCTCCTTTACTGAAGTGGGCGTCAGGTTGGTGTTCTCCTCAGATTTACAATCCTCCATGGGAGTTTCATCATCTTCCAGCGTCTTTTTGCCCGCCAACTCTTCCAGAGTTTTACCCAAAGCAAAATCTTGCGTCTTTATGACGGTTCCCAGACTTAGCTTTGGTGCTCCTTCGGTGCTCTCTGTGATAAGCGCGTTCTTCACCTCACTCCTTGCCGTTTGACCAACGCTGTGGCCACTGTGATGGCCGCCACTGCTAATTGCAAGTTCGTGATCCATCTCCGCCTTATTGTTGTTTACGGCACTCGTTACATTTTGAATGAGATTGCCTTTGGCCTTGCCGGGCTGAAGCCGCTCAATGGTCCGCATTACAGAATTTGCCTTTGCCTTGGCCTGTTGTATTTGCGCCTGGGCCGTGGCAGCTGCCGTTTGCTTTTCTTTTAGCGATTTCCTTTTGGCTTCCTTCGCCATTTGTTGCTTGATATGTGGCGGCGGAGGAGGATTAAGTATTAATTGGGTGGTGCTTGGTTCCTTTGGTTTCGCTGGTGGAACTGCTGCTGGAGGTGCTGCTGATGCTGATGCAGCGACAGGAGCAGGCGTTGTTGTCGCACTAATCGCAGGCGCAGGAGCTGATGTGGGAGGTGCTGAGGAACATGAAGAATTGACACTACTGGCCGCTGTGGCCGATGTGCTGCCTACGGAATTGCCGGAATGCATGGAGAGCGGGGGAGTGCCACACACACTGCTGCTGCTATTGACACTGCTTCGATTGGTGTCCGCTTTAGGATTCACAGCATCGCCACCGCCGACCAGCTCATTTAGAGCCTCGGACAGCTTGGTGGGCACCAGTTCGGAGGACTTTGTGGCTGGTCGCCGGAAATCTGCAGAATCCATTTTGCTACTAATGCCCGAATCGAAGTCATCGAGAAGATTGTAACGGGACGGGGAATTACTGGCCGAACTGAATTCGGAAAAACGTGGCGTATGCTCCAACCAGCGATTGATATCCTTCAGAGTTTGCTCTGTCTCCACATCCAGCGCCTCCAGATTGGTTGTATTATTCTGCGAACTGGCCGCAGCGGCTGCTGCTGCTGCAGCAGCTCCTTTTTGACCACCTTTCTTGTGATTCATTTTCTTGTTAGCTGATTTCTCTGCTGCCGATTTAACAGAATTTGTTGTCGACGATTTTGCGGGCTTGGCGGGTGGTGGAGGCATTTGTTTGTCTGGACGTTTCTTTGAGGATTCCTTGACTTTACTGGATGGTGTTGACGTCGTTGTCGCTTCCTCTATTTTAGCTGACGCGGATGGAGGCTCCTCCGCCGCTGCAACTGGTGGAAGCGGCGTTTGTTGTGTTATTGTCTTCTCTTCTTTAGATTTCTCCACATTTTTGGCATTTCCAATCGCTTGCTGGACTTGGACTCCGTCATCTGCGATTTATCCTCCACTTTGCTTGGTTTCTCTAGCTTTTCCACTTTATCTGCTGCGGCTGCTGCTGCGGTTTGCCGCCGCCGCCGCTGCCTCCTTGATTCGTTTCTGATCTTTGCCTTTTCGACCACGTTTATTGTGCTGCTCCTGCGCTGGAGGTGGAGGCGGCGGCGGGTTGCGTCGATTTGAGATCTGGTGATTTATCTCTCTTTGAAGCGCTTGACTTTTGCTTGCCCTCGCGACTGCTGCTCTTTGTACTGGCTTCGGATGGGGCTACAGAATTGGAGGCACTGGATCGCCCACTTTGGGCTGCTCCTCGACTGCGTCGATATTTAATCACATCGTATTTGTCCATGAATGGCAAAAGCATTTCCAATTCGGCAGCATCTGCAGCTGCTGCTAAATCTTCTTTGCTCTTTTTGTGATGGTGCTTAGAGGAGGAGGAGGAGGAAGATGACTTTGATTTTGATTTATCCTTATCTTTGCTCTTTTTCGCCTTGTCCTTCTTGGATTCGGCTTTTGAAACTCTGCCAGCTCGACCTTTACTACTATTACTGGAAGACTTTGG
Organism: Drosophila nebulosa; assembly: GCA_024703675.1. NCBI lineage: Eukaryota > Metazoa > Arthropoda > Insecta > Diptera > Drosophilidae > Drosophila > Drosophila nebulosa. The sequence goes on from JANFPS010000008.1 coordinate 3,134,226, forward strand.
TGTCTTCTCCTCGACAGAACGCACATCATCCTCGTCCCCATCGAGTAATTCCGCTTCAGCTTCATCGACATCGTCGTCATCGTCCTCATCTTCATGTCTCGCGGTTAACTTATTGGTTTCCGCTGTGGTTACCTTTTTAACTGTAGTTAATAGCTCGGAGAGATCATCGTTAAGGGCACTTTTCGAGTATTTCTTATGGAGATCAACCTTAAATGGTGACATGCTACGCTCATCATCATCATCATCATCGTCGTCATCCTCGGCGTCGTCGTCGTCATCTTGGTTTTCATTATCTTCTTCATCCTCGTGATCGTCGTCGGATTCGGCCAACGCCGCTGCTGCTGTCGGCGGCAGCTGCAAATCAGAGGGTTCACTCTCTGTCTCCTCTTCGGCCAATTCTCGTTCTTCTTTGGGCTTCCGTCCGGGTTTTCTGCCTCGCTTAGTGGGTGTAGGAGTCTTCACTTTTGATTCAGCTGGCACTGATTTCTTCTTTTGGGCTGCTATCGTTCGCGCAGTGGGAGGCTTAGCCTTGGCCTTGACATTGTTCGTCCGGCTGCTGCTTATGGCCTGTGACATTTTTTCATCCTCTTCGTTACTGGAATCTTCTGCTGGAGGACTTTTCTCCTCTTCTTCTTCACTTAAATCACTAAGTTCCGATTCGGATTTCTTACTTGATTTTTTGGTCTTTTGTTGTGCCGTTTTCAGGGTTTTTGTTGATTTATCGCCTTTGGCCTTGCGTCCACGCTTAGCGGGCTCCTTCACCTTATCCTTATCTCTATCCCTATCCTTATCTCTATCCTTATCCTTTCTTTCTCTTTCTCCTTGAGGGCGGCTGCCGCTTTGCAGGCTTTCATCTTTTTGCTAATTGGTAACGGAGGAGAAAGTGGCATTTGATGATCTTCTTCTGCCTCTATCGGCTGCAGCTCATCATCTGTGTCCATTTCATCTTCGCGTTTACTTTTTGTTTTCTTTTTGCGTCGTTTATCCTTCTCCTTACGCTTACGTTTCTGTGTACGTTGCTGGTCCTCTAAATCGCTTTGGTCTTCTTCCACTCCACTCGTGTCCTTTGATTTGATTTGTTGATGCTCATCGGCTGCTGCTGAGGCTGTCATTACCGCTGACGCCGCCTCCTCTTTGTCCTTGTTACTGTCCTTTTTACTAAAATATTTCTCCCGGAAAACGTTCATTTTTGAATCAGCAGCTGGATAACTTAAATTTGGATCGTCATCTTCATCATCGGAAAGATTATCGAAATATTTTTTGGTTGCCTTCTCAAAGGCATCTTGCAGATTATTTACCATCTCAGTATATTCTATAAGAGAGAAATGGATGTGAAATATAACCATAAATTGATATACATATTTATTTATATTTACCATTATTGTGCCCATTGTACAATCTGCAATTGTTGACAATCAGACGAAAATCGTTACGAAATTCACTGAATTTATGATATTCGCCGCTATCCAGTTTATCCTCCATTTTCAGCAGATCCATAGGTCTAATTAAGGCAAAATGATTAGAGTTAATGAATCGGGTAAATCGGTTTTTGCTATTTATTTCGTTAACTTACCGCCTAATAATTGAATAATATCGCGGCGCTATATCTTCTTCAACGGGATCCATAAAGGGCCAGGCATCACGATGATTTTTTACATAGACCAGAACCTTGTGCATTCCAATTTGTAGAACTTCCTCCGTTTCGGTGAAACTAAGAATATTTGCATGATTGGAGGAGGAGGAGGAGGAGTTGTTGATTGATTGTTTTGTTGTTGTTGTTGTTGCTGTTGTATTTGTATTTGATGATGTTGTTGTTGTTATGTTGGAATTATGCATTTTGGTTTTATGCTTATGATGATAATGGGAATAGGTGTGAGTAGAAGAAGAATTATTGCTATGGGGATGGGAATGATGATGATGATGGGGATGATGATGATGATGATGGTGGTGATGGGAGGAGGAGGAGGTGGAGGAGGAAGAACTGGATGCCGAGTGATGATAGTGTTTATGATTTTGATTTGAATGATGGTGATTATTATTTTGCACGACTCCATGCGACGTTGTTGTTGTTGTTGTTGATGATGTTGTTGTTGTTGGAGTTGTTGTTGTTGGAGCAGCCGTCGTTGAATTATTGTTATTATTGTTATTGTTGTTGTGCTTATGGTTGTTGTTGTTGTTATTAAGGCTGCTGTTGTTGTTGGTAGTAGTGGTTGTGATGGTGGTGCTACGGTGGTGGCTACTATTTACATGGCTACATTTTTTTTTTCGATTTTTTCGATTTTTTTTATGTTGGTTTATTTTTAAAATTTTTTTTTTTTTTTTTGGTTTTGGTAGGTATAAAAATTAATACAACAACAATGATAAATATATGTTAATCAATTTTGTTTGTTTATTATATACAGATTTAATATGAGGTGGTGGTAAAAAAGAAGGGGGGGGGGGGGGGGGGGCGAACGGGATCATGCAATGGATATATACCAAGTTAACAAGCACAAAGTGTAAGTATTAGAACATAAAATTTTCAATTTTTTGTAGAAACTATTTTTGGGTTAGATGATAGCAGATTTAAATGGCATGGAGTAGATTGCCAAAGAGATAAGCCAAGCCAACTTCCAATATTTCTGTAGTAAAAGGAGACTTAAATTGAGACTCAATTGCATATTTTCTCACTCTTTCTAATTCGATTTTGCACTAATTTCTCACGCTATCTCTTTCTAAATCACTCTGTGAGAATTGAAAATAAAAATAAATTGAAATTTTCTAAACAAATGAAAGAAAGAAAGAAAGAAAGCTGGCTCTTTCAGACGTCAAACGAAAACAACAAAAATATATTTTTAAGTTCTAGTTCGTCCTGCGCAATTGTAAGGTGACTCTGGCTGCATTCTCTTATAATCTCATTTTCTATAAACTTAGTTTCAGATATCTCTAGCTGGCTGGCTGGCTGGCTGGTTGGCTCATCTCTTGGGCAATTGAAATTGGTGAATTGTCTACAAAAAAAACTAGAATTAACTTATTGATTTGATTTGAAAAATTAGTTTGATAGTGTTTGATGAATAAATGAATAATGTCAATGGAAAATATATATTATCTTATGTACTATCAGAAATCAAACTTACTCATCGGCACTTTTGTCTGAATAAGCAATGCTGCTATGCCTTTCCGCTTTGCTAAACGATGAAGAGGATGAGGAAGCTGATGAAATTGTTGTTGTTTTTTTGGTTTTTGTTGCAGAAACAACAACTTCTCCTGTTGTTGCTGTTTTGTTGCTATTGTTGTTGTTGTTGTTATTATTGTTATTGTTGTTGCCTGAACTACGTTCTGTCTTATCAGCTTTGCTTTGTTTCTTGGAGCGCCCCGAACCCGAGCCTGAGCCCGAACTCGAACCTGATGGAGTCTGCTGCTGATTGGAAATGGAGGATGATGTAGAGGATCCATTTCCATTGCCCGTTGTACCACCGCCGCCGCTTGGTATAAATATATTTCCCGTTAGGGAACTGAGAGAATTATTTGTCTGCCTTCCGGGCAATTTCACATTTGCCGCTGGCGCCATTTGCTGCTCTTCACACTTGGTTACCACGTGGTGAACGCTGTTCGACTCCGGCGCTGCTACTGTGGCTGCTGGTGATAGGTGAAGCTGGTCTTCTTCGTCTTGCGTTGCCACTGGAGAGGGTAAACTTAAATTCGCTATGCTGGTGGCCACTGCAATTGCTGCTGAATTTGTGTCTAACAATTGTAGTTGACGGCAAAAGTTCTCTTTATCCTCTGGACTCAATGAGGTGGCATGTGAAGAATGTATTGGCCCTGGTGAGGATGAAGATGACTCTGCTGCTACTGCTGCTGAGGCAGTTGCTCCTGCTCCAGCTCCAGCTCTTGCTCCAGTACCAGCGCCAGTTGTTGTTGATGATAGATTGGTGTTGTTGTTATTATCTTCTTCGCAAATTTCAATTGCCTCAGAGTTGGCATGCTTATGTCTCCTGCGATGATGGTGATCACGATCTCGTTCTCGTTCTCGATCTCGATCCCGTCGTTTCTTTTGCTTTTTTCCCGACTTTTTCTTCTTGTGATGATGGTGATGATGATGGTGATGGTGATGATGGTGGTGATGATTCTTGCCCTTAAATTCTGCTGGCGTTTGCGATTTCGGAGGAGTTTGCGGTGAACGAAATTTGTTAGAGACCGAAGCTGAAGTCGTTGTTGTTGCTATTGCTATTCCTGCTGTTGTTGTTATTGTTGTTGTTCCCGCCGATGCTGTTGCTGACGCTGCTGAGGCAGCGATTAATTGTTGTTGAGGAGATGACAAGTGTTGACGATGTTGTGTATGCTGCTGTTCTTCTTCATTCAAATCGTCGTCTTCGGGTGATAGACAAAACGTTTCCCTGTGGCACAGAAATTCGCTTGAATTAGTTGTTGTTGTACGTCGTAGGGAGCTTGCGTAAGTTGATATACCGCTAGCAGTTGATGTTGATTGGGAACTGCAGAGAACATGAGAGGGTAAAGAGAACAGAGATCGGTGGGGTAGAAGAAAAAAGAATAGGGAAAAAAACAACAGTAAATTGGAAAATTAATAAATAGTGTGAAGAGGTTTCGCTGCCTAACTTTTGACCAACATTTAAGCGCTCGTAAATAGGATTGTCGTCGATTGTTGGCAATGACAATTCTATTTAAGAGCCAAAGATTTAACATTTTGTGTGAATGTTTTTTTTTGCTAAATGACGTAAAGAATTAATGTTAATGAATGGAATGAATGGGTACGATGTAGATGGTGAGTTGTGTATGAGTAAAAGTTAAAACTAAACTTATTATAAATGAAAAAACATAAACATATACATATATACACAAATATATATAGATATCTGTACAGAAAATGCATACAAATATCTGTATATGTATTGTGTGTGTGAGATAATAATATTGATAAGTATATTAGAAAAAAGCATGCTTACAGAGTTGATTTTTTGCAAAACGAAATCCAATCAATTTCTCATCCATATACAAAATTAAATCTTATGGTCAAAACTCAAATCAAAGTGCGGGGAGTAGAGTCTCGCGCGTTGATCTCACAAATCAATCGATCGATCAATCCTGTCTCTGTTGTGTTGTATGGAGGAGTAGGAGTAGGAGGAGAGTGGGGAGAGTAGTGTTGCTGTTGATCCCCGCGTTGCTATAGTTGCTTTTAGATACTGGGAACAACATTTGCTGATATATTCTCTCCTGCTCGTCGATGGTTAATTATTCTCGTTTTTTTTTTTCTTTTTCTTTTTTTTTTTTTGATTTGTCAATGAAAAGTGAATAAGATTTGATTTCTTCTTCTTTTCTCTTCTCGTTCTCTTTTTGCTTTTTTTTTTTTTTGGTTTGAGCAAATAATCGGATATAATCGAAACTCAAATCGAACTTAACGAATGAACAGAAAAGAGATATACAATAACAAAACAGAACAAAACAATGTGCTGAATGTGAGTGAATATATCTTTGTTTTGTTTATATATTGGTTTGTCTCCGTTTTGTTTTGTTTTTATTTTTCTATAATACTGGGCGTTCTAACCGTCTGCGAGTTCGTTGCTGTTGCTGCTGCTGATGATGCTCGCGTTCGCGTCGCTGGCGTTCCCGCTCGTGCTCACGTTCGCGCTGCTGACGCTCCTCCTCCTGGCGAGCCTTGAGCTCGACAAGATTGCGTATGCGACTTGAGTTGCGAACTTGCAGTAATCTGTAAGAGAGAGAAATAAAACAATTAATGAATGTAGCAGGCAGATAAATGTCTGATGCCATGCACTCACTTTCTTCGCCTTAGACGTTCGCGTTCGCGAAATAGTTGCGGCAATTTGGGTAAAAAATTCTCATCGAGTATCTGAAAGAGTTCACGCTCTTTGGCATTTGTTGAGGTCTTGAATTTGGCAGCCAAATTTTGCCAATCCTCCTCGGTGAAGCAAATAACCTGCCAGATGGTACCGTTGCTGCCTATATAGCCGCCACTGCCACGATTTGAGGCCAACGATGAGGTAGCTGATGATGCTCCTCCTGCAGCTACGGCCGCAGCTCCCGCGCCTCCGCTTGCAGCAGTTGTAACTTTATCCTCGCGATACAATCGAGTCCCGTAAAAATACCAATAACCGGAATTCTTTGAATCGTAGCCCAATGGCTCAACACGCAGACTATCCGCCTCTAGATTACTAAGGATGACCTGCACATCGACAGAGTCCAAACGAAAGTGACACAAATCGTGCAATATGTGCAATCGTTTGCGCACTGGCAGAGATTGAAAGTCAATGTCCGTATCAAAATGATTCTCGGTCTGATGCAGGCGACACTGTTGGCGCAGAAAGCGACGCAAGAACATCTGATAGTTGCTATGTGTAATTTCCTTGGCTACCGATTGTAGCGCATCGCAGCCCTTGAGCAGGCGCACAATTAATTCGGGCACTAGGGCAACTTGATCTTCATCGCTGGTACCATCGGAGAGCAGCGCCGATTCAAGATCCTTTACAAAGCAAAACGAAAACAAACGACAAAATGTTAGTAAAATATTTAAAAGAAACGCCGAAATACAATTACCTCAATATCTATGTCGGGTAGATCAAATGCGGAACTAAACAATGAACAGAAATGCGAAATACACGGTATCTCCCACCATGATTGAATATCTAAGGAGCAAGATGATTTAATTGTTACATAGATATGGATTCCAATCATTAATCAATTAATAAGTTAAATGACCTGTCGTTTCTCTATAAAGGAACAAATCGAGAGAACTGGAGTAAAGTGGAACTGGAAGTGGAGGTGCTTTGGACAGAGCTGGCCGATGAAGGCGCCCAAGTGTTAGCGAGATATCATACGCTTACTATTGCCGCTTTTATTTGCCGCTATGAATTACTTCTTTTTAATCGAAATTGTGTCATGAACTGTTATTAATTTAAACATACGGCTAGCTTGTAAATAGAATTTGCTTTGCGAGAGTAGAAAGGTAGCAGCAGGTAGGTGTAGGTAGGGGAAGAAGGCCGCCATTGGGCTTTAATTTTATGACTAATTTTTAGGGGCATTCCTTTTTCTCCAGCACTTAAAGTGGGCGGCAGTTGGTGCCCCATTTAATTCTAAACTAGACGTAAATTTCCATTTCTACATTCCCCTTGATCTACTCTCTCCTTTCTCTCACTCACTCTCTTCGTCTCTGGCTTGTGTTCTCTTTTTCTTTCTCGCTCTTTGAGCATAGATCGCAGCAACTCACTCACCCAATAGGCCAATGAAAGTAGAAACCATTTATATTTGCTTGCTGATTGGAAACGTTGCTCCTCTGCGAGATGAAAACAACACACAAACAACACACAGGCACGCACGCACACGCACACAGGCACAATTCCTTCGGCTGTTTGGTTACTTTTTGTATTATTTTATTTGTTGTTTTATCTGAATTTTTGATTTTTTTTTTTTTTGAACAGGCCTAAAGAGAAGAGAGAAGGAACAAATTAGTGTCAAATTACACACACAAAAAAAAAAAAAGAAGAAAAAGGAAAGGCAATCAAATTAAATGTGTGCAACATGTGTGTAAGTGTGCATAAGTATGTATGTGTTAGTGAAGTTGTATGTGTTGGTATTGGTGCTTTGTGTTGTTGTTGAAATATTTGGCGGTGTTTAGCACTGATTTGCCCCTATGGCATTTGCTTTTATCACTTATCAAACGCATTGCGATGCACAAAAACAGAAGCAGCGGCAAAAGGCAACCGTTAAGGCGAGCAGAAGTGGGGGGAAGGTCTCAGGAAAGAAAGGATGGGTTTGTGGGGTGGTGAGAGCTAGATTAAAGAGTAAGGGGGGCGGTAGAAAGTACACGAGCACCCTTTCGCGCGCTTATTTTGCCCGAAGAAGAAAAAATCAAAACAGACAACCAAATAGGCAGCATTTGCCCAAGAGAGAGTGAGACAACGCTATGGTGTCATCATCATCAGCTGTCTCTGTCGGTTTTTCACATTTCACATTGTTGCTGTTGTTGCCTTCGCTCTTTTCAATTAATTTATAATTTCCATTTTACGTATGGCACACGACATTTGTTTGGGTATTTTTTCTGTTGTTTGTTGCTTAAATTTGCCACAGCCAATATGCACTTTGCGCTTGAACTAAGATGAAATTCATCACTTTTTTCTTTGCTTTGGGGCATGCGCGCAGAGGATGCGCCTTTTTCGTTCAACTTTTTTCGTTTTTTTTTGGGCTTTTCTTCTTCTGCTTCGGCCTGCTGCTTGCTCTGCGCCTCTCTCTGTGGCCTGTGTGTATTTATTTTTATTAATACATGTGTATATATATTTTTCACGTTACGTGCGAAAATGTCATTTAACTTTTCGGAGAGCGAAAGACGCCCTTTTGGTATTGCGGAAATTTTTCCAATTTCTCTTTGCATTTGCTTTTCGTTGTTAAACTCGCCATCACATTGCCTGCCTGCCTGCTGCTTGACTGCTTCCTTCAAGCCGCGGCTTTAAAAATATTGTTAATTATTTCACAACAACAACGCAACACACACACACACACAACATAGGACAGGCACATTGGAATTCCACATTCCGTTATCGCACGGACATACACACACAAATACACAAAAACACACACGAATTGGCGGCTTTGTATAATTTTCTATATTCTTGAGCTTTTTTGTTTTTTTATACTTTTCGTATTTTTTCTTTAATTAAATAGAAAGCAAAGAGCCAACCTTACCGAGCGAAACAATTGTAGCGATTAGAGATGGGCAAGATGTCGATAATCAAACATAGATAGTTTCAAGAGTCCATAAATTATCGACGGTGTATCATCTTTATCGATTTGCAGTCAAGATATGTTAAATATCGGCGTCATCAACGGTACACACTAGCGCCGCTAATATTTTAAGATCTGTTAAAGGTAACAGTTTTCTGCAAATGAAAAAATTTTAAATATTATTTACCGCCAAAATAGTTTTTTTCTCAAATCATCTCTAATCAAAATTTTTGAAAGATTTTAATATAATAATAAACAATAAAAAAAAAGTTGTATCTTATGTTGCGAAATATTTTTCCCGCAGGACGGCCAAGGCAAACTGCGTCGAATGAAAACATTCATCCGTAGCTGGAAACAATGTTATTACCTTCGAACTTAACAAAAATTTTAACTTATAAGGCGTGCTAGTACTAACTCTTCTATAAATGTTACGTGATTCGTTTAAATTCAACAAAATAAAAACGACTATCGATAAATGCTTTCTCGTTGCATATCGGATAATTTGTTATATTCCTCTGTCTTGCTATTCTACTATTTCTATTCCGTTTCACCCTCTGCTTCGTAACGAATGCTTTGCCGCACTCCACCCCCGCTCCGGTGTTAAGCAGACCTAACCTTACTTTTTGCTTACTTAAGCGTGTGTGTGTGCATGCCGCATGCCAACCGTGTATGTATGTGTGTCATGTCATGTAGCTCTTTTGGTGTTGCCATGTATATTCCAAACTAAAACTACATGCCAGAGGCCGAATTTAAAGAACACAAATTATTAAAGAAAATCTGAATAGTTCTCAAAACTAGCTTATAGATAATAAAGAATTCTACATGCATTTGGTATAAAAACATTGTTCTATGATGCAAAAAAAAAAAAAACTTAACCCTTGTTGGGTCCTCCTCCTTGACCCCATAGAAGTCTCACCATGTATATGATGAAATTGGCGATATACATGACATGGCATGATTCTTATACTACATGGTAAAAATCAGCGAATAACCGTATGAAGTAAAAAAAAAGACTCGAAACTGGTTTGGAAAAGGATAGGCAGAGGGAAAGTAAAGGGAAATGGTTGGGAAAAGAAAGGGAGGGGATGAGGGAAAAGCCTCCCCCAACAGCTTAAGCACAGGATAGAGAATGATTATCAAAATCACTCGGAAGTTAATGACCCGACTCTTATCTAGTATATCACACACCACCCCTTTCCCCATTTAGACCGCCCTTTACCTTCATCATATTCTACACATAGAATACATCAAGAGATCGGCTATCCTTTGCAGTAGATGATGGGCGATCTGTATGAACATCCAAAGAACGTGCGTGTGTGTGTGGTGGTGATCTCGTTCGTTGGTCCCACAAGTTTTGAAACTATAGTTTCTTTTTCGGTATTTTATACACAAATATGTAGAATTTATTATAGTTAGATTTCAACTTTCTTCCGTTTTCTCTTTTGTTTTTTTATTTACAATTTGCGCAGCAGCTGCATCAGCTGCAACGGCGGAGAGGGAGGTGGATGTAGCTGCAACGGCGGAGATGCCGGTGGATGTGAATGCAGTTGCAGTGGCGCAGGTGAAGGAGATGGTGGTGGATGATGAAGCTGCAGCAGTTGCAATGGCGGCGGCGGGGGAGGTTGATGTAGTTGCATTGTACGTGGAATAGGAGGAGGTGGCGGATGAATCTGCAACAGCTCCAACGGTGGTGGGGGAAGTGGATGCATTTGCAACAGTTGCAACGGCGGCGGCGGCGTGGGTGCTGGGTGCAGTTGCATAGAACGAGCAAACAGTTGAAGGCGCAGCAGCTGTTGGTGATGGATGATGCTGCAATAGTTCCAAAGGCGGCGGTGGAGGAGGTGGTGGTGGATGCAGCCCAAAAAGCGACGGTGGGGATGGATGCTGATGCTGAATTTGAAGATGATGTCGCTGAGGCTGATGTTGATCCAGCTATGGATCAATTTTACGTATTTTTAGACTGCCGCTAGGATTTCGGGAAAGAGACGGCCGCTGCCGTTGCTAGTGCAGCGGCGGAGGGGGATCCTCCAGTGGTTACCAATTGATGAGACGATTGATTTGCCGTCACCGGTGTCGTCGTCGTGTGCTGTTGTTGCTGCTGCTGCTGGGATGTCTGCGATTCGGATGTGTTGCCATTACTGCTTATTATGGGCACTGGTCCTCCGGTGGTGGAAGTTGTCGTTGGGCTTGCTGTGACTGCTGCTGCTGCTGCACCATTTTGGAGACGACGCTTCAATACAAGCCTTCGTCCTGTTGTTGTTGTTGTAGTGGTGATTGTTGAATTGTTTCCAGTTTTTGGCATGGCGGCCTCCTCAAGAACTGGTGTCGTATCTACATCCATTGCTTCCGAATTATCATCATGCTAAAAAATAAATCATTTTATTTAATTAATAATAAGAAAGGATGGAGAACTTTTCGTTTGTCTTACCACTTCACTGCTGGGCTCCTCATCCGCCTCCAGTTCCCCACTTCCGCCCAATGCCTCCTCCTCTTCGAATTCGGCACTCTCCGTATCATCCGGATACTCCACCAGTTGCCCATTGAGTGTGGGAAATTCGATAAGGGCAAGATCAGACGTTGCTTTTGCTGCTTATTGGCCTCGTCCATTAGTTTCTGAATTAATTGGGCAATGTCCTCGCGCTTTTTTGTCACCGTGAGGAAGTCAAACCAATTGGTCAGCTGCTTAATCGGCAAGCGGTAGTCCGTGATTGGCTGCGAGAAGAATTGCTCTACATATTGCAGCAGATACAGTCCGCAATCGGTAAAATTTTGCTGCTGCGGCACCTTAACACAATGTCCCGGCATATTATCCTTGTTGAAGATATGCGCCTGCGCATCCGGCTTCTTCACCCGATACTCGCAGGTGAGATAATCCCTTAGTGTGGCCACCACACGACTGCGCGACGCACCGGCCAGGGAATCAAAAATTAATATAAGCGGTTGCTTAACCGCTGGAATCTCGTCTCCACCGATGCCCAAATGCCCCCGGCCGCGAGCTGGACCTATAGAACTAGGATTTGAACTAGTGCTTGTAGTTGTTGGGGTGGTGGTGGTGGTAGTTGTTGTTGCCGCCGCCGTAGCTGCAATCGGATTGGGCGTCATCTCTTCGCCGGCTGGGAACTCTCACTTTCATCGCGGGCCATATCGCTCTCATCGCCCTCAGCCTCATCTCGCTCGCTCTCATCGTCGCCGGGAATGCAACAGATTTCGTTTCCAGGTGTGGCCGTTAGTCCGCCATCTCCTCCACGCTTGGACAGGGGTGTAATCGTGGTGTTACCAATCTCAAACGAAGATGCCGTGGAAGCAGCAGCTCCACCGCCACTTGCTGCCGACGCCTTCTTACCCCGGTTCCCTCGTTTTAATTGTTGCGGTTCCACCGGCTGATTGGTATCATAGGTAACTGGTCCCTTGAGACACGGGAAACATATAATGGCCAGAAACCAATGCGATTGCTCATTGATGGGAACAATTATAAAATCTTTATCGAAAATGTCGACCACTTTGGTCCACTTTTGGACACGAGCATGACGCTTCTGGGCCGCTGTCTGTTTCATATCCGTGGGACGGGTGAGAGTTGTCAGACGCTTGTAGAAGAATGTGCTGAAAATGTGTGTCCTTTCGCGTTGTTGTTCGGTCAATTGGGTATTCCGGAGCCAGAGCAAGTAGAAATCAATGATTATATCATTTAAATACGATTCCTTGGTGAGGCACATGTAATCCTCCATGCGAATGCATAGACTGCCCGTACCCTTGGGTGGATACATTAGCAAATTAATTTGCTCATTTTGTCTCAATTGGCGACTGTTTAGCTTCTCGGCGGCTGCCTTGCGATCAGATTCGGCTATGCCCTTAAAGATTTGTGCAGCATCCAAAGATGAGATCTCATCTACACAATTGAACATGGATTTAATCATCTCTCGATCACTCAACGAGATGCAGCCGTCGAAGAGTAAAATTAACCGACGAGCGTGCACCGAGTTATGCGATTTAAATTCAGTCTCTGTGGGAAAAACAAATATACACTCATTAGAATCACTTAAAGGAGGAGGAGAAGGGATTGGGGTGCGCTATAATTACGTTCACTTTGTTGTTGCTGCTGCTGCTGCTGGTCGTCCGTTAATTGCAATTGCATTTTCACATATTGAGCACAATTGCGAAGCAAAAAGAGCGTAACCAATGGTTGCGCTTGCTCATTGCTGGCCAAATGGGCTATCACCTTGATCACCTCGTGCTTGTAAATGTTTAATGTAAACTTTTGATCACGATCCTTATCAGAGAGAATGCCCACCACACGCAAACCCTTCGACGTGAATGTGATCTGAAAAGAAATGCACGTTGGATTATTTTCATCTCCCCCCTTTTCGGCTTCTTCTTGGCTTACCGGCTCAATTATCTCAAATCGCATGGACATGAAACGCACACAACTGCAAGTCAAAGAGTGGAAAATTGCTCTGCCTCGGCTATGTCCGTCAAATCTGTCACATCACCACGAACAAAATCTGCAAAAATAAGAAAAGAAAAACAATTCATTTAAAAAATATTTTACATTCCACTCCCCGCTGCCTATCCACTGGGTAATGCTGCTACCTCTTTACCTCGCCACCGCACTTCCCACATGTGGTCTCTCTCTCTGCTTGCCCTCACTTTAACGCTCTTCTTTCTCTGCTTACCTTCATCAATCATGGTGTGTGTGTTTTAAAATGTTTTTATTTAAAAATATGTATCTATTCTTTTTGGGTGCGTTTTTTTCTTTTGCTTGTTGATTTTAAAAAAGAATATAATGGAAATTCTCTTGTCAAATGTATTTTCACGTCTTTGCTTTCCACTTCTTCTGCCTATGCCTTTGCTTCTTCTTCTTCTCGCTCAATATGGCGTGTGTTTGACGTGAAGGCGCCACCTAGCGAAATATCTTCAAACTATTTAGCGTGTGTAGTGCGCATTGCGGCATTGCCAACATTAAATTGCAATACACAAAACACACACACGCAACAAACAACAACAACAAGCAATTGTCTTAAGTAGAAATTGGAATACTCTTTCTTTCTCTCTGTTACCCTTACCTTTATATATGGGTTCCTCATCAATTTCAGGCAACATGGGATCACAGGCAAAAGATGCAGGCCATTCGCTAGCACTTGAGATGCGTTTACTTTGATTTGCGGATAACTGAGAGATAGGGAGAGAGGGGAGAAAGATGCAAGTTAGAAATCGGTGTTATCCATTGCTATCCCCAGGCTTACCGTTTCAGATTCATTGGTTCCCGCATCCTCAGTATCTGCCTCATCTTCGCTGCTTAGAAGTACAACAGGATCAACTTCGGCTATAGCAGCCACGCGTCGACCTCCTCTTGTCCGACTGCCGCGCATAGCCAGCCCACCGCGTCCCCGCACACCAGTCGCAGTCCCAGTTCCAGTTGTAGCTCCATAGTTCACACCAAGAACTTTGCTATACCGTGTCGCCTGTCCAGCGGCAGTCGCTAATTCTCGTTTCTTATCACCGGCGGTAATCGTTGTCGACTCATTGGCCGAGGCTGACGAGGTGGACGAGCTGGCCGAGGCTGGTGAGGAGGCGGCACTTGATTTGGTTATATAGGATTTACGTTTCGGAGGCTCCTGAAAGACACGCTTACAGCGTTCGCATTTGGCATGATCCATGCCCGTGAAGCCGCACAATTGGCAGACGGCGTAGTAGCCATCGATGAGTTTTCGTCCCTCGCCAGTAGCTGCAGCAGCTGCGGCGGCGGCGGAGGCCACTACCGATGAGGAAGAGGACGAGGGCGAGGATGTGGCAGCTGCCTCCCGTTTTGCTTGCTCAGCAGCGGCATTCGCTTGATTATAATTCGTTGTTGTTGTTGTAGAAGACGGAGCAGCGGCGCTGCTGCTGGTGGCGGGGCTTGCAGATACACCAGAGGAGGAGGAGGATGTGGTTACCCCACTTTGTTGTTGGTGGTGCTGCTGTTGTTGCTGCTGCTCCTGTTGTCTGTTCATTTGAAGACTTTCCTCTGCCCGAGATATTAGCTCACTAGCAGATTCATTGACGGAGAATCCCACAGTGACCACAAAGTCGACATTGGCTCCACGATGCTCGACACATTGGATGGTGGTGGTGTTATCGAATTGGACACCAACTTGCTCGAGCAGATCCTGCACAGTGCACGATTCCCGGGGCAGGGTGAAGGTGATTAAACGTTGCTCGCCGGATGCTAGGATAACCAGCATTTTGGCACTATTCCGATCTCGATCGGCAATGTCTTGGCCAGCACGATTGTTCAGTACATGTTGGGAATGGATCTCGTAATTGTTGTGCGAGGTCTGCTGCACTGATGAGGCGACAATTGGTTGCGGTTGGGGAGGGGCGGCGGCAGGTGGTGTTGGATTAGGAGTTGGTTGAATTGGAGGAGGAGGTTGAATCCTGGGAGGATGTATAATTCTAATGCCCGCTGGTAGGATTCCAGGTGTAGGAGGCATCTTGGGACGCCACCAATGGTGTTCTGGCTGCTGTGGGCGGCACAGGTGAGTTAGTGGCCACAGAGGAGGCGGAAGAGGGACTAGTTGTGGTATTGGAGAGTGTTGTTTGACGCTTTTTGAATTCGGCCAAACTCATGCTGGCTCCACCCGGTGTCCTTACTGCCTGGGGAGGTAGATGTTGTTGTTGTTGTTGTTGCTGTTGTTGCTGCTGCTGCTCCTCCTCACTGCTGTTATTGGCCCCAACTGGTGCTCCTCCGCCGCCAGCATAATACGTGGTTAGCGTGGTGCTCGCTCCTTGCAGTTGCATTGCATTGGGCGGCACACTAGAGGGCGTTGGAGGTTTCTGCTGTTCTTTCTTTTGCAATACAGCTGCCTGAATGCGTTCTTCCACATCGCCAACCACTCCACCACCACCAGGATTCATTTGTGTGGCCATAGGAGGCGGTGGTCCTACGACGGCAGTTGCTCCCGCTCCCCCTCCTCCTGGTGAGGAAGTGACAGAGGATGGTGCCTGGGCCCGATATCTAATGGGTCCTTGCCGCATCATTAGCATCTGATGTTGTTGTTGTTGTTGCTGCTGCTGTTGCTGTTGTTGAGGAGTAACCTGGGATTCGGCCACCATCTGAGTGCGATAAACATGACGCGGTGGCATGGCCATCGTTTGCTGTTCCTGTTGTTGTCCCAGATTGGTTATGGTAATCTGCTTGGTGGGCTGATTCTGTGCAGCCACCAAGTGCATCTCCGATCCCGATGATGTCGTCTGAACAACAAGTTGAGTACGTGTCGTAGGCCGAATGCCAGATGGACGCATATTACGCACTAATCCACCGGCCACTCCGGCTGTTGCCCCTCCACGAGGACGCACATGCCGCACTATGGTGGGTGCCAATGTGGGACGGGTGGCAATAAGTGTTCCGCTTGCATGACGCACAATGGTGCCCGCTGTCGCCGCTCCTCCCACTCCTATTCCAGCTCCTCCTCTTGGGGATTTCCCCCGGAAGCCTGCTCTTACCAACTGGGGGGTGCCTGGAACTCCTCCCGGCTGTGGTTGCGCCGTGGCCACCAATTGTGGTTGCTGCTGCTGCTGCTGCGGGGATGGCGTCTTTTGCATTTGGACTTGCTGATAGACCACTTGATTGGGCGCCTGCTGCGGCACCACTCGCGTCTGCACCAGATGTGCCGTCTGGGCTTGGAGCTGTAGTTGCTGCTGTTGTTGCTGGAGCTGCTGTTGTTGCAACTGTTGCTGCTGTTGCGGCGATGTCGTGTACACGACGCGATTATTATACGCATGGATATTGATGCCCTGCTGCCGCATTATTAGCTCCTGATGGCCTTGGGGCGCCTGGATGAGCACAGATTGCCCAGTGGGTTGCTGCACAATGACATGGGCATTGTTCAGCATCTAGAAGTATAGAGAAAACAAAATGGACGTCAGTATCACAGCAAACGGGAACGCAGGGAAAAGGTACGCGTAATCTTTTAAAACACTGGAAATCTTTTCGCTTTAGCAGACGTTTGCTTTGCTCCAGGAAAACAATTCACTGTTCGGCTAAAAATTCTATTCTATACACAGTCAGGGGTACTTTCTTATATATCGTTTTGAAAATGTTGAAAGTAAATGCTTAATTTCAGTCTGAATAAACAATCTATAATGTAATTCAAATTCTATAAATATTTTAGTCGTTTGAAGCAAAAAAAATGGGTGACTTTTACCTTAATTGATCTTTTCTACTTGAATATGGCACTAATTTACTTCAAGGATCCACAGGGGACTCCCATTTAGGATGTCCTGCAACAACTATTTAAACTTCTTTAAGGACAATAGCAAACTGCCAATAAAAACGGACTAAACCGTAAGAAAACGAAACCAGGATCTGACCATTCGATATTCGTAACAAGTTTCTTTGGGTAACTCAAATTGCTAAGCATTTCTGTTATAAATATGACGAATCTCATAATAAAGAAAATATTTAAAAATTAAATATTCTTGCTATAGGCTTAGCTATTCTTTTAAGAGGGCTGCGGGCAAGGACTACATATGTCTTTCTCGCTTTAATTGAGATACCCTCTGGGTATGCGCACTGGCTTACACTGATCGGTCGCTGCTGTTGTTGAGGACTGGCGGCCATGCGATAGACAATTTGATGATGCTGTGTCTGCTGTTGTTGTTGCTGCTGCTGTTGTCCACCAGCGGTTTGCAATTGAAGTGTTTGTCCTTGCTGCTGTTGTGCCTGTTGCTGACCGGGAGTCTGGAGTTGAAGTTGGGTTGGCTGCTGTTGTTGTGGACTGGCCTGAACATAGGTAGCATGCTGAGCATATTGTTGTTGTTGCAGTACTTGTTGTTGCTGCTTCTTTTGCTGTTGCATCTGCTGCATGGAGGCATGCTGCACAATGGCATTCGGCTGGAGAACCTGCTCTGAGGTATAATAAATCTGTTGAGCATGCTGCACTGGTTGCTGGACATATTGTGGCTGCTGATCGAGATGATGATCCTGCTGCTGCTGCTGTTGTTGTTGGTAATGTGAATGATGCATGACTTGTTGCTGCTGCTGCTGGACAAGATCATCTGCCGTATTGGAGTTTATGATATAATGTGAGGGAGCTGCTGCCGCTGCCTGTTGTGGCGCTTGTTGATATTGGGCTGCCTGATAAACAACTTGCTGCTGCTCATTAAACACCAATTGCTGCCCTCCGTCATCCTGCAAGACCAGCGGCTGAGAGAGCGAGGTAGCATTACATGATGTAGAATCAGTTTGGATTTCTTTTTATTTGTTTTACTTACCCCCACTTCATCTTGAGGGACTTGAACCACTTGCAAATCCGAATAGACTGGCTCTTTCAATATATAAGGTTCCATCTGTCAGAGGAGGACGGGGGGAGATGACAAGAGAAACTCAATTTAGATTTCTTATACAATTTTTCTGGCATTTCATACATTTTTGTTGTATGTACAAACACACACGCACACACACAAATTCGCACACACATAGAGAGCAAGAGAGAGTGTTAGGGCATACAAAAACACGTTTCATTCTCACCTTAAGTGGTTTGTTAATTGTATAAATTCCTTTAATTTAATTTCCTTGCGAACATGTTTTCTTTAGTTTTGCACAGTTTTTGCTAAAATCTACGCAGGTATTTGGCTAAAATTTGCTACAAAAAAATTTTCTTTGCTTTTCCCCTTTTCGCTGGCAGCAGAATCAAATATGGCGTTCCCATACAACAACACATTTTTCAGCCTGGCAATGCCTGGAGTTAGCGCTCGACGAAGCGCCATCTGGACGGCTTCTTTTGGCAAGCGGCTGAGCCGCTAGCCGCTTCACAGCTGATTTCATCTCGTCTCTTTTGCACACTGATTTATCGATTCTCTCGTTTTGCAGCATTTTCGTCTAATGTTTAGAGGTACCTCTGTTTGGCATGTACGTGATATTGTGGGACCACTAAATTTGGGAATCACTGGAGTTTGATTAATATGCTTGCCAGCAGTTCCAATTGAACTGTTTAATCGATTTAAAGGCATTCTTGATATATGTTTCAGGGTAAATTGTCCAGATTTTATTTAATTTTTCGTATTTAAACGCGTTTACTTATTTTGACTTTTAACGGGTTTAACAGAGGGGGAGCGCGCCAGCACTTGCGAATTAGCAACAACAACAATAGCAGAAACAAATTCGGATATTTGCCCCGTATTCTCGGATAGCAACCCTGTATTCACGGATACGTCAGACATGTGGATAATATTTAAAAGCTCAGTGGCGCCGCTAAATTTAACATACGTTAGATGATGCTGTTTACAGCAGCTTTCAGCTGTTTGAAAAGTCAACTCCTTTTTAAGAGAAAAACTTATTAAATTAGGACAATTCATTTTTAACATTTATTTTTGAAAGAGTATTTTGTTTTTTTCTACACTTATGACGCTTTCGATTACCTTGAAATTTTTATTTTGGGCAGGCTAACTGTTAACCTTCTGTTATCGGCTATCAGCTGTTTGACACGCGTGAAAATAAATAAAAAACAAAACAAATTCATTTCACAAGAACGCAAAAATGTCCAAAATCTTCACGCCTACAAATCAAATTCGTCTTACAAATGTGGCTATTGTGAGACTCAAAAAGGGGGGTAAACGTTTTGAAATTGCCTGTTATAAAAACAAGGTTTTGTCCTGGCGCAACAACAGGTGGGAGTAAGCAGGAAAAGTTTTGTCAGTAATTGTAATTGGTTTTTAATTTTTATAGCGAAAAGGATATCGATGAGGTTCTGCAAACGCACACAGTTTTTACCAATGTGTCCAAGGGCCAGGCAGCCAAGAAGGATGAGCTTCAAAAGGCATTTGGAAAATCAGATGAAACGGAAATCTGCAAAGAAATCCTTAGCAAAGGAGAACTCCAGGTCTCGGAGAAGGAGCGCCAGAGTGTGCTGGACACGCAAATCAATGGCATAGTAAATAGTGTGGCTGCCCTCTGCGTGAATCCCGAGACCCGACGCCCCTATTCCGCCACCATTATAGAGAAATCACTAAAGGACGCACATTTCTCGGTAAAGATGAACAAGAATATAAAGCAGAATACCCTGGAGGCCATTAAATTGTTGAAAGAGCATCAGTTGCCCATTGAGAGATCACGCATGAAGTTGCGTGTCAGTTTTGCCGGCAAGGAGGGCGGCGGCAAGCTTAAAGAATCAGTTATTAAGTTGGCCAACTCGGTGGAGCATGAGGAATGGGAGGAATCCACCCTGCATTTGACTCTACTCATCGATCCGGGACAATATCGTGTCATTGACGAATTGGTGCGAAATGAAACCAAGGGTAAAGGTCTCCTCGAACTACTCGAGCTCAAGGAAGTGGTCGAAAATGAGGAAGTATTCTAAAGTTTTTTCTTCAATCTCGATATTTGAATGTTTACTTGAAGTAAAATAAAGAAATCCATTTTTATAACCCGATTTTGTTCGTTGATATAATTTGGAAGCGGATTTAGCGGATATATGTATATGTGGGTATAGGGTTGGAGATTAATAATAATAATAATAATAATGCTGGATGCTTATTTCCGCTTTTTAAGATTCTCAAACCTTCGTGAGAGGTCATCAAAATCGATTTCATCGTCATCATCCCTTTTACCCCCACCTGTCGATGATCCGGGCACATCAGGCAAGTCCTGTGGAACATTTGGCAGCGATGGGAAGTCTATATCTGGTGGAGCACTGGGTTGAGCCGGTCCGCCAGGCGGCAGCTTTGAACGGGGTTGCGGTTTCGGTTTGTTGGCATTCTAAAAAAAATTGTGAGAATAAATTTATCAGTTGAGATGGCAGATATATCCATGATTCTTATATAGCATCGAAATATTAAGTGCATTAATGAAATTTCATTCCATTTCCTAAATTGTCTGACCTGCAGATTAACGGGATTAATGGAAGTATATCGGGGCGGCGGATCATAATCGGGCTTGGGGCGCTGTCAGAAGCAAAAACAAAAAACCAAAACAAAACGTAAAAAAATAAAAATTATACCAATAAGAATAACAAAAATTGGAAACCCATACAAACATGAAGTATTAAATAATAAGATAAGAAGGAAGCGAGAACCTATGACTCATAGCAATGCTTGGGTGTCGGGGGTCGGGATGATAGTAAAAGGGGGACTTATGGAGGTGACTAGACTTACACGTAGACCAAGGATGCGTCACACAGACAAATACAGAGCAAGAGAGCGAGAGAAAGAGCGAAAACAGAAAGTAAGTTAGTATATTTGGATCGTGAGTTAGTCAAATTGCGAGAGTTAGCCAAGAACCTACCAAAATATTTTCATCGGGACTACCAGAGCCACCGCTACCACTTGCTTCGGCCTCTTTAGTTTCCTGCTACAAAAGCCAAAAAAACATGCAAACAACAATCATGCCAAAAACTATTCCTAGAGATTTAGCCTGGAGATATTTACATTTATGAAATTCGTATTCAAATCCTTCTCCTCGGGAGCAACTCCTGAACACTTGCCGGGCAACACTGCTGGCGGCGGCGGCTGATTGGGCGGTATATTGTAGGCAAATGGTGGTGGTGGCTGCATGGGATTGATACCGGCTGCGGCCCCTCCTCCTCCACCTCCGCCACCACCTCCGAAGGGCGGATAGTTGAAGGGTTTGCTGGTCGGTGGCTCTGGCATGGTGGGCAATGGCGGAACTGCCGGATAACCAATAAAGCCCATTTGAGGTGGAGCTGCTCCACCACCACTTAGATTATTTCTATCTGATAGATCAATCAAATGTGCCTGCTGTTGTTGATCCGGTTTCTGCTCCTCCTGCATCACTTGCGGATCCGGCTCGTATTCAATATTATAATTCTTGGCAATGGCTATCAAATACTTTTCCACCAGCAATTTGGGTGGAGCCTGCAGTGTAAGCTTATGCATTAGCTTCTCTGATACAAAATGTTCCCCTGTTGCTGTCCGTGAATGTTCTGCAAATTGCGGTCCATATTTATGGATAAAAATGTCCGAGATGACCTTTAATTCGGCAATGTCGCTTTGAAGACGGGGACACACCCATACCAAACTAGAGACCGGCTCGGCTATGCCCGCGTCTAACTCCTTCATTTGGGTAATGAGTCCAAAGCGAGCTAGCAACAGGTCGCAGTACATTTCCACTATTTCCATTGCCTCCACCAGGTAATCCTCTCTAAATTTGCGTATAAGAATGGATATTTGAAAATCGGATGTGTTTAATATGCCTATTTCATACCTGATAATATGCTCGACGCGTATGCGGGCCCGTTCCGTCTTGCCCGTGGCCAAATAGTCAGCAATTTCCTTGCG
The DNA here is from genome assembly GCA_024703675.1 of Drosophila nebulosa. Classification (NCBI taxonomy): domain Eukaryota; kingdom Metazoa; phylum Arthropoda; class Insecta; order Diptera; family Drosophilidae; genus Drosophila; species Drosophila nebulosa. The sequence continues at coordinate 3,156,225 of JANFPS010000008.1, forward strand.
CGACTTTTGTGTCAACTCCGACTTTTTCTTCTCCAGCAATTTCAGCCTGTTTAAGGCCAAGCGAAGATTGGTCTTCAGTTTGTTATAGTTCGGTCCGCTGCTGAACATGGTTATTTCTGCATTGGCTACTCTGATTTGTAATAAAAACAATTTTTTTGGATGATTCACAAATTAGGGAAAAACAAAGATCAAGTGACGTCACAGTGTTACCATCTATCGGTAAAATCACAGAAAACTTAATCGTAAGTGTTGTAAGCGTGTAAAGTTTGTTATCGATTGGCTTCGATTTTTCAATACATGCCCGCCAAACTTTAAAAAAAAAACACACAGGCTAGTATTATGATCACCAACCAATTAAAATTATAATAATACACGAAATTTAAGCGTCTAAGATAGACACACTTGACGGTGATTCAGTTTTTGGTTAACTTTCATATGAATTGAGTGGAATGATTTGGCATTTGTGGCAGAGTCATCACTAGCGGATGGCAGGACAATAGTTTTAGTAAAGCTTAGAGAGGTTCTAAGCTTTAGGCATAACATTTCAATTGGATTAATATGCTGACTTTAACTTTTTTTATTTGTTAAAATTTTCGGCGCTTTTTAAAACACAAAAACCTTGTAACAATATATTGAGAAATTTGTTGGCGCGCAGCTTTTTGATTGTGCTTGACAGCAGGGGGAAACCTGGCTGCCAAACCCAGCTGCCAAACACAAGCAGAAAGATGGCGGGCTTGAGCTTCTCCAGGATTGGAGACCTTAAGAAGGGCTCACGTTGAAACTAAAAACTTAACTAGAACGAAACTCTGATACATTCTCACTCGATACCCGCTCACAAGTGCGGCGGCTCGAGCGGTGATTCTGGACACTCGGCCATCTCGGATTCACTTGGGCAAGTTCCCTCCATTTCCTCCTCCATGCCGCCCTCCTCTTCGCCGACATCTGTCGGTTGTGGTGTGGCTTCCAATTCAGCATCCTTGTAGCCTATGTAGGCCTCGGCGCGCTGTTTGATAATCTCCTGAATGATGGCCGTGAGAATTTCACGTGAGTCCACAATGTGGCCGACTTCTTCAGCCACTTCGGCAGAGAGCCAGGGGCAAATGCTCTTTGTGAGTTGCTCCTTTTTCACTGCATCGCTGGCTGGTTCAATATTCTCTAGGACTTCAGGCACCAGACTGGCAATATGTCCTTGAAGCAACTTGGCCGCAGTCACACTCTTCTGCATCTCCTCATCCAGCTCCTTGGCAATTGCATCTTGACGCAGGCGACGCTCCTTTTCGGCCTGCAAACGCAATTCCTCAGCCTCCAATCGCCGCAGCTCGGCCAGTTCCGTTTCCCGATGGGCCAGGAATCTATGGACAGATTATTTGATTAGAAAATAATGTAGAAGAAGAAGACACACATTGCTTAAAGTTTTCGATTAGCCTACTCTTCTTGCTTGCGCCTCAAGCTATCCAGCTCCATTTCATGGGCAACCTCCAGCATGCTCTGCTCAATGCAGGCATCCACCAGGACATCAATGATCGGCTGAGCCTCAGCATCAAAGTGAAAGAGTTCTCCATCGGCAATCTCAGTACCCACATCGACGCCCACTTTGGCTGGAATAAACGGTGGCGTTGGCGGTTTCTCCAAATACAAATCCGTTTGCGTGTCTACCGAGAACTCTGGTGGCCTTTGGACCAATTTCTCCAAATATTTCTCGGTCTGTATGGTCTCATGTTTGCGCCCCTTGACTGGAGGAGGTGTACCCAAGACGTTCCTCTGATTCCTACACTGTATTGAGCGTTTCCTCAGCATATTACGGCGTCTCAATTCGGCGGCCTTGTCAAAGGGATCCACATCCGTCTAAGCAAAGAAAAATAAGCTAAACTAAATGGAACAGAGCTAGAGGTATCCACTAGAGTATTTACCACTATGGAGGCGGTGCCAAAGTTGCTGCCCTTTATCACACGACGGTCGTACATGACATTCTTGTAGGGCTCCGGAGGCGGTATGACGGGTCTAAAAAATAGAAAAAAAAAAAAATTAAAGTTCTTCAATTAGCGAACCTCGACCCAGTTACCAGTTGCCACTTGCCAGCTTAAAAGGAGTTCAAGAAACTCCTCCAACTGTGGATGTGTAAGCTGATTTTGTTTCAAGACCCAAATCTGTTGCACTTTCAAGGCGATAAGCATCAAGAATGTTAGTGCAACGGCCCCCCTGTCAAGTCATCTCCGATTCAAATCAATTTCTTTTAAGTTCACTACACTTTTGGGTCAATCCAACACACCTGGATAAAGTTAAAGCTTTAAATTTACCATCTATTTGTTGGTCAGTTATTTATGACTTGCTAGTTTCCATGCAGGGGCCCAACTCCTATTGGCTATTCGTTGGTCGCTTCGTCGGTTGGTCTGTTGGTCTGTTGGTCGGTTACAATAACATATAAAACACTGTCAGACATTGTACTCCTTTGAAAGGAACCTGAACTCGTGACCTATGCAAATTTCTTGTGTTTGTACAGGAAGTCACATTGAAGTTCTGGCAGCGACCGCAAATGTCTGTTATGCCAGAGCTACCAAATAGGAGGCTCCCTCTCTTTCTCTCGCCCTCGTACCATGTATTAGATGGAGGCCTCCTCTGTCTCTCTGGGTCTGGGTCTGAAGTACAAAGCAATCAACTAATGTCGAAACAAATAGAACGCTGCACAAAAACCGTGCGGAGCTGCAAGGGTCTGTAACGTATTTACAGTTTCTGATTTGTTTAATTATATACATACACTTCGAAAACACATTTTGCTTGATTTTGCTCAAGGAACAGCTGTTTAAGCACTATCTACCAAACACTTGTAATTCCCAATTGGTTTAAATTTGAAAGTAGTGGAGTAGGGGAAACGTTTCTATATCTTTCCAATTCGATTGTAAAGCAGACACCGCAATATTTTCAAATTTCATAACCAAAATCGTGAAAGCATTTTTGACCTCAAATCCGCTTGACCCTCATAATATTTCGAAAGGATTTTTCTCCCAGTGTATGCATAAATAGATTAGTCTATAATTGAACTGGTTTTTTTTTATAGCGAACTCTAATAGACCTTGATGGAATTCTCAAATATATCGAGTAAAGTAAACGCAAATGAATAAATACAGATGAATTATTGCCTATTATTAATAATTATCACTAAATTAACACAAATGAAAAAGGACCGCATGATAAATGCCTATAATCAACTTGCAAGAGGAATTGGATTGAGGTCCTCATACGTTTTGAACTCATTTTCGTTCATTTACACTCCAAAAGAAAGTTTCAATTTATTTAAAAAGAAACGAATAAAATTTCCTTGCTGACCCCGGCAAAAATATACTCTCAAAGTCCATTTCTTTTTGGGCCGTCTTTCAGTTTTAAATTATTCAAGTGGATGGTGAATGGAGTGAGTTGAAGCAGAGGACATTGCATGACACACGTCGACAATGGACACACAACGTTCAGACACGTTCTCATGTCCTTCGGCTTGCGCTAAATAAATTAATCAGCATTTCCAGAGGGTTTTTGTTTTGTTTTTGTTTTTGGTTTTGGTTTTAAAGCATTCTCCAATTGAATTGAGAATGATATTTCTTCTAATTGAATTGTTAACGCACAAATCGATAAAATGTGACGTGGCGAGGTGGATTAAACGTTCAAAGGTGGGAGGGGGCGGGCAGGCAGCTCCCTTTTTACAGGGTCTCATTTGAATTTATGGTAATATTTCTTTTTTTTTTTTTGGCCCACTTTCACCCGCTTGACCAACCACCAACAAGAGTATTACTAGCCTTTTTATTACCTTTTGTCGCGTTGACGCTGCTGCAATTGCTGTTGGAACTGTGCCTTGGTTATGTGAAGACCCCCAGCTAGATTGGACTGCTCCACACCCGATGGAGCAGCAGCGGAGGCCTTGGAGGTCGCCGATGCCGCTGCTGTGGCCGCTGCTGCAGCGACTGCGGCAGTGGCTCGAACGCCATTTAAACGGGCTTTGGTCTCCTTTTCGGTATTGGGCTCTTTGTTTTGATAGTAACTCTGCAAGATCATCGGGTACGAGGAATAGGCATAGACATGACGCCGCAGCATCGATGCTGGCAACGCTTGTAGTTCGTGCGGCGGTGGCAGAAATATGCCCGTAGGCACAGTGGTCTCAAAACGTGGTCGTTGCGGCATGTCGAGGGCGTAGTGTCGGTTGGGTAGCCAGGCGCCGGAATTGCCAGAACTAGCAAAGTTCTCCTCCGGCGCCAGGAATCTTAGCTTTTGCCTCAACTCATCGGCGAAGCTTCTAACTTCCTGAGTGCTGCGCGAAAAGAAGGATCTTGTGTTTGGTGGCTCTACATTTCCATGCTGTTGCCGGTGTTCCTGTTGCTGTTGCTGTTCCTGTTGCTGTTGCTGTTGCACCTGCAGCTGCTGAGCCGCTTCGGTGCGTGGTATGGGACGCACTATGGCTTGATTGGGTTTGCTTGGATTGCCGCTTGTCGAGTTTGTGGTGGAGTAATCAAACAGCTCCACCGAGGGATGATGCAATATGGAAAATGCGTTGCTCACAATATGCTGAAAGTTGTACGGACTCTGATAGCGTTGCACGTGGTAGTTTGATTGCGAGTTAGTTGAATTGGTGATATTGTTGATATTATTGATATTGGAGCTTCGTCCTGGTGCATAGGGATAGTTGCTTGAGAAGGAGAAGTTCTGTGCTCGATTCAGTTGCTCCGATTCGTTTCTATTGTTGTCTGGGAAGTGATCTGGATTTACATGGTTTGGATTTGTTGCTGCTATCGTCGTCGTCGTCGTCGTTGTCGTCGTCTCTGGCATGGTATTATTTCCACGTCTTAATCACCCGGTCATTTTAGTGGATTTTATAAATATAGTTTCTACTCCACACACACACACACACACACTTCCCTCTCCCCGGGGCACACACTCAAAACACTCGCACCACACGAACAAAAAGTTAATCAATATTTTTCTATGTTTAGTCCTTTTGTCCAATAAGGGTCCGTTGTTGTAAGGCTCGCGTTGTCGCTGTCGCTATCGCAGTCGCAGTCGCAGTTGCTGTCGTTGTTGTACCGCACGGTTCGAGAGGCGAAAGCCAAATGACCGCAGTGCCTTTTGGCTCGCATGCCTTTGGGTCAGTCAGCAGCACCTGGCAGCAGGCAGCAGCAAGCAGCAGTTGTTGGTGTCGTTGGGAGGGCGGCAGGTGATGGCTCTAGCATAGCCCACCTTTAGTTTGCTTGCAATAATAATGCGAACGTCCAAATGGCGTTAAATCAAAAAAGTTCTTAGAAAGTCTTTTGCATAAGTACATTTGCTGTTGTTGTTGTTGCTGGATTGTGTGTGTTTCCAATTAAAAGGCCTTCTCCTCTTGCCACTCGTCTTCTCCTCTCTTGCCTCTCTGGCTTTCTTGGTGTCCTTGGCGTCTCTATTGTGTATTGTGTCAAGTTCTGCACATTTCCTGACCGGGATGATGACTTCACGCATTTCTTGTATGGCTGACATTGAAATTGGTGTGGGTGGTCTAAGTGTTGGGTGTTTCTTACCAGGAACTCAACAAATGTCAATGGCCAAGGTCAATTCTTGACATGGGCCTGCCTGGCTGATAAGAACAAAAAATGAATCACCCAGAAAAGCTTAAGCTCCGCCTCGTTCAAGTCCAAGTCGAAAGCCCCCAAAAATAGTTTGTGGTCATGTTCTTTACTTGTAAGTGATTAATAGATTTCAAAATTTGACTTGAAGGTCACAAAAATTTGACTATATGGTCAAATGTTTTACTCTGAAACTCAAAGTGACTAAATCACAAGTCCTGGCTCAGAAGCATGAATCCTTGTATATGTATGTATATATGTAGGTATGACCTTAATCTGCCCGAATGATTTCATGATTTTTATCTTGCCATCGATATTATTGATGATTAATACGTTTTCCATTGTCGACTGTGCGTCAATTTCGAGTTTTAAGCACCCAAATGACCTACACAGTAAAAATGGGTAACCAAAAATATGTATACATCGAGGGAAGTCCTCAATTGTTTCATTTGTGTGGACACGACAGTTTCTATATGAGTTTTTCGTATTTTTTTTTTTGGCTGTTTTTACTCAGCTTGCGTGCCTTAGACAATTGTTAGCCCACCTCCCACCTATCTCTGACCTGACCCGCCATTTAATAATTCATTTACGCAATTTTCTATACCAATAACTTTCACTTTGGCCGGCCGGCACGAATTCATTGACCTCTGGATGAAGCCGCTTCTCCTTCTTTCACTCTCTCCACCTCCACCTTCTGCCTCTCCATCTCCCCCTCTATCCTTTGCCCACCCCACGAAGAGGATAAGGGAAATTATATATTGGAATGTCATAATGTTGGACACTTACTTGGGACATCCTTTGATTTTAATCGGTTTCGGTTGACTGGCCCACCAGAAGGCCTGTTTGCATGGCGGTGCTGGGCAGGGATTATCCTGCCATTTGAGTTGCATTTCTGTGACTTCGGTGCGCGTTATGCCAGAGCTAAGGAAGTCCATTCCTGTGCCCTTGGTTGGCTTGTAATCGCGTTTGGGTATCGTTGGCATGTTGTGAGCTGTATTTTTTTTTTTTTTGCACTACTTTTTAAATAATTTTCAAAAACAAAAATATATCTATATTTTTTGATATATATATATTGAATATTGTTATGGATGTCTGATCGTGGCTGAATTTTTGTTGGGAATACAACAAAAATGTTAAAAAAAAACACACACACACATAAAAAAAAATACACTTTTAATTATTGTCACATTTTCTCGGCCAACTGTAATAGTTAATAGTTCTGTTTATATTGTGATTAAATTTAATAAATTTTGGAATTTTCTTTAACTTTTTTGTTGGTAATTTTTCCTTGTTTTTGTATGGTGCTTGGGAAAATTGTATCCAAAATAAACAACAACGGCGGAATTTCTTTAGTTGCCATGGAAATTCATTGGCGGCATTGTTAAACTGTTGCTGTGTGGGGGATGGGCCAATGCCAATCGAATAGTATAATATCATTCAATCAGAAAACAAAATATTTGGTTAAATGTGTTAAAGGATTTCAGCCATCTAGCCAATTTATCCAATTGCCTGCCAACTTTCCTACCTACTACAATGCGCCTTATAACTTATTCAAGCTCCTTTTCTATACTGTAGGCTCCTTAGAGTGAATTATCTATTTTTATGTTGCCTTCGAACCCCAAATGGAGCCCTAATGACGTAGCGAGTGGGCCAGCTAGACCACTCCCATGAGGCAGAAGGCCAAGAAAACTAATGATTAGTGTGGTTAAGCCTCAACCTTCTATCTAATTGATATATCTAACTACCTCTCATATTTCTCATTACTTATTTACATATCTACTCTAGTTTTCTAAAGTAAAAAAATTTTAACTTTTAAGCAATCTAGTCGCTTAAATTTTTAGCACATCAGCGGTCTAGGACCATAATTTGCTCGGTAGAACTGCCTTTAGGGCAACAAAAGTTAGATTTCAAAAAATATGGGCGGGATTTTTGAATTGCCTCTTCATTATGTCCTGCATAACGTTTTTTCTCCAGATGTATGTAGATAACATCTACATAAATTCTACACACTATTTACATTTGTCATTTAACGGATTTTGTATTTGAGTTGATTTTGTTAAATTAAATTCATAATTTATTTTTATGGTTACAAATAAACAATTATTTTAGCTCGTTTTTGTTTTTAAAATGTTGGCGCCAATTAGATTGTGGTTAGTGAATGTAAGTAATTCATTTTTTCTTGGGTATGGCAACTCTCTCACTTAAGCAGTGCATACTGCTTACAATTCAAAATAACGTACTTGAAATTAAAGTTTCTTATTTGCTTCTCAAAGGCAAAGAAAATATAATATTAATATTTATTTGAATGGAATTTGTATCGCATCGATAAATTGTCAAGGGAAATATTTGCCTTAGATGTAAAAAATGAATATTTAAGGCAAACAAGTTTTTCTTTTGGCGCACTGCTTGTGAGCTTAATTTAAACCGATTTGCGTGAAAAGCTGCCCAACCTTCAAATTGAGTTGTTTCTAAGCCAAGAAATCGATGTCTTGACGTAACTGCGGCCACTGAGGAACCGCCTCAATTCAAAATCAAACTCATACTAATCTTAGAAACTCTAGACAAATTTTTTTAGTCTTCGTTCTTGGGTTAACTGCGAGCCGTCTAAAAAATTGACATTCGTCGTGTGAAGGGTTAGCTTTATTTTTATATTTTCCAAGACACAACTGTTCTTTCAAACATCCTGTAAATATAATTTTTTTTTTTTGTCAATTGTACAAATCTCACATATTTCACTCAATCGAAGCTACTTAAAAAGAGTTATGAAGACAAGGAAGTCATACTAATTGCTGTTTTTCATATGACATCAAATTCAATTGGATTAGGGCAACCCAATTAGATATATTAATACGATTGAAAGCCAAAAAGCCAAAAAGAAGAAACTCTGATAGATGATTTGTTTAAAATAATAAAACATAATGTAAATGTAAGTTTTAAAGAAGAAACAAAAAAAAAAAATGTTTCTGTTTTTGAAATTTCTTTATTAATTTGTTTTTTTTTTTAATTATAACTAAAAAAAACTAAAAATTTAGTTTTATGGAACAAAGTCCAAAAGTTTGCTTTGTTTTTAGATTTATTGTTTTTTAAACAATTAGAGAATCCCTTTAAAGCGTTATCGGACTATGAAATACTTATATTTCATAATGTGTTTTATAAATTTCACTTTTCACATAAATTTTGGGCAACTTTAATACTCAATTTTCCTCATTGTTGCTTTTAATTGGTTATTTCGTCTTAGATTATTGTATGACTGGCGAGTTTATATTGAAAGAGAAAGATTCCATTTATTCATTCATCTAATAGCAAAAAGCAATTTCAGTTAAAGATCCGCCCTGGGTCTTATCTTTCAAGGGAACGTGTCATTTAATTACCTTCAATTTCATTATTAAATGGCTGTCATTTCTCTCCCTGCCCCCCCATCCTTTCTCATCTTATTCTCGAATCGATCTGATCGGAAATGAATGCGTAACAAAGTTTTTCGTTGAAGAGACCGAGACGGACGGATAGATATGGTCGCATGGTCGAGTGTGGATATCCCTTTTATTGTTTTGCTTATTCATTAACTGGATAGGAAAGTTGGACAATGACTCGGCATGTCAACAATGACATTTGCCTTTATCCTCCAGGCAGGGTGATAATTGTGTGTGTCCCTTTTGTACCCCTTTTGTGTATCCCAATAAGATCGCACACAAGCAGACAGACCGACAGACCGATAGACAGACAGACAGACGGAGAGTGAGAGCGAGCAGGCTTAGCCAAATAGTCAAACATCAATAAGTGCCATGACATTTGACATTTGTAGAGGTCGCTCCTCCAACCATTTGGCATTTGTTAAAGGTTAATGATGCCCTGCCCACACACACAAAACACTCTAGAGCTGAAGGAGGTGGAGGAGGGGTAGAGCTACCAGCTACAAGCTGGTGACGAGGATCTGAGGATCTGACGATCTATGGGTCAAAATGCTGCCACGATGATCATTTGCACAGATTACGGTTTGGCTTACCTTTCTGCGAAAGATTGTCCCATGTTGTGATGTTGTCTTAGTGTCAAACAAATCATTTACAGAATTTCTCTCTCTCTCTCTCTCGCTGTTTCTCTGTTTTGCTCTGTGTGTATTCAGTGTGTAGGTGTGAGCTGCAATTTTCTTAGGAAAATAACTACTTAGAAAATTGATGAATTTACGGTTGCTGCTCAACGATTGCAGGGGAAAGTGAAATGATGATCTTTTTCTTCAAGGGGGACATAAAAAACTAAAAAAAAAATAAACTATACAATTCTGCTGGTTACATTTTCATGACTTCTCTTTGGTTGTGTGTGTGTGGGTGTGTGTGTCTTGCAATGGCGCCTTTGAGAAAATAAAATAGAAATTATACAATAAAATAAATGGGCAATTTATTTGACAACTATTTACATGGATTTCCATTTGATTGGGAGGAAGCAAACACTCACTTTCATACAGAATCCCTGCAAAATCTCAATATGTAATTGAAAAATTGTGGTTTTCCAACTCAACTGCATTTCATTTTCCTCATCAACCAAAAAAAAAAAAAAAAAACACCAGTCTTAGCTTTTGGTACCCTTTTGTAAGGCAAGGCATATGTGTTATTTAAAAGCTTTTGGATGGCACTTGGAAAACTACATTTCTATCAATTATCTCAAATGGGCTAAGTAGCCACAGATTTTACTAGTTGATTGAAATGTCAAATAAACTTTTCCACACTAATTTATGTGACATATTTTCCTATTTAATACCAATATAAATTGAATATTTTAAAATTTTATAATTCTTTTTGATCTTCAATGTATTTCTCTGCTAATTTCAATCGATATTTCCACATCTATTAAGCTTGAGCTTTCCATATCTCTCTTAGGCTTGGGATTCATTTAAAAGACTTTTGATTAGCTCTATTTGGCATCAAAATGATTTCTTAGGAATTCAAGGGTATATAAAATTTTAGTACATTTAATTGTAGTTGATATATATATATATTTTTTTTTTTTGTTCAAGTTTTTGCAGCCAGAGGCAAAAACTACTTTTTCTCTTAGTTTTTGGTATTCGGTTCTCGGCTCTCGGTTCTCGGACTCAATTATGATGCCTGGGTTTGGGTTTTTGGTTTTTGGGTTTCTAAGTCCTCATCGGACTGCCGCAAACATTCGCATCAATTATGCATACGCCGACGCACTTGGCAGCAAAACCGAAATGCAGAAGAGGCCAATAGAGTGGAGGAGGAGTGGAGTGGAGTGGAGTGGAGTGGAGTGAAGTGAGGCGAGGCAGAGAGTTGGCTAGAGACAATGCCTGCCAGTATGGCTTAGAGCAAAGGACATGCTGGCCAACATCCTTTTTGGTAGTTTACCGCATGGCAAATTCGACGAATTTCCTGCGGTTTTCAAGCATTTCGCTTGGTTGCAACTTTGATTGCTCCAAGTGGCAGCCCATCCCAATGGACAAGCTGAACCGGTTAGGGGAGCTTAGGGGAAGAGGTGAGAGTGAGGGTGAGGGCTAAACCGCAACAGCATTGGTCAAATTCAATTTATTGTAAATGCCAAAAATAAAGATACGAATACACACACACAGATATACACCGATACGGATTCGAATTCGAATTTGGATTTATTTTTTTGTTCTTTCGTTTCGTTTGTGGCAGCTGTACTTAGTTGTCTGTAGCTTCTCGTTAACATTGACATCGGACCCAAAAAAAAAAAAAAAAGAGAAAAACAAAAAAAAATCACAAAAAAAAAAAAATCACATTCGCATGTCAAAAATGTCGTACGAAAAATCAAAAACAATCAACTCAAAAGTTGATGAAAGGGGCGAGCGAGAGGTAATGGGGGTTGGCTTTAACAGGGGCTGGGGCTGGGGCTGGGGCTGGGGCTGGGGCTGGGGCTGGGGCTGGGGCTGGGGCTGGGGCTGGGGCTGGGGCTGGGGCTAGGGCTGGGACTGGAGCTTCGGCTTGGGCTTGGGCTTGGGACTGGTGCAGGGGCAGTGCTGTGGGTCAGACGTACCAGGAACTTGGTTGCTGTTGGTTGTGGAGGGCCTCACCAAGCACAAAAATCAAAAGCTACAAGGCTTCCCTCTTTCCTACACTCCGACTTCCCCCCACAATACACACGCACACACACACACACACACAGACACACTCGTATACATCCCTCCGCCCAACTCAATAGCAAATTAGCAATTCCGATGCGGCGGACATTTTATATTGTTCATACTCATTTCTCATTCTCATTCTCATTCTCATTCTCATTGTTGTTGCTGTTGTTGTTGTTGCTGTTGTTGTCCAACGATCAGACGATCGCGTTTTTATTTTTATTTCAGTTTCTATTTTCTTTAAGTTATGCACTTTGCCTACGGTCCGTTTGTGTAGTTTGGAAGCGATCGAGCTGGTCGATTTGCTGTTATCCCGACCCGATGACCCCCACAACACTCGCACTCGCATACACACCTCACCCCACACTCAGCTCACCATGCAAATTAGAGAGTGTCACACACACACACACACACACTAGAGAAGAAGAAGAAGAGTCATAGAGTCATAGCCAGAGTCAGAGTCAGAGTCAGAGAGGCCATTACAATGTCTAATGTCTGACGGTTTCACTTACCTCACTCGCTGGGGCTCATTTGTCAGAGAGTTAAAGAGCCATTTATGCTCTGAATGTTGGCTATCAATAATATTCCTCGAAAGGAGGAACACAACACACACACACACACACAGATACAACAAAAAATGAAATGAAATAAAATAAAATACATATTTCAGTCATGCAAACCCAAACACACACAAACCCGAATAACGACAAAAATGTTTGCGTGTTTTGCATTGCTTATATGAAGAGGTATATAGAAATGTATATACATACATATGTATGTACATACATACATATATGTATACAAGTAGTTTGTATGTATATGTGGGGCTTGTCATTAAGAGAAAAATTGTTATATTTATTTTAATTTGGGTGCGCTTCGCCTTGTTATTTGGTGGTTTACTAGTTGGTTGCTTGCTCATTCGCCTTTTTTTGTGGCTGGTGCGGGGGCGTTGGGAGGAAATCGGGGGAGAAAGCAACCTTAAGTGAAATTACCTCATCATGGCTTTTGATAACTTTTAGGGCTATAAATTTCAATGATGGATTATTAAGCATTTTCAGCTTATTGATTGAATATTTTGGTTACCTTTTTTCCAGTTTTCTACATCCTCCAATTACTTTTGTCCTTGCCATATGTTGTTTTCAATTTAATTAAGAAGAACTAAAAGTTTGAAAAGTTTATTGGATTTTTTTTCAGGATTTCTAGTTTAATCTCATACTGGTAAGACGGATAGCTCAAAGAAGAGTCCAGCTAACTAATAAATGTTTAGGACTTTTGCTTGTCCTTTGTTTCTACATACATATATACGAATATATCGAAAATAGTCACTCGATAACCGATTTTTAAATAATCTCATGGGGACATTTACTTTAAATATAACTACTATCAGATACCTTTCCACTATTGGCATTCGATTTAGTTAACCGACTATTGATGTGTTTGCAGTTTTAGTTATTTACTAGTTTAATAACAACAACAAGACAAACTTTGATGACTTAAGGGGAAATGCTTATTAGGACAGAATGGGAGGATACCTGAAGTTATCAATATAATTGACTTGTACGTAGCTGAAAGAAAAGACCAAGGAAACCTTGTGGATTGTTGAGGATTTTAGGATTTCGATGTCCTTTCGATCTTATCTAAATATTTCACACACCATAAATAAGACAAAGAAATGTTATGACTTCTTGTACCGTTAGGCGCCACTTAGGACGAAGATAAGCATAAGGTATAAGGATAAGCGATCAGTTAGCCCAGTCACACTTTCAATCTCACTCGACGGGAAGCAGGAGAGAATTCCTTAGAACTTATGTTCCTGGCACTGACACTTGCAATTTTCTTAGAAAATAATATATCCCATTTGTGTGTAGATTGTAATCGATCTTGTTGCTTGTTGCTTGTGTGTGTGTGTGTGTGTGTTTTGTCTTCGCTTTGGCTTTGTTTTGTGGCTCATAACTCAATTAGCCTGAAAACGAAACGCAAGAAAACTGTGCAACCTCAACCTCAGTGGGTTACAGGTGAAGTAATTTATCTATTGTGGCAATTGGTTGGCTATCGACAGGTAGTTAACTTCCGTTTTCACTGGAAGTAAATGTGGCAAAGTGTTAATCGAACAGAGGGTTGGTTCATTTTTCTCCAAGGATGCACGTGACGGCTGACTAACGAAACGGGTGGCACTCTCTAAGGTTACTGGTTGTCACGTAGAGGTTACATACCAACAAAAAAAAATAAAAAAAAAAAAAACGTGTCATTATGTGAGAGGGACTCCCGTTAGCCGTTAGGGTTAGGCCATCTCTTGAGATTCTCCTTCGTCAACCATTCAATCATTCCCAATTAGCGGAAGTCTCTCTCCTCATCTCATCATCATCATCATTATGAAATCACAGAACGATTTCATGCCTTTCTTTCTCAAACTCAAATTCAAAATTTTTTATTATGTCTATAAATTTGTATTTAATAGTTTCCCCCATATCGTCTAATATAGTTAATCTTACTTCATCAAACTTTCAACAGTTGAGCAAAGTTTTGGACATTTTTTTTTTTTAATTTTTTTTGTTTGTTTGTTAGTTTATTGTCATCGACATATTTCTCATTCAACAAAAACAAAACAAAAAGAAAACAATATTCCAACCCAAGCATTTTGTGGCCCCATAAAAATGCTAAAAAAAAACCAAAAAAAAAAAAAACTATGAAAGAAATTAACCAATCAATGGTTTGGGTTCGGATTCGGAATTGGGTGGCGCTGCGTGGGGTTCTCTTCAGACTGGTTTTCTATATGCATATATATTTTATGGACAATGATTTTTTAATTATTGAAATTATCAGTTTTATTATCTTTGCTTGTTTGTGTGTGTCTGTGTGTGTGTGTGTGTGTTGGTTGTTGTAATGAAAGTTGGTAGCCCTTTTTATTTAGAGTCTTCATGGTGTATTTTATATTGGAACAAAAATGAAGGAAAATTTATTACATTTTCACATTGCGCACAGGAAGTTGAAGGGGATCTATAAAAGACAAAAAAAAAAAAAAAGGGGAAAAAACGACGATGATGAAGAAGTAGCAAAGTAATACAGTTCTCATTGTTGTTGTTGTTGTTGTTGTTTGCTGGGCAAACACACAAACAGACCGACAGACAGACCGACAGACATATATCAATGAAGTTGTCCTGCTTTGGATGAACGTGTGTACAGGATGCTCTTAAAAAAAAGAAATCCCTTCCGTTTGGCTAGCGTTTTGTTCGCCAAATGAGCTAAACTTCCGTTGTAGCGCGTGTGCCAATGCCAATGCCACGCCCCGCACCCATCTCTCATCCTCATTTCCCTTTACTTGGTCACTTTTCTCACTAATGCAGTTGTTTTCGTATGTATAAGTCAGATTGTACTTACATATATATTAAGTGTCTTTTATAAGGCGGCTTAGTTCGAACGTTCCTTTTTTTTTTTGAAGGGGTCTCAAAACATTGACATTATATTTCGATATCAATTTTTAAAGTTTAGCATGCAAAAGGCTAGAGATCTCTTAGTTTTTTAGCTTTTTAATCAGTTTTATAAAGCAAATATCAAAATACGATCAGGTTTCAACTGTTTTCTCGTCTGAATTTCATGTCGGTTGCTCTATACATTCACATACATATTTTTGGAGTTTTTCAGTGATCGAACAACACTTTTTGTATGATAATTGTTTATCTCTGGAAATATACAATGCTAATTTAAATGACATTTAACATAGCTCAATTTTTCTATTCATATAATAATTATAATAAAGTTACCTACATTCCTCGCCTTGAATAACTAAAAGAAATGCTTAATAAGTATTCAAGAATTTCATTTCCAATATCATTTAATGTTTTTCTCTTTCTTTCAATGCAAATTTTGAAGCAAACATTTAATTTAATAATAATGGCAATAGTAATTCGTTTTAGCAACTGAGACAACCCAAAATATTAAGCATAAGGGGTAAATTTTTAATTCAATTTTAGTTTGCGTGTTCCTTTTAGAGAGCATGAGATGACAAGAAATAGGATAAAGGCAATTTCTGGAGAAGATTTTAGAGGAAAATGTCGATATTTTGTGTATAACAACAAAACAAAAGGCATTTTGCCCTTGTCAAATTGCTAAATGGAAGTTTACTTTGATTTTCCACTTTTTCAATTTCTTTTCTATATTATTTAATTATTTCCCAATCATTTTAGACAATTAAAATTTTATGCATAAACCCTTAGACAGAGTTTCTACAAATTTTTTTATCAAATAAATCCATTCTTAGAATTTCATAGAAAATTACTTCTAATAATTAATTGGTTATTCATAATTTGACAGTGAAAAACACTTTTAAATTTTGAGGGAAAAGACAGTTCGTAACGCTTTCAGATGGACTTTGTTTATATAGAAATCCTTGGATTATG
This sequence comes from Drosophila nebulosa, assembly GCA_024703675.1. NCBI lineage: Eukaryota > Metazoa > Arthropoda > Insecta > Diptera > Drosophilidae > Drosophila > Drosophila nebulosa. The sequence continues at coordinate 3,172,292 of JANFPS010000008.1, forward strand.
GACTAGGTAATGCTACTCCAGGCAGGAAAGAAGCTAAAACTGTCATTGAGGGTATGAAAGCCCTCGTTCGCCTAGTATCTGCTGATAGCCCCAAAACAGGCACGCCCTTGTCTATATATATATATACATATGTATGTATATATGCACAGACAACTATATAGCATTGGCAACAACTATGCTAATCGATGCTCAAACCAAAACGAGACAAGAAGAACCCGAACCCCTGGCAGAGAGCTGGGCTTATGTCTAACCATGGCAAGGCGACGCCATTTGCAGTTTCACACTTTTCCATGGTGTGCAACCAATTTTTATGGTCAAGCGTGCCAAATTTGTAAAATGCGCCAGTGACAAGTGTAAAGTAGCCATCTATGTGGCTGTTGCATAATGCCCGACCAGGCAGAGACTGAGATTAAGACAGAGACAGAGACGGAGACGGAGATGGAGACGGAGAAACTCTCCATAATTTGTGCAATAAATCAAATGAATTTCACTTCAAATTGATTCGGAAAACTCAAGACAAAAGCACAAATCAAGAAAGATTCCCCTTAACCCAAAGAGAGGCTAACAAACAAAACATATCAATAAAAGTCGTCGCAACACGCAAACAAGCGATTGACACGCAAAAACACATTTAAAATTGATTAGCCCGGTCAAGTCGAAAAAAAAAAAACATTTCAAATCTTCTCCTAACACATAAATAGAAGTTGTCTAGACTTTTTGGCTTTTTGGTGTGACATTTGCCCTCAGGTTAGGGCCCAAACAATCTTTTCCCTGTGTCGCGTGCTATCAACAAAATAACAACAACAACAGCAACAGCAGCAACAGGAACAACAAAAGGCAATAAACAAAATTATATTTATTTAGCCCGAACGATTTTGGTATATTAGTTAAAACGCAAAGCGATAACAAAATTGAGAAACTTAATTTTTCTTTGTACCCTATCAAAAGGTCTTTGCATTCACTTAAGATTTTAGATTCCTTTTCCCTTATTTTTTAATTTGTTAATTTATTGACTAAAGACTTATTTTTATTAGGTCTTTCATAGTCGGCGATATTAACTCTCCTGGGATAATTAGGAGAGTCAGAAACCTGATAAAAAATCACTACGAAATCATCACTTATTCGCAATAAACTGAAAACTATCTGAGAAAAACTTGGGATTTTTGGGAAAAGTTTTCCCTTGGACATCCTGTGATTGAAATCAAGGATTAGAGCTCCCAACGAGCTCCCTTAATTCAGATCCTTCAATTGGGTCTGCTTATAGCCAAAGTATTTAGATTCATTTTTAGCTAACTTTACACTTCTCTTCTGGCTTTTTTTTTCCTGGTTAAGTCGTAAAATGTAAAAAAAATATTCTTAAAAAATGTTTGACTTGCTTAGGAGTTAAACTAATAAAAAAATAAATATAAAAATTAACTTAAAATTATAAATTATAGGAAAATTTCATTTCATTTCATTTTCGCTTAGCATAGTTAACAATTTTTGTTTTTGTTATTTTTTGTTAGAGCATTTCTTCGACATGGAAAATTTGAAGCTGATAAGACAAACTTTTGGCCTTTTGCCCAAGGCTAACACAAGAAGAAGAATAAAAAAAAATGTAAGAATTGTTATATTTAGTATAGATAGAATGAATTTGAAAGCGTTCAGTCTGCTTTCGATCGATTGATCGTTTCACTCTCAATTTCTGGTCATCAGAGAGGGAGGAGAAGGTGGAGGTGGAGGTGGAAGTGGAGTTGGAGTTGAAGATGGAGGTGGAGGCATTGCCTGGCATAAGGCATAAGGCAAAAGGCATAATTATTGGGTCAGCGTGCGTCGTCTTCGTCATCGTCGTCATCGAAGTGGTCGTTGTGGAAGACTTCTTCTTCTTCATCATCTTCTTCTTCGTCTGCATAACGGACAGAAACTAATTTCAGTTCGATTTAAGACAAGGCATACATACTTGCCTTTGCCTTTACCTTTGCCTTTTCTTCTGCTGCCTCTTGCGGGCAATTTCCAGTAAAATGAGCGCGAGCTTTAAAAAATGTTGCTTTTGGTTTTTATTTTTGGCATTTTGATGATTTATGAGGCATTGATCAAAAATGAATTTGATGGATTTTTATATATATATATATATATACGTATATGTATAGGGGATGGAATGAAATGAAATGGGATGTAGCATTACCTCAAGGGCTTTCCAAAAACTGCTTAAACCAATTTTGAGAGAGAATAACAGCTAACCGAAAGACTAAAGATTCCAAAAGTTGCTGAAGCTTAATTAAACGGAATCCTTTTCTTTCCATCATTCTATATCCCCCTCTCTCTCTCTCGCTCTCTCTCTCTCTCTCTTTCTCTCTTTCTCTCTCGCTTGCTCAGGGTCTTCCTGTCTCCTGGTAAGTCTGTCTTCAATGGTGGTGGTCGTCGCCCCAGAGACACGATAAACGCGTACAATTGTTTGCACTTAAGATTTTTACACATGATTCAGAAGAGCAGGCCAGACCAGAGGACCAGCAGACCAGCAGACCAGAAGAGACCCGAGCAGAGCAGATCCAGAGACACCCAAGCAGTGGCAAGTAGCTATGGCAAAAGTCCTGGAACTCATGTCTCTGCATATGTTGAAATCACTGGCCCAAGTCCTCCACACACACATACGCACACACACACAGAAACTTGTGTTGTTCTATCAGATGCAATATTTGCTAACGAATAAATTGGCATTTCACAAGTTGCTGCTGCTGCTGCTGTTACTCCTGACAGACAGGCAACTGCAGAAGCAAACCAGTTGTCTGCCCCCACACCCCGGCCCTTCATCTGGTAGCCTGCCAGCCATCCAGCCTGCTCGGCATTGCAATCATTTTTGTTGAATCTAAAATTGACGCATCGCGGCTATGACTTCGTCATTCAGCTGGCTGGCTGGCTGGCTGGATGGCTGGTTGGCTCAGGTACGAGAGGCTACCAGCAACTACTACCGTGTTACGCCAACGAGGCTAAAATGGCCAGCGCGTCGCGCATTTTTCGACGACATCTGAATCTGATTAGGACCCGGAGACAGAAAACTTCTTGAGGGCCAACTCGTCGTCCATGTTTTGACGTTGACGTGTGTGCAGCAGCAGCAGCAGCAGCAACAGCCTCCAACTCCAACGAACAACAACAACTGATTCACAGTCCACAGCAATGCAATTCACAAGAATATCATCAGAGACTAGGGTGGATCGATCCCCACTTCATAATACTACCTACTTTTACAGTGGTTTAAGTTATCTCAAATTCCTTAAACTGCGTTCGGAGTAAACTATTTTTGTGGAATATTCTCTGTTAGTAGATAAGTTTAGATATTGGATTCAATTTTGTGTAAATGATTAAATCAAGTTTAGTTTAAGGTCTCCGATAAGCGGGATAAGTGGGACAACTTTTTAGAATTTCATTTCCTGGTTTCAGTTTCAGGATATTGGACTTTTCTATCTGGGAATTTCATATGATTGGTTTTGGATTCACTTGATTCCATTACACTGTTCTCTGGCCATTTTTCGGGTCGGATGGGCAGCATCTCTTACTTGGAAACCAGCCTGCTCTGCCTCCCCCCCGAAGAGATGAAGAAGATGAAACACCAAAACAAAATACAAAAAACAATATTTTGCTGCACATAAATTCCATGTCATTGTCATCATATAATATGTTGTTTCCCTTCTTCTTTTTGAATTCATTTGTTTGTTTGTTTATTTCACCTCGTCTCCTTCTGCCCTCCTGTCCTGTCCCGTCCCGTCTCAGCCTCTTTCTGTTGGTTTGTGACAAAAATTATTTAAAGTAGTCAGTCGCTTGCTGGCTTGGTTGGGGCTTCTTTGGTTTTTCGGTTTTTAGTTTTGTTTTGGTTTTTCACGTTTTGCACTTTGCATAAATTCGGGTCGAAGTCGATGGTCGAATCCTTTTGGCCATAATAATCGTGTCCTTGTATAACAAAAGCAATTGCTACTGTTTGTCGCATGGTCAACGTTGTCGTCATCATGTGGCATATATCATGTCCGACGAGGCGTAGCTTAAGACTATAGAATGTAAGTATGAAAACAACATACTGCCACGCCCCTAAAAAAAAAACAAAAAGGCCCAGACTAAACGCCCCCGCCTTGTGCGCTTGCGCAACGACATAGCTAGAGATACAAAGAGAGAGAGACGGCAAAAGAGACAGAGACAGAGGCAGAGGCAGAGCAGAGCAGAGAGAGAGAGAGGAAGAGAAATTTGCATAAAATTATGCAAAATCATGCAATGCGCTTAGTGTTTGAATTCAGTCCGCGCCTGACTGAGTGCGCTTCGCTTTACTTTTATGAATGGAATCGCACCGAGCTGCATCATGAGGATGAGGAAGAGGATGCTGAATGCTGAATGCTTGGTTACTGGATACTGGTGATGGCATCGAGCGACTTTTCTGCTGCTGCTGCTGCTGCTGCAACTTGTTGCCGCTGTTGTACATTAATGAAATTTGTTAGTATCACGACTTTTATGCCTGTTGAGTGCTTCCCCTCTACCACATCTGTCTCCCCTTTTCATAGCTTCTTTTTCCTTTTTGGTTTCGTTTTGGTTTTTCTTTTTTAATATACTTTTTGCAGATTTCGAAAACGATTTTCGCTTGATAAGTGATCAACATGGATATATATTAAGCTTCAATGGAACTTAACTAACTTTTTATAAGCGTGGAATACACAAAAGAATAGTTTTTCTTATTCAAATAATCTTCTAATCTTTAGTTCGTCTCTTGTTGGAAAAAGTAAATGATTTAGTTTAGCACAAAATCTGGTAAGTTTGGGCAGTTCGGTAATAGAAACAAGGCTTTAAATATCCTTTAAGTGGACTATAACTAAGCCTTAAGAACTTTTGTTTGTTAAGGTATTTAAAACTAAATTTCATTCACCTGAGCTATGGATCTAGCTAACCATGTTAAACTCCTAGAACTCCTGATATCCCCTTATAATGTCAGTAATATCTCTTATCAATTAATATTCGGATGCATTTAGCAATCAATAAATTGGTAGGGGAAACGCACATTAAAATGATGTCAAAATTATGACTTATTCTATTCTTGCATTGCCTGACTACAAATTTAATTCTTTTTGGGACAAGAGTTCAAAGTTAAGTGACTTAGTTACATGATAAATACATAAATACCTAAGCAAATAGAATTTGGGGCAACTTTCAAGGCTCCTTTTGCAGTTCATCGACCTTGAAATGTGTCAATGTGCAATCCCTTTTTGTCGTTTATCTGGTAACAGGATCTAGGTTTTTCTTATACAATTGCATCACCCACAAGACTTAAGTTCCTTTTCCATATGATATGTATTTTGCAGTTTCTTTTCGTCTGCTTGGTTCTAGTTACTCTCGTTTATTGTTCCTCAATGCCTGGCAACAAAAGCCATGTCAATCAAAGTTTTTGTTTTTTTTTTTTTTTGTCGCAATGTCCGCACCGACGCAGTTTTATCGCAATTTTTAACATATCGATCTGGCAAAAGAAAGAAACCGAAGGGGAGAGATAGATAGACTAGAGAGAGAGAGAGAGAGGGAGAAACAAACCAAAGTGGGCAAGTATTTAGCCAAACGATGATGCGTATCAACTGCGAGCAGCGCTTTGGGATATCTGGGATGCCTGAAATGGATGAGATTGTGGATGTGGATGCCAGTCTTTGGGGTGTTTCTGTCTCCATCAATGGTTTAAATGCCGCCTGACTTTTTTTTTTTTGGTTTTTTGTTTTTTTGGGCTTATCGTTTTACAAACAACAACAACTGCTGTTCGGTTATATCTTTGCTACAATCATACACACACACACACACACACACACACAGAAAGAGAGAAAGATACAGATACAGATATACACACACACAATGCGTAGAGTTCGTATTTCTATCTTATGCCATGTAATTTATGACAATTTATGCAGCGTTAATGTCGCTGGTTGGTCGCTCGCCTCTCGTTGATCGATGTCTGTCACTTTGATCGCATTCTACGGATGCTGAACTGACTGCTTATATAAACTGTCAGTCAGTTTCTCAGTCAGTCAGGCTCAGACTCAGATTCAGACTGAAACTCAGACCCAGACCCAAGATTGTTATCAAGCCAGGTAGCCTCTTCACCTCTGCCCTTCCTTCTCCATCTCCATCTCCATCTACTATTTCTTCTTCTTCTCAGCCACCCAATTGAACGATCCCAAGGGAGGGGAACAATTCTGTTACTGTATTTGGAACCGCAAGCCAAGTTGTTTCTCTGTTGTCTTCTCATTTCTCATTTTATTCTCTGTTGCATTTTAATTGATCTTTCTCGCCTTTTTGCATGAGTTTTGCATTGATCTACCAGAGTAGAGGCTTACGTTTGCCTAAAGAGGCCAATCGATCGCATGTTTTATGGATGTCAAAAAGTAACAACAACACCAGCAACAACAACAACAACAACAACAACAATACTCAACAACACACATTGCTACATATTCTAAGTGATCCCGCCCATTGCGCAAAACTACACGATATGATGGAGTGAGTGAGTATGTGGAACCACAATAAATGCGTCATTCAGCAGGCCCAAATCAAATTGAAAACAAACTGCCAATGCCAAAATGAAAATCATATGGACTGGGGGTGCGGAATAAAAAAACGGGGTAGCTTTGGCTATGGGGATGGGAGAATGGCTGATTTTATGCCAAGCAATCGAATGGGCTATGCCCTTGAAATATAACAATATGCTAAATAAAATACAATCTGGAAAAAAACAAACACAACAAAAATTTAGAAAATTTGCTTCGATATAGACTTGAAATTTGCATCTGTAAGTTATTTTGTTCCTTTTCTTTCTCGAAACTCTTATCGAACTAGGCACAAACGAAAGAAATATCAAATTAAATTTCACACTAAATTATCTTCAATTGATTTCATTTATTTATGCATTTACCCCTACAACAAATAAAGCAATAAACATCAACTTTATTCAGATGCCCTTTGAAAATTCCTTTTCGTTTTGGACTTAAAACTACTTGCGACTACTTAATTTGGTCAATTTAGTTTAACTCTTTTTTTTTAGGTACTGCCATTGTCTTTAATATGAAATTACAAGCTCTCAAAACCAACTGCAGTCTTTATTTTGAGAATTTATTGAGAAACAAACTCTTAAAATTTATCTGATGTTGTTATACGTATTTTTGCCACTTGATACTTTAAAAGGGGCTACTACATTCGTCCAAGAAAAAGCTAGTCCAAAGGTCCATATCATTTACAGACAAATTGTCCATGGATGAATTTGGTTTGGATTTTAAATTATTCCTTATTTTCCTTCTTTTTAATGTTATTATAGAATGTGTTTTCATTGTTATTTGACTTACTGATTTTATTTATACTTACTGATTTTTATTTATATGTATTTAAGAATTTTTCCATAAATCGAAAACATATTTTTTTTTAAAAGAGTGAGTAATTTTGCTCAATTGATGTTGTAGTTAACTTTTTCTGCTGAAATGCAATTCAATTCAAAAGAATTTGATGTAAGAATTTTGTATCTAAAATGATACACAACATGAGCACTTAGTCATCATTATCATTTTTCACTTTCAAGGGTATTTAGCAACGAAAAATTGTTGCATTTTGTATCGAATATATAATTTATGCACTTGGCCGTTTTGGCTGGCTGGTTGGATGGCCGGCTGGCGGACTGGCGGACTGGCGGGCTAACTGGCTAACTGGCTGGCTGGCAGCGCAAATAAGGGCATGTCTGGCCAACACAGAGAGTGGCCATCAAGACCAACTCAACCGTGCGTCGTCGTCGTCGTCATCGTCGTCATCGTCGTTTGTCGTTCGGATCCAACCAGGACATGTTTGCCATGCATGCAGCAATGCGGCAGCTCTTGGCCTTCAATTAAACAGCAACAACAACAACAACAACAGCAGCAGCATAAAATACAATAAATAACTGGCCATGGTCTGGTCAAATGAAGAGATATAAACCAAGTCCAAGTCCCTGGTCCCCCTCTCCGGCTCGCTCCGTCCTTCGATCGACAAAAAGACCAAACAAAAACAATGTCAAAAAAGAAAGAGAGAAAGAAAACGCCCTAAAACGTAAATTTTTGCTGCGTTTTCGCACGCACGTGGAGGCGTGGCAACGGTGAAGGGGGCGGCAAGTAGGCGGCCGAAGCGATTGGGGCTGGTGAAAAATTCCGTTTGTGACAATGATAAAATAGTTTAACCTCGGCAAAAATCGCGTTTTGAATTTGAAATGCGATTTTTCGTCAGTATTTTTTATTTTTTTTGTTTGTTTTGTTTTGGTGTTTTTTGTGTTTTTGGCGTTGCCTTCAATGCTGGTGATGGTTGGCGATGGCGATGGCAGTGCCTGCGGTTGGGTGTTGGTGTTGCTTTTGACTTTTTGGTGTGGCATTATTTGGTGACAGTTGCCACGATTTGTTTGGCTGATCACTTTGGCGTGCCTGTTGCGTGTAAGTGTGGAGGCGTCTCCAGTTGTTGCAATTTTTGCCGTTTTTATGGTTTTTTTTCCGCAAGCTAGATCCGAAACATATGGCGGGAGAAAGGGCGAGAGGGAGGGAGACTCTTTGATGCCCTGAACTAGCTACGTGCCTGCTCCAAGCGTCCCATTCCTTAATGTCACAATTTTTCAAAATGAAATCCAGTAGCAGCAATCCATAAGGTAGACTGCACACCGAAACGAGTAGCCACAAAGTCATATCATAAGTTGAGGGACATATTTTGACTACAAAATCAGCATGAAAAAAAACCAAAATAAAAGCCAAGAAACAAAAAAAACAAAAAGAAAAAAATATACTTTTCTGTTGACAATATAAAAATAAAATAATTGCCGACATAAATAAATTCAGAAAGAGACCAACGAAAGAAAAAAAAAAAACAAAAATAAGAAAACAGAAAACCAACTGCTGTGCGTGGAACACTTTTGTTGTTGTTCTTGTTGTTGTTGTTGTTGGTAAATGCTCTTGCCAAAGAGTACATTAATTCTGGGCAGAAACTTGCAACGTCTAAATGATGGGCAATGGTTTTTTGGTTTATCGTTAGATATGTCTATAATGTCTACTATTCGTCTTGGCTTAAGAAATAATACTTCTCAAATTAAAGTAATTTCGGCTTCACTTGATTTTTGTTAGAACCTTCTCTCTAAAAATTACCTCAAAGAAGGTTTTCGTTTTGCATCTTAGAAAAAATTTGTCCAAGTTTTGTTTTAGGTTCCTTGTGTGTCATTGCCTTGGCAAAGGGTATTACTTTACCAAATTTGCCACAGCTTAAAGTGAACTTTATTCCTTTGATTTTTGTGCTTAAACGATTTGTGCATGAGCACCCTGAGAGACCAAAGTGCAGTTTGCCACTAGCTTTCATTGTCATTTTGGCTTCGAAAACCGAAAATCCAAAAAGCAGCAGCAAAACACAACAAAAGACTTAAGACACGAACTTGGGCATGTTTTGGGACAAATTCTATTTTTATATAACAATTTCAATTCCAGCCAATTGTCTGGGTGTGTTCAGCCATCTGTGTCTGTGTCTGTGTCTGTGTATGTGCATGTGTGTGTGTATGTGTGCGTGTGTACTTGTGCATTTTTCACGCCTGTTTTATGGCAAATTGACAACAATTGCTGTTATTAGTGGTAGAAAACCAAAAAAAAAGAAAAAAAAAAACAAGCCAAGAAATGTCTCTGATTTATGTCTCTGGAATGTTGTCTGTCAAGGGCGTGGACTTTTCAAATTCGCCAAGAAAGTAAAACAAAAAGAGATGGGGTTGGGGGGGGGGGGGGGTTGGACAGGAAAGGCAAGGGCAACTTCCGCTTTGAAATTAAGTCTAGAAATGAACTTGAATTACAAAATAAAATTCAATTATTCTCCCATACAATGTTTGCCTCCATATAGTATATTAACACTTTCCACTTGCGTGGCCTAAAAGGCTTCTCAATTTGTTGCAGCTCCTTCCTCAGTTTGAATTAAGACTAATCAACAAATCAGCGTCAAATGTTGTAAGCTTGATAAAGTGTCGTAAAAAAGAAATTGTCGGCTGCCAGAGTCTGGCTTAGTGCTCTTCACTTGATTCTTTTATTCTTGGTGCATGTGTATGTGTATGTATGTGTGTGTGTGTGTATGTGTTTGAGTTTTTTAATGATGCCTCATAAAAATGGCAACTGTGGCAAAGGGCTACATGAGAGGGCTCTGGCGTAAATTAATTATATGGCTGGGACCAGAATGTGTGGGTATTTTTTTTCTTTTTTTTTTTTTTTGAACGACGGTAAAAAATCAACTTAGGAAAAAGAGTTAGTGTTGGGGTAACGCTGAAAGGAAGTCATGAATCAATTATATAGGCAAATAACATCATTTCAAAAATTAAAAAATTAACTCCTTTGATTCTTTCAAACTTAGAAGAAATCTTTGAAAACTAGATAAATATACAAATTTTCTATGTAGATATAAAGAGCGAGTGGCGAAAAGGTTTAACAAAAGATTAAGAAGATAATCGTACTTTTGCGGCTTAGCAACTTCGTTAGCCTTGGTCGGCATACCTTAAAATACTTCTTCTTAGCTTAGTTAACTGCTTGTTAGTTAAAAATGGCTAGCATAGCTGTTATCTGAATGATATATTTTCTAGTTTTGCTTAATAGCTACTAAGTTCTTTCTTTAAACTTTGTAAATTAAAGTAAAATTGGCATTTCAGAACGTTAACTGCCAACGGTTTGGCTGCCGACAGGTTTAAAAAGAAGATTCAATAAGAAAAAATACATTTTCCTTACCTTTAGCCAAGACAAAATGCAATTGTTAGAAGCCGGAATGTACATACTCAGATGAATCCTTACTTAAACTTACCTGTAAAAAAATGAATTTTCAAACAAAAGAAGTTTTGTTTATTTATTGAAAATTTATTTATAATATTATACATATATATATTATTATATATTATTATTATACTTATAACCCACTTTTAAATGGGACAAATGGCATATTGTCTCAAAATCTTAAAAAATGGCTAGCTTAATATTTGAATTATGAGTGAAAAACAACTTTTTCACCTAAAACTAACGATTAAATAACGATTCTTCTTAAAAAGAAGTAAAAACAACGGAAAAAAGCCCCCATTTGCTGTATCAAAATTATAGCCCAATTTCATGTTTAGGTCAAAAAAATCCAAAATCGTTGCGTAATGATGGAAAATACGAATATTAATATTTAGTACGGCCTCCAGTTGCCTTGGTTAACTCAAAAACTCTCTTCCTCATTGACCTACACTGTAGGTAAATATAAGTGTATTTTAATGTTATTATAATATTATTTTGTTTTTTGTTGTGAGATCATATGGATGCTCAATAAAAATGGCTAAGAGAAGCATTTTCTATGGATATCCGAAACAATTTATTCAAAAATATGAAAATTTCTGCTGTTCGCTTAATTTAAACAAGATTTATGGTATACCTAATAGCGAATATGCTAATGTCCAGCCCCCGAAAGTAGACTACAAAATGATAACGCAATTATAAATGTGATTTTGGCCTTAATGAAATTTGATTGCCAAATATTTTCACATAATTGTAACTTCGGCTTTGTTGCTGAAATGTCAACAAGTGTTGAAAGTATTTTAGATTGACTTGAATGGGGGAATGTCGATGACAACTTTGTAGGTCATCCCAAATCAAGTTTACGTGCAGTTCGTCTTATCATTTTTTTTGTTTTTTTCAAAAGAACAGCAAACAAACGAAAACTAAATTCGAATCTGTCCAATCTATCTTACAACTGTACTGCACCTGCTACCCACAAAATAAACAAATAACGAACCGAACGAAACTGAGCCCAATACTTGTCAACGACAGTAGCTTTGTAGTCCCAAAACCCCAAACCCCAAACTCCAAACTCCAAACCCCGGCATTCATTCAAACCATTGGCGAACCTGTCTCACATTTCAAAATACATATAATTAAGTATGCACAGCGAGTTTGTTAGATAAAAATCTTAAAAACCTTAAAAAGCTTTAAGCGCCTAAGACACACATACCCACAAAGAGAAAAATATCTCCTATACAAATATATATATACAGATATATATATATATATATATATTATATATATAGTATACAATATATATAAGTGAGGGGGCAATACTTGATGGATAACTTGATGAGTATCATCGAAAAGAAAGAGAGAGCGAGAGAGAGAGAGAGAGAGAGAGAGAGAGAGAGCGAGGGGAAAGGAGACAACATAAAACTAGACGACAAGCAGGCACGTAGTTGGTGCGTTCATTCGTTTCGATGTATGATACGAAAACACTTTGGCGACAATCATGGGAACAACTTTGGGCCATTAAAACAAGAAACAAAAACACACACACACACACACACACGGACATAGGCACACAAAAAATAAACGAAAAAACGATCAACCAAAAAAATATCAAAAAAAAAAAAAATACGAAAAAAGAAGTCACACAACGATAACGAGCGAAAGCTATATAAGTATATATAGGCAGGTGGACGTTAGTCGATTTGTAACAGAAAAAAAAAGCTTTCACATACATACATATGTATACACTCTCATGTATGTATGTATGTATGCTGCTTGTCTCCAAATCAATAAAGTCCCTCCGTATCGCCCGCACCGCTTGGCACTTGCGTCTAGCCCACTGGCCCGGCCCCGCATGAGATGAGAAACTTAATTAAAAGGTCGCTTGGCTGTTAATTTGAAAATATTGTCCAAGGAAACGTTTACACAAAAGAGTCAACGTCAACGACAAAGAAGAAGAAGAAGAAGAAGAACGAAGCAGCAGTGGCAACCATCGATGGATGCTAAAAGTAGCGAGAAGAAGAAGCAGAAAAGAAGAGTCAGCCATAAAATAAAACTAATTTTTATGGCCCCAATGTTGACAGACATCTCGGCGGGATCATCAGGCTACAACTGAGAGTGACTCCATCAAGCTATCTCTCTCTCTCTCTATATCTATCTCTCTCCTATGTCTCCCACCCTGAAAACCCTCTCCAAACAGGCCAATCAACAATATTTGAAAACAAGTTCGTTGCCTAAGTCTTTTGTTTTTTGTGTTGTTTTTTTTTTTTTGTCGATTTTTGTTTTTAGATTATTCCAATTCGGATTGCTCTAAATATTTTTAGTTGAAATATCGAAACAAGTTTGCCGTTTGCCGTTTGACCAAGTCTCGAATTGACGCTCGTTTCGATTTCGTTTTAATCCACAAAATCAATATCAATTAAAGACCAACTGGAAAGCATATAGCCAATACCTTAAGCGCATACAAATGAAGACCATCTTTTCCATTGTATGTGTCGATTGGCCTTTAACACACACACAACAACAATAACAAAATAAATTTCACTGAATTTCCTCAATCAAAACGAAGGCATTGAAAATGTACCCCTTGAAATATATAATAATGTTAATAATAATGCACATACACAAGGGGGGGGGGAGGTGGAGGATGGCATGGCGGAGTGGGAGGGGTGGAGCCGGTAAGAGGTGGGGCGGCAAGACGGATGGCTGGCTGGCTGGCTGGCTGGCTGGATGCATGGATGGGACCAATTGCAATTGCTGCGTGGCCTCCGTTGAAGTTTTGTTTTGTTGTGTTTTTTTTTTTTTTTTGGTACGCCCGAATGGCGTTGCATGCTCACACACACACACACACACACGCACACATGCACACGCACCACCCAATGTAACTTCAACCTTCAATTGTTGCTGTAGTTTGGATTGTCACGAAACGTTATTCGTGCCGGCCATGCGAGTTCACTGACTGTGCCGCCCAAGTGTGTGTTGGTGTGTTGGTGTGTGTGTGTGTGTGCATCTACCATTTTTATACGTATGCGTGTCTACAGTAAAAATTGTCATAAACAACAACGCAAAGAATGCAACAGGCTTTTATATGCTTTCCTTTCATTCTCCTCAATGGGCAAACATTTTTCTAAGTTTTTCAAAATTCACTTAAAATTATCTTTTTTTGAAATCGAAGAAAATTCCTCAATGACAAAGAGAATACTTTGTAACAAATACAATGTCTCTCTCTCTCTCCTTTTAATTCGTATTTAAATAAATTAACTTTTCTTAGTTTTCATACCAAGCATTTTACTTTGTTGTAATAGAAAAACTTTGAACAAGCGTGAAATTATTATTTTTCTCGATTCGAGAATGCTTATTAGTATCATTTAGATGACTCATTGGTAAGTTTTTATTATATCCTTCCTATAAATAGAAACATTTTATGTGATAACGGCTCTTGGGATTTGATTTTATTCCATGTCTTCACTGTATCTTGGCTTATGCGAGAGTACATTGTGGCTATTTAATGTTGGCTTTTGCTTGTTGGCTGGCCATTTGCCGTTTGCTTTGTTTTCATTTGCTCTTTTGCCGCTTTTCGTGGCTGGGCGGCCATATTAACATGGCTTTTTAGTGTACAGTTTGCACCTGCAGCTAACAAATAACAACAAAAAAAAAACACACACACACACACACACAAAGAAATCGTTAACTGCTCACAAGTTGAACGACAGAAGAATCTATTGTCGAACAATGCACGTGATTGAATCAAAAAGCCATAGAGGAAAAAAAAAAAACACAACAAACTAGAAGAATTGCGTTTACTTTGTCGAACGGGGTGGGTGTAGGGGAGAGAGCGGAGACAAATTAGAAAATCCGCTCACGAACGCCCAATACAATCAAAAACAACAATTGTCCGAGCAACAGAGAGAGAGAGAGAGAGAGAGGAAGAGGGCGCAAAAGACAGTGAGAAAGGGCGGGGGGTGGGGAGAAACATTTGAAGGGGGCGAAGAGCCAGAATTTGAGAAAAATTTCCAACTCTAGGCGTGTTAATTGTTTACGTCAACAAATAATATTTTTGTTTTTTTTCTTTTTCTTTTTTTGGCAATTTGCCACTTAAATAAAGAGAGAAAAAAAAAAATAAATAGTTGATTCAGGGTCATCAAGTAAGAAATTCTGATTGCAATTTGATTAAACAAAATTTTTCGCATGCCTTGATATTTGTTGTTGTTGTTGTTATTGCTGTTGCTGGCTTTTTATGAGTTTAAATGTTTTTAAATATAGTAATCAGGCCTAAAGGAAAAGCAAAAAAAAACGAAACGAAAAATAAAAAAAAAAAATAATTCGAATTACATGAGCAGCAACTGTTGTTGTTTAATTGCTTTGGCTCATGCAAGCCAATTGGAGTAGGCGCAGAGGGGGGAAGTGGAGACTGAGAGGTGGCAGAGAGTGGTAGTGGGAGGAGTTGAAGTTGTGAGAAAACTCATGCCTAGCTGACATGCAATTAAAAATGATATATATATATATATATATATATATATATGTACACACACACACACACACATACACAGCGAAACACAACTCACACAATAAATTCATTAGTTATTGTCTAATTGGTGCATATAACGAAGGCATTTCAAATCCCTACACGGAAAATACAACTGATCTAACACACACACACACACACACAGACACCCACAACTTGTGAGAGAGCAGTCAGGTGAAGGAAACCATTTTGGACACATGAATTGTGCACAAAAGTGCAGCAAAGATGAAAGAGTTGCGTTCACATACATAAGTCAAATTTCCTGTGTGCATTATCATAAGGAAAGATGGCCACAAGCAAGAAAAGGACCACAACTAAATCCAAATATGACTAGGATATCGGCAGCAAACACTACAAAGATTCAAGGAGAGCCATCAAATGAACATAACAGATTGAATTAGTGATTTTGTTTCTTCTACAAAAAACATTTAAAAAAAGGAAAACACTTAGCCAGGATATTACTTAATACATTTTGCGTATGAGGTCAAAGCATTACCAACGACAACTTAACCACAGCTATATTTTAGGATTTTTCGAAAACTTTTTACTTATTTAACTCTCTTTTTATATAGCATATCCATATATGAGTTGGCTAAATCGAAATCGGATTGCAAATGGTAATCAGGGTAAATATTTATAGCTTAAATGTCTCATCTATTACTGTACTGGATCCAGAGTGAAGTTATTTAACCCACCTGTAGGAACATTTATTTACCAACCCATTTTCATAATTTATGCGATGCAATGACACATGCTCATGACCTTATCGTTTGGGCTTGGGACCCGTACAAGGCAAGCAATTTGGCCAGCGGCAAAGAGACGGAGACGGAGACGAAGACGGAGACAGACACAAGCCCAAAAACCAATAACAACAATTAAGCACACACGACTAAGAACAACAGTAACACAAACAACAACAACAGCAACAACTAAATGGAGAACAAGAAGAGAGGAAAAATCATGAATTGTATTGTTGCCAATTTTTCTTTATGGTTTTATGCGTTTTGGCATAGAGTTCGCGAGCAAATAAATCAATTGATTTCAATTATAATTATAGACTCGAGTTTAGGCATGGAACTCTCCACATTCACATCCTTCTACTTAGCCTGAAGGTGCCTGGAGTTGGTTGTTGCTCTTGTGTGCAGCGCGTGGCCAACTGCTCATTACTTTTCTTTCAGGGTCCGCACACACACACACACACACACACACACACACACACACACAGAGGTTACACACACTTACATACGCCCCCTTTTGTGGGTTATATTGAAGGCGTAGTTTTTAGCCAATTGTTGAAAAATGAAATGGTCTGGCACATAGTTATGCCTTTACCATATCTGCCGAGATGATGGCTTCTGGCTAGTTGATTTTTTTTCGTTGTTGTTGTTTGGATTCATAAGTTCTCCCTCATGGAGATGTATAAATTTCAACTTGATTTTAATCAATAGAGTTGGAAGGCCAACTCCACGCCACGCCACTCCACTCCACTCCACTCCACTCCACTCCACTCGACTCGACTCTAGTCCAGGCCAGTTCAGTTCAATTCAGTTCAGTTCAGCTGAGTTCAGTTCAGTCAAGTTAAGTCAAGTCAAGTGTCTGTTATTTATTTTATGCGCTACTTCACAACTTTATTTGAATGCCTCAAGGTTTTTCCGTTGTTTTTTGAGTTGCAAATTATATGCATTACGCATACGCATCGGTAGATAGAGGCAAAGGAGGCTAAGAGAGACAGCCTTAGTAGAAGGAACTAAGTCCTTCAGTGGCTTACGATTTTGTAAATTGACTTATAAGCAAAGGAATCGCCGCTGAAGAAGCTACAAAACAAAAACAAAATGAACACAAAATACAAAAACTGGTTGCCCAGATATAGAGATAAGCATAAATGGGTGGAATAAATGAAGGAAGCGGGCAATTTTTTCCTCGATTTTATTTTAGGTATTTTTCAAATTTTTCAACATTTTGTTTTCTCAATGGGCTTAAGTTCCCAAATTTACAAGAAAATCCGATTGTCCACTTATTCTAAAAGACGAATAGATAGTTGTAAGGATATTGGGTCCTTTAAATAGATAAGATGTAAGTTCACGAGCAAGAAAAAACAGAGATCTCTCGATCTAACAATAAGATAAATGCGAGGAAAATAATATTGTTGAAGAGTCGAGTTCATTCAGAACAAAATGAATTCATTTCTAATGGTTATTCTTTAAAACTATTGCAATTACAAGAATAAATGTTCTTAGTGAGGTTTTTCGATAAGATGATCATGATTTTGTTTATAAACTTCCGATTGACATTCGAATATGAATATGGCAATCAAAATTTGGCCGATTATTTAATACGGTTTTATATCGTATGCACCACCGGCCTTTCGGTGGAAACATTGAACGCGCTCGGCACGCGCCAATTAAAATAAATTGTAAAGTATTTTTTTTTTTTTTTTTTTTGGTTTTTTAAACGCATTTTCGCTGCGTAATTTGCGCAGAAATTGCAAATCGCACACAAAAAGGCGATAAATGAAATTTTTATAATCGAAATAAGAGTTGCGGCTGGCAGGTTCAGGGGAGGGAGGGGGCAGAGAACTGGCGGAGCAGGAGCAGGAGGAGGAGAAGGAGGAGCAGGGGCTGGAGACATGCGCCAAAATTCATGGTGATTTTTGTTGTTATTATTATTATTATTATTTTTACTGTTATTGTTATTAGCATTTTTGTTAAGTGCGCTTTAGGAAGTGACAGAAGGCGGTTTTTTGTGTCCATTTTTGTTTTGTTTTTGTTGTTGTGTGGTTTTTCATTATTTTCATTTTTTTTTGTTTTCTGTTTTTCTTGCGCCGACAAAGTCATGTGAGATGGTCAATCGAGGTAGAAGGATAAACTTGCTTTTGATGTTTCACCGAAAAAAAAAATAAGGAGTAATCAAAAGGCAGACAGAGGCAGCGGGGGTGTAGCACGCGCATGGGAGAGAAAAAGAGAGAGAGCGAATGAGAAAGAGAGAGAGGGAGAGAAAAAGACAAAATGCGAGAAGGCTAAATCAAAAGACTTAAGACGCGAACGCGTTTTGTATTTTCTTTTTAAGTTCTTGTTGCTGCTGTTGTTGCTGCTGCTACTGCTGCTGCTGCTGCTGCTGCTGTTCATCTTGCAGCGTGATGCTTTACACCTGATAAAAAGCAAGACAGGAACACAGTCCTGTGATGTAATCAGTATCCCCGGCTAGCCGCCGCTACCCCGCCGATCTGCTGTACGTGATATTGTTAAAAGCTTTTAATTGAAGTCCATTCCATGCTCAAAACAGGTAGCTGGCCCAGCAGAGTTGTCTGCTTCTGCTGCTGCTGCTTCGGCTGCCTCGATGTCGAGCATTTTTATGATTAAACTAATTTTTCTTTTGCCCATAGCAGGTGATGGTTCTTCTCCCCCCCCCCACTGAACCCGCACGCCTTAACTCTCCGCCTCTGCAAACCTCACTCCCTCCCTCTACACCCCACACCCCTGGCAAGTTATTTTAATAAACTGCTCTACGTGCCAAGCATTTTGAAACACGATCAGTTTCAATTTTTATTATTGTTGTGGCTTCTGCTGTTATTCCTCTTCATGTTTCCTCTCTTGCCCCATGTTCTTCTGCCGCTTTTTAGATTGTGTATTGGCCCTGGCCCTGGCCTGGTCGAACTGCTGATGGTGGTGGTGGAGCCATAGACAGAACCAGAGCCATACTCTGGTGGCAGGCAGCCAGCCAGTTGTAAGTGTTGTTAGAGGAGTGCCCCGGACACGGCTGACCGCAACGTGCTCATTTAACAGTAGCCAGCAAACGTTCCGTTTAGGCTTCTTATTTATAATAACTTAAACTTGCATCAAAATATTTTTAATGATAAGACATTTTAATGGCCGCCGACAAAATCAACAAAACGTTTAAACAAATCTGTTAGAAATTTTAAACGGCACCCATTAAATAATCATCATGACTAACATGAAGTGTGGGGAACACAAAAATCTTCAAGTTTTGTGTGATTCATTTCCTGTGACTCATAATATGTAGAATGGATTTGTCCAAGCAAGAATGGAAGTGCAACAAGTGGAATAGTTTTGCCTAAATCTCTCTCTCTCTCTCTCTTCCTCTCTTCGTTCTAGTGACAAGAAATGTGCCATTTTTAATATGGTCATGTCTTTCTTAGAGGGCCTTCACTGTGGTGTCAAGTTAAAAAAAAAAATGAGTATGTATGTTCATTTTACAATTCTCTTTCAAAGATAAAAGTATTAGAAATTTAATTTTATTAAAGACAGATCCGATAACTTTTAGGGAAAAAGTTTTGGCTGATTATCATGAAGGCAATCATCAGGAAAAGAATCATCAGTAAGAATGAATTTGACTGATTTAGAAAAAAAAAGTTTAGAAAAAGAAACTCCAAGAAACTCAACTCAAAAGGGCTGCGAGTAATAAAACTAACTTAATTTATAGATTTAATTACTTTTCGTTTGAAGTGAAGCTTGAGAAACAAGTAGCAAAAATAAACTCAAAGAAAAGCAATATTAATACCAAAAATATTCCAAAAATATTCACTCTAAGACACTGTTTTTCCACTAACTATTTACCCAACAATCAAATATTTAGCTAACTAGGAAGGAATAATGAAATCAAATGAAATGTGGCAGGAAAGACAGATCTGCCTTTAGGTTGATAATTGGTAAAGCTATGCTCTTAGTGGTATATAGAAGCCAATTTAATCGGAAACTTTTCCTCGAGTTGCAGAATGCGAGAGTTTCTGCTATAAACGGAAGCGAAGGCAAACTCACCACTCGCCTCGCTCGCAGTCAGTTGGGTTTTGGGGGGTTTGCGTCTCGGCTAAGTCAAGGGGTTACAAGGGTTGACTTCCGCTTCCTATTAGAAGAAGAGAGACGAGCAAGACCAAAGACAATTGGAAAAGAGTTGATTGGCCTTTGATGTGACAGTAGGAAAATGTGTGCCACTGTTTTTTTTTTTATTTTTTTTTATTTTCTTTTTTTCTTTCACATTTAGGTTTTGGTTGTTGGCTAATGATATGCACCCCTGGGTTTGAGGTAAGTGTGTTCCATGTTCTCTCCCCGCCGCTATCCTTAACCGATGGATATCAGTTGGGCGAGCGACGCGTTTGTTTTTTTTTTTTTTTTTTGGTATATACATAATTTTTTTTGCTTTTTGCTTTCGAAGGAAACAAACATGCGTGTGGCTGTTAGTTTGGTAGTTTTTGCAGTTTGAGTGAGTTCGCTTAGAAGTTGGTTTTTTATGTCACCTGGGTCTGGGTCTCGGTTCGGGTTTTGGGTTGAGACGAAAGGCAAAGGCAAAGGAACGCAACGCGACGCGTTGGTTGCCCTTTTGACTGCATTATGCAAATGAACTTGAACAAAAAAGATTTTTATTGACATATGTTTTTCCCCTTTGTTGTAGTTGTTGTTGTTGGTGTTGCTGCTGCTGCTTTAGAGTTTCCTGTCGTTGGTTGGTGTTTTTAGTTTTTTTTTTTTCTCTTTTCTGTTTTTCTTTTTTCTTTTTAGTGGGTGTGAACAGGGTTTTAATTTTCCATACATACATACATATACATACATATATATATACTTTTTTTCTCTCTCTTTTTTTTTCGAACCGAGACCGAAAGTGAGATCAGAGTATAAGAGTTAAGTTTATGAATTATGCATTTTTCTATTTACAGATTTTCCGAGTATGATAATGTAATGCTTGAAAGTGAGTTGAGTAATGGAAAGTAAGGCGATGAAAAAAAGACTAATGGAGGATATCGTCAACGATTTGAATATTATTGTATTTGAAAGTTTTATAGAATTGAATATTTTGTATGTACGTTTGTATGTTAGTAAGCTAATGAAAATTGTCAAAGAAACAGATTAAATGCTTGAAAATCTACAAATCTGATCTATCATTGGTAAAAACTTAAATTTTTATGCGTCCTAGTACCCCTTCCTTTTTACTTTCTTAGTTTTCTCAGACAATTTCAGCGACAATTGCAATTCCAGTGCATACCTTTGGGGGCTATCATGCAAATATTCTAATAGAACTCTACTCGTTTTATCAGCTATCGGCGTATCTAGTTCAACTCATCAGAACTCTGACAAACCATCATCTACTTAACTACTTAACGATCCTTAAAAGCCCTCTAACCCCATCCATACGGAAGAGGAAAAAAAACCCGCTTAAAAAAAATTGTATCCAGGTGTTGCAACGCTTTTTTTTCTTTTTTTTTTCATTCCCCCTTCATCTATTTGCCAATAATTCACGACCCTGACGGTTTTTTTTTCGCTCTGCCTATATGGGACGTGTCACAGCGCCGCAGAGATAAATTAGTTAATAAATAAAAAATAACAAAAAAAAAAAAAAAAAAAAATGCTAACTAATTTGCATATTTGCCCTTTACGCGCGCAGGGTCTCGCGCATTGACGACGCGTCAATGCCAAAGCCAAAGCCAAAGCCAATGAGGCGGACCAGAGAAATGCATTTAAGGCCAACTGGTGATGGTCCCGTTTCGCTACCCCTATGTCCCTCACCATCTCCCTCTCCCCCTTCCCTCCCCCACCCCATCCCTTTAAAATTGTTTTCTATTTTTGGCTGAGCTAATTTGCATATGACAAGTAAAAAGGATGTCGATGTAGTGTGTATGTGTGTGTGTGTGTTTGTCCTGGAATTTGGCAAACTCTTTGCCTAGGTAGGCGAAAGTGAAAGGATAACGTTCGTTTCGCTCGTTCGTTTGCTGCTTCCCTCCACGGTCGTCGTTGCATGCAAAATTGCAACTGAAAAAAGTAATGATAAACGACCGGGTTGCATCTTCTTGAGGCAGGCCGTTTCTTTTTTGCATGCAATTTGCCTATGCGCCGAGTGCCGAGAAATCCTTTATCATTTCATTTGAGTTGACCTTGCCAAAAAAAAAAAAAAAAAAAACGAAAAACGAAAAACAAAAAATTTGGGAAGGGTTGCTCCTTGGGTTGCTGCTTCTTCAGCACATTTTTATTGTCTACCATCGTCTTCTTTTATTTTGGCGCGCAAAATTTGGGTACTATATGGGCATATGGTAAAGAGTTGACCGAATCAGAAAAAAATAAAAGTGCAGCTGATGATGTTCTACGCTAATGAAATGTTTATTGTTTGCAAATGCCTTGGAAGAAGACAATTTCACTTAGATAGATAATGGGCAGGGGCCGGGATCGGGACAGGGCGGCAAGGGCCAAGGGGATGGATGACAAGAAGATGTGCATTAGGGATTACTATTTTGCATGCAATTTAATTTAACTGATCATCATCATCATCATCGTGATATGGTAAGACATTTTCAAAGAAATGCAAAATGCACTAAAAAAAAAAACATTTGCAGAATTAAAATGAAATAATAAAAATCGCTTAGTATAAACTTAAGTTGGAAACTTTTGTTTTTAAATCATATCCAAAAAACCATTCGTATTTTTGCACTACTTCCAGGTTTTTCCTTATAAAATTCGATTGCCAATACGATTTCCTTTAGATTTCGGTTAAACAAAAGAATCAAGAGAATAAATACTTTTTAAAGCCGGATCTTATTGACCATAAACAGATTGTGAAGTTTCGTTATGACATTTGAAAGGCGAATGCTTTTATTGTTGTTGTTTGTTATTGTTGGTTGCTATTGTCTCACCATTTCTTGTTAATTTCTCAATTACCACAAATTACTCCCTCAATCTGTCTGTCTGAAAATATACATTTAAATTTGCATTTAAGTCCCCATAACCTAAAACTTGACTTCAATACGAAAGCAGACCAGTTTATGTCTTGTTTTCCAAAATTATGGCACTTTAATTACCACAACAGATGCCAAAAAAAAAAAAAACCAAGAGAGAAAAAAAGCAACAACAACATGTTGTTGTTGTTTTCATATTGAGCACCCTGCAGCCGTAAGCTAAAAAGAGTATATCCAATGGATGGATGAATAGATGGCTGTCAAGAAGCTGACCAACAATTGGCAAAAAGGCAATTCCCATTGGGGTTGGTGGGGGGGGACAACTCTTTTCATTATTCATTATTCTAGTTACTAGTTCCAGGGTAATGATTGGTCGGCTTTTTAACATAATTTCAGTTGCTTCTTTTTTTTTGTATTAATTTTACTCTTCGGTTCAATCGCTTAATAAACAAACAACAAAAGTAAACACCAAATAAAAATAACAACAACAACATCTACCAAATTGAAGAGAAACATTTTTTTAATGCAAAATAAGAAGAAAATTATGCTAATAATTATAAACAAGTGCGCGGCGAGACGACAATAAAGTGTGTGTGTGAGAAATGAGAGGGAGACTGACACAGAGAGAGAGAGAGAGAGAGCGAAAAAATGAAAATAATGCAGCCAAAATGCTAATCGAGCTCATTATCATCCAAATCAACGGCGCCGAGGCCAAACACACTACACGCGGCGCAGCAGCAGCAGCAGCAGAGGAAGAGGAGAAGAAGGAGATCTTCATTCATAAACACTGCGCTTAGTTTTTTTTTTTTTTTTCTCTCTCTACGTTTCGCTTCTACTCGCATGCCATGCATAATTATGCAACAAGTCCGAGTCCACAAGTCCTTTTCAGGCGCGTGCGCAACGGCAAAACAGGATTTGAAATTTAAATAATTTTTGGTTTTTTGGTTCTGTTTTTTTTTGGTTTGGTTTGGTTAGGTTTAGGCGCCGCCGCCTAATTATCATGTAAATTTTTCTGGTCTAAGGACAACACAAAAAACCATTGACAGTGATGGGGCGAGAAGCTGAATATTCTATTGTTGTTGGTGTTGTTGGTTGCTGGCTTATTAATTATGCCCAACTGCGTGGCCAAAGGACAGCAACAACAATAACCAAAATAAAAAAACCAACAACAACACAATAAATGTGTAAACAAAATAATGCAAATATTTTTGTATATATGTGAGTGAATGAGTGAGTCTCTGCCTGGTTGTTGACCTTAGTTTGCATAATTTTTGACCTGCTACACACACACACACACACAGTGAAACAGTGTGCGAGACAGGCGTGAAAGGTCAGGTGAGGGTGTAAAATTATTAAAGGTGATTTTAGAAGTAGTTTGTTCATGTTAATGACTCTATCAAAACATGAATTCATGGACGTAGTCAATAAATTTCTTCCATGGTGAGAGGTAAATCAACATCTGAAGATATCTGTTTCTTCTAGCCTGGAGCTTAAATACATCTAATCCTTCTTTACTCTATCTCTTATTCTCAAAAGTCGAGACTTTGTATACATTTCATAAAGTGGATTAACTAACAACAACTTATAGAAATTTAATTTTTAGCACAAAAAATATTAGTTTCTAAAATATTTCACAAATGTCAAATTTGAGATAATTGCATAAATTACTTTTAATGGTAAATAAATAAATTAGTAAATAAATCTAATATATTTATAAATATTTACACTTTTGATTACAATAAACTTCGTTAAAACTTAAATACAATTACGTTAATTATTATTTTTATTTAGTTCTTAGACTGTGAAATGCTTTTCAAAAAGATTGATATATGGAATTACTATTATTAACTATTGACAATTTGTTTTTGACTTGTGATCAATCACTTAGCATAGAGTAAATAATGATGGACTCTTCCAAATTGATGGAGATCCAATATAGATTTGCATTAACCACACTTTAGAAATTTCTTTTTCTTTTTTTTTTATCTAATGCTAAACGGAATAACTTTTGTTAGTTGTGTGTGTGTGTGTGTGTGTGTGTGTGTGTGTGTGTGTGTGTGTGGTTTATTTTTGGCAGTGTAATAATGAACTGTTGCTTCACATTCTATTCAAAGCGACTCCTCCTGAGACAAAAGCCCAACAAAATGTGTCTTTGTCTTGGGGGGCGGGGGACTCGCTCCACTAAATCAAAATCTGCACAAAGCGTTGGACAATAGAAAATAAATAAAATTAACACGCTCTCTTCTCAAATAAACAAAAATCAAATCAAACTTAATCAATAACTATCTCAAAAAAGACTTTTTTTCTTCCATTAACGGTAAAAGCGCGCGCGACAAACCCAAAACACAGCAGGCCGAGGCCTTTCTTTCTTTCTTTCTGTCTGTTTGTCTGTCTAGATGTCGGTTTTTATATTTGTCTATCGATTATACATTTATATATATGTACCACACAGATGTATTTAGATATTTTTAATATATATATATCCATTATAATGGCTGATATGACTGATGTGCAATGCATAACAGAAACTGAACATTATTTATTAAATAAAAATAAAAAAAATAACATATATATTTTTGAATACGAATTTGTTGACAGTACAGAGAGCTCGAGCTCGACGAATAAAAATTGAAGTTTTGGTGGACGAACAAGGTGAACAAGAACAAGGAAACCAGACGCCCGCCACAACTAAATGAACAAAGCTCCAAGTCGCAAACTCAATCCTGAACTAATGGACATAGAAAGCTCCAATTCGATAACTGCGCCTGCCCGAACTCCTCTTTCCATCTCTCTCTCTCGCCGCCCAGGTCTCTCTCGCTAACTCTCTCGCTCTTCCATACAAAAGTCACTCTGCATTGGAATGTCTCGCACAGAGCCGTGAGTCGTGAGTCTGAGACTGGCCAGTGGGCGTATCATTGGAATATTGAACCCAATAGAGCGCAAGTCTGATTTCCAGTTCCAAGCGTACACTATCCGGCCCGCTCTTGCCCATTGTTAGGCCATCTCGCTTCCGCTAGTGCCCTGGCAAGCCGATCTAGAGCCGACCCAGCCGACCAGGCCGAGCAAGCCGAAAGACGGGTTGAAAACTGGTTTCGTTTCACACACAAAACACACACACACACACACACACAACCAACGAGGGAGGGTGTTTGATGTGCGGGGTACCAGCAGGCAGCAGGCAGCCAGCAGCAGCAGCAGCAGCAGCAGTAGCAGCAGCATAGTATGTAGTAGTACGACTTGGGGTGAAGCTAGTAGTAGTCTGGCAGGAAGGGCAAAAGGGGGCAAGGGAGGGGGGTAACTGAAAACAACGTCGTTGCCGACGACGTCGTCGACGACTGAGTCTGAGTGTGCTGTGCTGTGTGAGCGGCGCTACGTAGCTCCGTTCAGTCAACACATGAGGTTAGTTCACTTCGATAGCTCTACGAGTTTGCACGTGAATTTTTTTTGTCGAGTCGAGTCGAGTCGAAAATATATTATTTTGTTTGAATCTGAGACCAATTTGCCTCTCTGTGTGCTCGTCGCCTACTACTATTGCTCTGCTGCTTTTCTCTCAGTAGACAACAACAACAACAACACGATATAACACGACAAATATATCCAAATACATCTTTGAGAGATCCCCTCAAGAAAACAACAACAAAAATTTAAAAAAAAAGTAACAAAAAAAAATTACAAAATAAATATTAATACAAAGTAAATCAATTACACCAACAACAACAACAACAACGAAAAGAATATACAACAAAGCAAACCAAAAAAAAAAAATTAAAAATTAAAAAAAGAGAGAATAAATCGAAAAATTGCAAAGTCGAAAGAAAAAGTGTGTAAAAAGCCAAAAGCCCAAATTCCAAACGCAAAACAAAACACAACAACACAAAAATTCGAGGAAAAGTGTCAAACATTTTTATTTTTTTTTTTCTTTGGTCCTCTCCCAAAAAAAAAAGAAAAGTTTGTTGCACCAGCCGGCCACATCATAACAACACACACACACAACAAACAACAACAACAACAATAGAAACACAAAAGCAGCCACAAGGAGCAAAAACTAAATGATAAATTGAACGCAAAGTTTTATATCTGCGGAACAGCGGCAGCAGCAGCAGCACCAGCAGCAGCACCAGCAGTACCAGCAGCAGCAGCGTTCCAGCGATTCAGCAATTGGGCTAATCCGAGTGAGGAGTGAGTTACCGTCGCGACTTGTTGAGTGCGCGAGAGTTGTTGTAATTTGTTTGCGCCACGTTTAACGTTAAAGACTTCAAGACGGTTGCCTCACGGTTCGAGTGGAATGAGCATAGGGACTCTAGTGGTCTTGGTCCTTTCGATAGATCGGTTTACAAAGTCGTTAAACTGAGCCCCAATTTGGAGCCCTACCCCGCCAGCGTGGAGGGCCTGAACAGCCCCAGAGCGGTGGGGATGGCCGCAACATCGTATATGTCGCCACCAAGCGCCGAACTAGACATGGCATTGGGCGGCGGTGGAGGCGGCGGCGGCGGTGGCTATCATACCTCATCGCCGCGCTCGGCCACAGATGCCGGCGAGATGAAATATATGCAACAGCATCATCATCTGCAGCATCATCATGCTGCAGCCGCTGCAGCAGCAGCCGCCCATCAACAACAGTTGCCATCATCGCCGTCCCCGAATGGCAATGGCAGCGGTGGCGGTGGCCTGGGCTCCTGGAGTGCTTTGGCCCATGCTGATCCCTGGTCTCTGCCCTCGCATCATACACATCATCATCCCGCCGCCTCTGCTGCCGCATCATTGGCCGCTGCCGCTGCCGTGGATACGGTGAAGCAGGAGCAAATGTCCCATCTATCGCAGCAGACACGCATCCAACAGGGCATGGCCTCACCCTCGCCACATGCCGTTGCAGCGGCTTGGCATGCCCCGCATGCGGGTCATTATGCCGCCGCCACCAGTGGATCTCCGTTGCAGCAGTATCATCATGTGGCCATGAACGGCATGTTGCATCATCCGGCGGCAGCCCATGCGGCCCATCAGAGTGTCGGTGCGCCACTGCATCATGCCCTGCGCGGCGGAGAGTCGCCCCAATTGCATATACACTCGCATCATGTGATGGGCGGCGATCGGGGCGATGCCATTAGCGGCGGTGAGGAGGATACACCCACTTCCGATGATCTGGAGGCATTTGCCAAACAATTTAAACAGCGACGCATCAAGCTCGGTTTCACCCAGGCCGATGTTGGCCTTGCCCTGGGCACCCTATACGGCAATGTCTTCTCCCAGACGACAATCTGCCGCTTCGAGGCTTTGCAACTGAGTTTCAAGAACATGTGCAAACTGAAGCCGTTGCTCCAGAAATGGCTAGAGGAGGCCGATTCGACAACAGGATCACCCACATCGATAGACAAGATCGCCGCCCAGGGTAGAAAGCGCAAGAAACGCACCAGCATCGAGGTGAGCGTGAAAGGTGCTCTGGAGCAGCATTTCCACAAGCAACCGAAACCCTCTGCCCAGGAGATATCCTCACTGGCCGACTCATTGCAACTGGAAAAGGAGGTGGTTCGTGTGTGGTTCTGTAATCGGCGGCAAAAGGAGAAAACGCATGACACCGCCAAATACTCTCGGCGGTGATATGATGGACGGCATGCCACCGGGCAGTCATATGGGCCATCATGGCGGCTATCATTCGCATCACGATCACATGCACGGCAGTCCGATGGGCACCCATCACTCCCATTCGCATTCACCGCCCATGCTTAGCCCCCAGAATATGCAAACGGCCACAACGGTGGGGGCGCAGCATCAGTTAACGGCCCACTAGCAATCAGAAATCCAGGAGTCGAATCCAGCTGCAGCCGGATCTACTCCTGCATCCCAAAATAGTCTGAGCCAACAGCAGCAGCAACAGCAGCAGCAGCAGCAACAACAACAACAACAACAGCAACAACAGCAGCAGCAGCAGCAGCAACAACAGCAGCAACATCATGCCCATACACCCTCGTCGAGTGGCGGTAGCACCAATACCATGACCAGCCAGGTGATGTCGCCTCAATCTCCAGCTCAGACTAATAACAATAACAACAACAATAGTACCAATAATAACAACAACAACAATAATAATAATAACAACAACAACAATAGCAGCGAAGAGCAAGTGAAATTGCATCAGCAGCAACAGCAACCACAACAACAACAACAACAACAACAACAACAGGCATCCAGCATAGCAGCCGCTGCAGCAGCCGCCATGTACATGGATCCAATGCGCTATCAACATCCCCATCATCCACACAATCCACACCAGCATCCAGCAGCTCATCTAAATCCCGCCCATCATCCGCATCTGTTTCATACCAGTAGCGAGCAACTGCAGCATTCCCATTCATCGTCAATGGGCGGCGTTGTGGAATCTCAGCTATCGCCGGGCTCATCCCTGCAACCGCCGCCAAGTTCTGCCTCGCCGGGTTCCGCATCGGCCGCATCGAGCGGTGTACTAGGCGGCCACTATCATCATCCCTATCAGCATCATCACCACCAGCAGCACCATCATCCGGCCCATCATCATTCGGCGGCAGCGGCCCATCATCATGTGGCCGCCCATCAGCAGCAGCAACAGCAGTTGCATGCCCGTCGCCTCTTTGAGCTCAGCTTGCAGTTCGGTGCAGCGGCCGCTGCCCCCGGTGCGGCTGCAGTGCGTCATTTTAATAGCTTTGGCGGCGCTGGAGGAGCGGGCGGCGAATAGCATACATCGGCCGCCTGGTTTGGCTATGAATCCTCTTAAATATCTCATATGTCAAATTGGGTGGCCCAGGAAAACGAATCGACAACCACTTTAGATAAGATTTATTCTGTGTTAAAGCAGGGAGCGACGGCAGCTACAACGGCGGCGTAATAAAGGAAGCAGATGAAGGACGCCGAAGACGGAGACGGAGACGAAGACGAAGACCGAGACGGATTAGGAGAAGGTGGGAGGAGAGGAGCTCGTCAGGAAGCTGCCATCCAAAATTTTTGTTTCTCGAAAAAGCAAAAACCAACTGCAAAATCTAAATCTAAAGCTCTAAAACTAAAAAACTAAACAAACAAAAAAACACACAAACCAAGTTTAAAAAACTTACCAACTTAAATCAAATTATAAATTAAAATTTAAATCAAACGTGAAACCAAGTGATGTTGTTTTAAAATTTAACAAAAAACCGAAACTTAAAATGTATAAAAAATTAAGCGAACAAAATAACAAAAAACAAAAACCTAGTGGAAAGTTAAACAAACAACTAAAAATATGGCGACAAATGTGTTAAAAAGAAAAAGCAAAGAAAAAGATGAGAGAGGAGAAATGGAAATGGAAATGAAAAAGGAAAATAACCGGGCAAAGAATGCGGAACAAGGTAAATGTTGTTTTTGGGAAAATGCAAGAAAACCGACCCCGAAACCGAAATCGAAACCAAAAACGCAACGCAAAAGGAAAATTTTCGCAGCAGAAGCGCTAAAAAAAAAAATAATTTTTTTTTGACATTGGCACTGATCGAAAGTCAGGCAGAAGAAGAAGAAGAAGACAGAGAAATTTGTGCAAATTTATTTACTGTTTTTTTTTTTATTTTGTGCAACTTTCGTTGTGCAAATTCAAAATCGA
Organism: Drosophila nebulosa; assembly: GCA_024703675.1. NCBI lineage: Eukaryota > Metazoa > Arthropoda > Insecta > Diptera > Drosophilidae > Drosophila > Drosophila nebulosa. Next base: position 3,202,855 of record JANFPS010000008.1, read on the forward strand.
AATACAACAAATTCGCAATACGTTCACACCCAATTGAATTTATACAAAATAATTTGTGCAACTATATATGCAAATAAATTGTGTGTTTGCTATTGTGATTCACATGTGAGAGCGTTTGTTTCTCTTCTTCTTATTATGATTATTATTATTTTTTGTCTGTTTTGCTTACTTTGACAAACTCGGATTCTCGCGCGCTGATTCTTTGTTTAAGAAATTTTCACCCGAATTTCCCTCTCGAACTTCTCTCAACTGCATTGAATTTTCTTTTTAACACTTTGCCGCATCTTTAGGACAAGCTCAAGAATGAATTAAACAAAAAAAAAAAAAACAATTAATATAAATGCAAAACAAAAACAAAAAAAGATATAACATGCAGATATAAAAACGTTTCTATTTAGGGTTTTTTTTTTTTTTTTTAGTTCGATTTAATTGTAAGCCGTGTTTATATATATATATGTCTATATATATATATATATATATATACATATATAGCCAGTAGTTGGATAAACAAATGACATGAAATATTAATAAAAAAAAAGAAAAGAAAAACAAACTAAGAATTAGAAACTTAAATCAGCGGCAAAGCATTTGTAAATACAAACAATAATGAAAAAAAAAAAACAAAAAACTAAACACTAAAAGTAAAATAGAAACACATTGAAAAACAAAAACCGAAAAACAATTTAAAAATTAAGACATTTTTTTTTAGCTTTAAATTGCAATTGTAGATTTTTTAAATTCAACAAACAATAATAACAAAAACAGCAGCAACAAAACGCATAATATAATCCATATGAAAATTAAAAAAATAAATATAAAAATATGAAATTGTAACTTCTAGGCACTTAGTAACTAGACTTTCTATATAAACAGACAAAAAATTCAACAACTCAAAACAAAACCAACAACTAAAACACACACACAGACACACACACACACACAAACAAATTATAAGGATAGCTAAATCTTAAAATAATCCCAGCTAAAAACTGTAAAATTTATGTAAAATTGTGTAAACAAATTTTTTATATATATCCGTATATATATATATATACATATATATATACTTTTTTTTTGTAAGCAAAATAAGAAGATACAAAAACAAAAAACAAAAATGCAAGAAAATTTTTAACTAATACTTAGATATCCATTTCTATATAAGCGTATATATACATATATATATATCCAAATATATATAATTTTTTTTTTTTTTTTTTTTTGGGTGTAATAAAAAATAAAAAGAAAATGTAGTTACTTTGTTTTTAGTTTTATGATGATAAATAAAAACCAAGCAAAAGAAAAAAAAACAAAAAACAAAAAAAAATACAAAGAAAAACGAAAAAAAACGTAGATTGAAACACACTGAATATTTAAGATTTAAGCCATGCCCTCAATTGTATAAAATAAATTATAAAAAACGAAAAAAAACAAACAAAAAAAATTATGCTAAAGATGAAAACGAAATGGAAGCACCAAGTCAACAAAAAGCGGTACATTCCACATACAAGAAACACACACACACACACACACACACACACACACAGAAAAACCAAGAAGAAAAAATACAAAAAAAAAAAAAAAAAACTCTTAAAACAACAAATAAAAAAGAATATTATTCAAAAAAAAAAAAAAAAAAAACAAATACACCGAGTTGTCCTTTTATTATTGTTTAATTAGCATCCATCCCATAATTTTGCCTTTGACACTTTTACAGCCGATTTCGACTACAATTTCGATACTATTGCATCTCAAACTTTAATGCCCTGCCTGAACGGGGCATCTTCACTTCAGTCGCAAGTTTAGCTCACATTTCACAAACAAATCGTTTCACAATTAGCAGAAAGAAGTTTAATTTACTTGTTTATGGCTATAACAAATTGGGAATTGCAGTAAATTAAACATGCAAAAGAGTATAGAAAAATCGATACTTGGCTTGTTGTTGCTGTTGTTAACGATGATGATGATGATGATGTTTATAACCAAAGTGTTCGAAAAGTCATTAACGATTAAGTGGATTGCACACGTCTACGTCAGAGTCAGATTCAGAGTCAGAGAATTGCGCCGGATCGGAGACGGAATTGCAAGCCAATTGGGCAATTAACTAATAACACCCACTGGGCAGTTATCGTTAATGAAAGTTGCCATTAAAAAGCGTGGCATTTCATTAAAAAAACAAAACAACCGAATCCGAAACCGAAACCAAAATCAAAACAACAACAATGTAAGATTTTGTGTATTGTTGTTTCATTTGTTTTGGTAATAAACCTTTTAAATGTCGATTGCTTGGTGTGATGATTGCTCATTGCTCATACAACTCAAACTGACGTCAATTGTGGCGGCCATTTGATGGGAAGAGTGAGTGAGTGATTAAAATATAATTTAACAATCTGAAAGATTTACATGGTCGATTGTCCAATATAAAATCGAAATTCAGCCATATATATTAATAAAAATAAGTAAAATGCTATAAAAACAAAACAAAATTAAGACCATAAATTGGTAATTAAAACATTTAACTCAATACGAAAATTCTTTACTTATCATTCTTTATTTTTTTTGTTCTTCTACTTGAAGCGAAATTCAGTTAAATTTGGTTTTGGATATTTTTTTTAACGTTTATTTTAAATTGGTCTGAATTTCATAAGCTTACATTGGCTTAATACGATTTTGAATTTCTTGCTTACTATTAAATAGAATTTTTATTAAATTTTATTTGACTTTCCATTTAATATTATTTTTTGTTTTGGTAACACAGTTCAAATAAGTCATAATTTAAGATTATATTTGAAAACACTAAAAAATTCTTAATTTGTCTGCACATTGCCCGGTTTCTTTTTTTTTTTTTTTTGGTTTTTGTTGTTGTCTTTTTGCTCGCAATTCGTTTGTGTTGTGTGGCTCTTCAATTGACTCTAATGTGACACACGCTTTTTACATTTAATTCATAATTTAAATGCATATTTTATTTGACGTTGATTAACAATTTGCGTGCACACATGAAGCGACAAATCGACCGACCGACCAACAACCAATCGACCAACCAAATGACAGCCCAAAAAAAAAAAAAAAAAAAAAAACATTTGTTGGTAAGTAATTTTGCATAAGAATTGCATCAGCCAGTTAAACAAAAATTTTGTTTTTTTTTTTTTTTTAAACAAAAAACATCACAAAATTTAACAGATTTCCAGTTTTAGGCTTATAATAAAAACAACAACAACAACTCGTAATGTAATATATAATACAGAAGCGCAAGTGCAATGATTTTTTATTTATGCCAGGGCATTAGTGTTGTTTTTATCAAAACAGCAATAATAATAACAACAACAACAACAACAACAACAATAGCAGCAATTTGCTTTTCATTTTTGTGATACATGTATATATATATATATATATATGTATACCTCTTTATGTATATATTTATATAAATTAGGTATATAAAATTATAGTATAACGCCCACACGATGCGCTCTATGCACTCTCTTAATTATTGTTTAAAAAATAAAAACAGCAACACCCCAGAACCAAGGTAATTTTGATAATACTGAATACCCTACAAAGAAATGGCTAACCATCGAATAGATCACAAAACTTTGTCATATACATATAAAAAAATTGAAGAGTTGTTTATAGTTTGGTTCATTTAATTTTCAAAAAATTTATTAAATGATTTCGGTGACAAATGAAGTAATTCAAATCGTAATTGTATTACATTTCTAAAAGGGTATCAAAAAAAATGGCAAAAATACAGACAACTAAACAATATTTAATGGTGGAAAAAACAAAAAAAAAAAAACAACAAGAAAGAGTAAAAAAAAATAACGAAAAAATAAACATGGCTGCCCACAATCCAGCCTATTTATACGTTTTTATCTATTGCCACCTGCCTTTTTGGGGTTGTTGAAAAAAAAGCGCAAATACATATAGACTCAGACACACATACACACAGAGAAACACACACAGAGAGAGACCCACACCCACATATGTGTATGTTTATGTACATAGATAAAACCTGCCCTCGGGCTATATAAAGTTTTGTTAATTTTTCTTTTTATCTTGCTTCCATATGGAAAGGCGATATACACTTGAATACTTTTGGAATGCAAGACTTTTCAGTTGAAAATTGTCTAAAGCTTATATAAAATAAATTTGATACCATTTCGAGACGTTCGATTAACCGCAAAACTCTTCTAAAGATACCTAACGTTGAAAATGGCATGAAAAAGAAGGCCAATGGCTAAGAATTTAGTTGGCCAGTTGGCCAGTAAATTAATGAGTTCATATCGAGGTTATATGGAATGAATGTATGTCAGTTTGGAAAACAACCCCGCGTAAGGTAAATGCATACCTGGATATGTTTTTCACCTTTTACATACTTGACTTTTTCCACCTGTATCTATTTAAGTTTCCCTCATTTTGTGTTTCATCAAATTGATATTACCCCCACCCTTCTCTCTCTCTCTCTCTCTCTTTCTGTCTCTCTCGCTCGCTCTCTTGAAGTTGCCGAATGATACGATGTTGATGATAAAAAATTACTAATATAAGCGAGCAAATTGTAGTTTTCATTGGTTTTAATGTTAACGTGCGTGCTAAGTGGAAGCCAACAACAAACGGTATATACATATATAGATAGATGAAAAGGAAGAAGGCGGTGAAGGGGGACAAAAAGAAGAAGGTAACACCCCCTACAGACACACACACACACACACAGAGAGAGACACCCGCGAGACCCGACATTCCCCAGTCCACGACATTTTCATTATTATTTTGAGTTGAGTTGAAATTTTTTTTTCCTTCTATTTTTTTATTTTTATTATTTCGCGTGCTGCTGCTGCTGCTGTTGGTGCTGGTGCTGGTGCTGTTGCTTTTTGGGGGCTGCGTGCATACAACCGTGTCAATAATTACCCGTGGGACTGACACGACCAACGAGAATCATTCAAATGTTGCAAAAGCAGCGGCACCACCAACAACTAACAATGGCTAAAAACAAAAGCAGCGGCGGCGGTAGCAGCAGCAGCAGCAGCAGCGGCAAGAGACTTCGTTGAAGTTGGAATCGGAGTTGGAAGTTGGCATTGTGCCTCTGACTCTGCCTCTGACTGAGGCTCTGGCCAAAATGGCTGACACTCTCTGCTGCTTGCTGGTTGCTGGTGGCTCTGACGAACTGGATGACCGACCAAGCGACCAACAACACTAACAACTCTGGACACACTTCAGGGGGTTCGGGGTGTGTGTGGGGTGTGTGTTTTTTCATGCTCATTATCTATGCTTCCTTTGGGAATTTTCATTTTCTTCTTTGGTTCTTTTACTGGACGGAATGGCCCTACGTTCGATGTGCGTTCGTGTGCGACAGTTCCACAAAGAAGAAAAGAAAGAAACGGGAAAAGAAAAAGTAGTTAAATAACAAAAAAAAAAAAAATACAAGTTGCTTACTAAAAACCGGCAAAGCTAAAGCCAAAAAAAAAAAAAAAAAATTTATACTTATTTTCTTTTTATTTCGTTACGTTTTGGGTTATTGTAAAAACTTAGACTAATTACAAAATTTATGGACTTTTAACGCTTACAATACAAATACAAATACAAATACAATTTTTAACTGCCCACAAAAACAACAACTAGAAATTAGACTAGACTAGACTCCCCCGCAAAGCTTGAATTAAGCTGTGAAGCTTGTAAAATGCAATGAGCGCAAAGACTCGGTAATAAATTGCTTAAAAAGTGAGAGAGAGAGTGAGAGGAGGGAGGTGGGATACAAACGGCACCCAACACCTTCGACAGTTGGTGGCACTTCACCGAGAGCACTCTGTGATCAGAGCCACTAGACACCTAGACAAATAATGCGGGTATTACTATATATGGCAGATTGCCATGATATCTATTTCTATGCAAGCGAAGCAAGTCAGTAAGTGAATGAGTGAATGAATGAGTGAGTGAATGAGTGAGTGAGTGAATGAGTGAGTAAATGGTGATTGCAAATGGGGAAAAGATTTAAGAGTTTCAGGCATAATTAATAACTAAACAGTGATTGAATTAATTTGACTGTAGAGACACAGTCCATAGAGATATATGCCAAAACATTCTGAAGACGTCTCACTTTTCACTTCCACTGGTGTTCCAGTTTTGAGTCATTGAGATCATTGCGAGTCCGGCAACAACTGATTAAACGGCCCTCGCTTTTAGCTTAATAAACGACACAGAAAAAAACACGCAAGCAAACATCTCTCTAATAAGCAAACGCAATTGATGTCTGAACCATGACATTGTCACCACGTCTCCTGTCTCCTGTCTCCCGTCTCGCTGTCTCTCGGTCTCTCAGTCTCTCAGTCTCTCGGTCTCTCAATCTCTCGGTCTCGGTCTTGGGTCTAAGTTGCGAGTTAAACTGTTGAAAATGCGCGGGTTATTAATGGCTTTATAAGCTGCTAGCCAAGAGGGAGGTAGACTGAGGGAGCGAGAAAGCTTTTGGCAAGCAAATTGGCAGCCAGCAGCAGGCAGCAGTCAAGAGAATCGGCGGCGATCAGTGCCCGTGCGGCGCAGTGTCAAAGCCAACCACTTTGCGGTTTTTCATAACACAAAATTTTGTTTTTTTTTTTTTGGTTTTTGCGCTGTTTGCACACATTTTTAACGTATAAATAAAAAGGCTAGCTTAAGAGGATAGCGTGAGGTGGCAGGGGTGAGGGTGGGGGGCAGAGGGTTGCCACAATGGCAGTCTATGAATTTCGAAGTTGGACTTTTCTCACAGAGTCTCAACCATGGCGGTCGCTTGACAAACTGGCAACAAGGTCGCCCAGAGCCAAAAAAAAAAAAAAAAAAAAAACTCAAGATACGCTATCTAAACGTAACTAGAAGCACTAAATTTCATGCACTGAGCCAAAATATAAGATTGATCTGTGAAACATTGGGTCAAAAGCGGTCAAGACACCTTAGCTTAAGTGTAGAAAGTATGGAATCTCTTACCTTAATTGGCCAATGACCAATCCTTGTGTTGAATGGTGAATTTTTATTTGAGTTGTACAAGGATCCTCCTTAAGCCGATGAATTCCTTTCTGAAAGTAAAAATGTTTAAGAGAAAAGTTTATTTTAATTCATTTTACAATAAATTTGATTTATTTAATAAATAAATTATCTTCTTTACTTTATACTTCAAAAGTTTATCGGAATTGTTTGAAGCTGGATTGGATCTTTATAGTGACTTTTAAAGTGTTTTTTTTTTTTTTTTTTTTAAAAGGCATTTCCTCTTTTTGGCTTAGCTTGCGCTTTCCAATTAACATTTAAGTGAAAATTATGTCAAGTATCGAACTAATTGCCTAAATTTACTCAGTCGAAGTAATTTTTCTTTCGCTCAGTGTATATGAACCACGGGGCAGCAAGTGCAGCGCATAGAATTTCAAAATTTGCAAAACAAAAATGTAAAAATAAAAAAGAAACGAAAAAGAAAAAGAAAAAAACAAAATAACCAAGAAGGAAAAATAAAGGCCGTGAACGTATCGCTGGCAGGCATTGAACGGTCAAGTGCAAGCGGCATCAGCTGGTGCTGCCTCAGTTGCCGTTGCCGTTGCCGTTGCCGTTGCTGTTGCTGCTGCAATAAATCTCTTAATGAAAACCGGCAATAATCTTTTAGCCCGGCGGCGGCTGCTGCTGCTGCTGTTGCAGGCAAACCAAACCAAACCAAACCAAAACCCTCTCAAGACAAGCGCGAAAAAAATGCACAAAAGAATTAATAAACAAAGTAGCCGGGCATGTTGGCATGCCTCCACATCCCCCCCCCCAAACACACACACACATCCCTCTCTAACCTCCCCCCCCACCCCCCTACCCATCAAACATTATTACACTACACAACACTATCCTCTGGGATGCAGTCCAGGTCCATCGGGCCAAGTTATTTGCTGCGCATGTGCGCACGTGCTTGCTGGCCTTAATGTGAGCAGCAACGTCGACGATGACGCTGACGTCGACGTCGATGGTGATGCCGACGTTTCCGTGGTTGCACGTTTTTGCTTTTGCGCCTGCGCTTCATCAAAAGACAACAACAAAACGCGTTGACGACGACGACGACGACCAAGACGAGGTTGGCTCATCAAAGCATCGCAGCGCCGAGCATCGAACGTCTCTAAATGCATTTGCATTTCTAATTTTCTTGTTGATTTTTTTTTCTTCTTTTTTTTGTTTTTTTTTTTTTTTTTTTCTTTGCATTTTTCGCATTTGTAATGCAACGCGAGTGACGACGATGGGGACGACGACGCCATGGCGGCTGCTGCTCGGGGGCGTGGATCGTGCTGGCAAAATGTGGCGTCAAGGCAAACGAAGAAGTGGAAAGGTGGCGCCGCTGATAACTTATCGCTTGGTTAACAGACAAAAATATCTAAATATTTGCCATAATCTACGGATCTTTAAATGAAAAAAAAAAAAAAAAACACCAAAATGTTTACTTCGGCTTGAAATCGCACATATGGGAAATTGGTGAAAAGTGAATATCAGAGATGCGAAAAACAGAGAAAATCAAGGCAAAAAGTTTGATTTGAAAGAGTATTATTTGTAATAAATAAACATTCATGAAAACACATTCCAAAAATGTTTTTTCTTTTTCAAATTTTACTAACTTCCAGCAGGTTTAGGTTTAGGATGCGGAATCACTTTGTGGCTTATTTGAATTCAAGTTATATATGAAAATGGCCTGAGCCCAGAACATTTCACTATCACCTAGAATCTAGGGCAACTCGGAATTGTGGCATAGAAAGGCAAGTAACATTGATTTAAACTTTGTACAATATTTAGCACAAAAAATATATATGAATTACCCACTCATCTGTAAAAACCTTTTTTTTTTTACACCTTATCAAAGACTGGAAAAAAAGGTGACTTAAAACAATGTTAGTATTTCTGATTACATGTGTCTGCTAATTTCTAAATCTAATTTGTAAATCAAATTTACTGAGGAAAATTAATTACCTTAATTGGATAAAGTAAAATCAATAACAATATTTTCAAAATGAAACCATGAGTTCAGGATTTTTCAACTTAAAACATTAAAATGTTAAAACAACAAAAAGTAATTTAATTTTATTGTAAACTTTTTTTTTATAATTGGTGCAAGAACATGGCCACAAAAGTATAATTTGCTTAAAATTGAATGAAAAGTATTGTTTAAATATATTTTTACCTTATTTGTTTTTGTTTTATTATTGTTTTGTTTGAGAGAGAATGGAGATTGAATGGAAATTGTAGGAAAGAAAAGCTACCTAGTTTTTCTTTCATTTTTTGCTTGTAACTATTTCCTATAATTAGTTAACTGTTGGCTGAGACTTTTTTTTTCGTAGGCTTCTCTCGAGTGAGTGACACACATAGAGAAGCGTCGATTAAGAGATTTTTTGTTTTTGTCGTCGGTTTGTCTAGACAATTTTACAATGGAAACCTCAATGCCTCATCATGATGCCAAAAATATCAGATTTATTCAACATTGGTAATCAATGTGTGTGTGAGTGTGTGTGTGTGTTGGTGTATGTTTTGGTGTTGTAAGAAGAAGTTTTGTAAACGCATGAAGTGTTGGACGTTGTGTTGATCGAAGGCAATTGACTACCGAAAAGTATTAAACAAAAAGCTCTTGCTTGCCGTTTGTGGCCCAGCGAACTGCGTTGAAAATCAATACAAACAGAGGAAACAGGCAACAACAACAACAACAACAACAACAACAACAAAGAGAGGGAACAAATGTTTAAATATTTGCAAAAGAAATCGTTGGAAAAATATATATGTATATATATATATATATGTCTGTGTGTGTGCGTGTGTGTGTGTATTGTATAAAACAAAAACAACCTTTGGCAACGCGGTAGCCATAAATCAAAGTCGCGTTAATGAAAGCGCAATTAAAACGGGCTGTCCGAGAGAGCGCGGTGGTGGTGCGGTGGTGCGACGGTGCTACGGTGGTGCGGATTGGCGGGGGCAGTTGGCGGCATATTTGGGCCAACTTTAAGCGCAGGAAATTAAATTTTATGATGCCGACTCCAAGTTGGCCATTTGGTCAGAGAGACTCAGGCGCGGGCCCCGGCCCCGGCCCCGGCCCCGGCCAATTGCAATTGTTTTGCCATTGTTGTTGTTGCTGTTGTTGCTGTTGTCGTTTGTCGCGACGCGTCGCCGACTGCAGTTAAATTTTTCTGCAGTTGTTGCTGTCTGAAAAGTTGCACAAGGTTGGCCACGACAACAACAGCAACAACAGCAACAGCAACGTCAAAGTTTTATGCAGTGACACCTACACACGAAGCCAACTCAACTCAACTCAACTCAAGCCAGGCCATGCCATGCCATGCCATGCCAGACCAGACCAGACCAAACCAAACCCGACCCGGCCAGACCAGGCCAAGCCAGGCCGGGGCCAGACTTGACCTACAAAAATCAACGTCTCGTCGTCTATGATTATGGCGCCCCGGGCGTTTAGGACTTTTGTCCGTTTTACTTATTGTTCGATAGACTTCCGAAAGAAACAAAAAAAAAAAAAAATAAACATAAACTGCCATAAAACGAGTGTGCTCTGTGTGTTGGATAGACTAGATTGGTTTCTCACCTATGAAGGCATTATCCTTTTTTCAATCGCTAATTGCAAAATTTTCGAATATGCAGTCAACTCCAGAGATCGCAGATACTGGACAGATCAAGGTTTAAAAATATAATTGAGTTACCCTTTAAGTATTTAAGTAAAAAAAAAAATGTAAGTTAAGGCATTTAATCTCAATCTCTATCAACTTTAAACTCAATCTCAATCAAATTGGTGTGTGTCTGATCTGTTCCAATATCCTTAAATAGAAGGTATTAATTGTCTCGCAATGGCTATAAAATTGTATAGGGTCCTTTTCAAATGAAAAGGATCCGAACTTGACCTATTTTTGGATATGCTTTGAAAGTTGCTATAAGGACGAAGTGTAATTTTAGGCCAAGCTTAGATTAATGAGATTTATGGGGTAAATTTAACTAAACTAAATAGTATATTTCTCTTCACTTTTTTTTTTTGTTGCTAATTTCTCTCCTGTTTGTTTTTGTTGGGGTTTTCCCTTTCGTCTGTTGTCTCGTTTGACTGGCTAGCAAATTCATTCAATCATTTAATCACTATACCCACTTTTGGCCAATGCAATAAAAATTTCAACAATACACAAAAAGCTGCTTAATTGAAATCAGAGAGCAAAAAAGAAAAAAAAAAAGAAACGAAACCAAACCAAACAACAACAAACAAAATATACATATAAAAAAAAATAAAATAAAACTGAACTGAACTGAACTGAACTGAACGCAGCTCGTTTTGGTCATCAGCTCGTCGACGCCTGTTTGGCTTACTGACCATCAGCTTCATTACCATTAACCAACTGTGGCCACAAATCATGCATTTAACGCCTTCTTAACAGCCGCTGGGAACGGGAATGGTAACTGGGCAACTGGCAACTGGGCAACGGGCAACGGGCAACTGGGAACAGGGAACTGGCAACTGGGATGTATTGTAGCGCCTGCAATCAAAATGGGCAATAAGCATGCAAAAAAAGGCCACAGCCAAACGAAATGAAATGAAATCAAAGTGGCTTAAAGATGCAGTTGGGGACGGCAGATTGAGAGAGAGAGAGAGCGAGAGAGAGGAAACGGGGAACTCTGATGAGGCGACCCTGGCAATGGCTTTTTGTGGTCAGGTGTAAGCGTCTGTTTATTGAGTTGTCTGGCCACGACGTCGTCGTCGTCGTCGTCGTCGTCGTCGTAGTCATCGTAGTAGTCGTCTTTAGTGTCGTTGAGCCTGATGAGCTGTTGATGTTGGCTCTTGGCTCTTGGCTCTTGGTGTTGCTACTGCTCTTGATCGTGCTAGTTGACAATTACACAACAGATCGAGTAGAAGACGACGACGACCACGACGATGATGACGAGAAGGAGGAAAAGGAGGAGGAGGAGTAGGAGGAGCAAGAGGATGAAAAGGAAGGAGTGTCCAAGCCTAATGGAGTGATCGTTGGCCAATTTTATGGGTTTTTGCAGAAGGCAAATTGCATTGCTACCAGTTTGCATGAATGAATGACCGAATGAATGACTGAAGAAAGGAAGCCAATGAATGGATGTTGCATAAAGATTAAAAGCCATTTACCAAGTGCCTGCAAATCAAAATCTCAAATGAACTGAACCCAGAGACACTAAAATGTGTAGACAAATCAATCCATCAGATTATTTGGCATTATTAATTTGAATAAAACTTTTGTCTTTCCATATTGCCAATCGGATATAATAGTGACTTGGAACCGTTTGTCAAAGCTGCTTCTGAAAGTAATTTTCCATGAGTTTTGACACAACTATTTCAAAGGATACTCGGATTTTTGAATTTCATACCAATTTACTTCATATTTAACTTTTGAATCGCCCAACAAAAACCAATTCTATCTCATGTCTAGTTTTATTTCTTTTATCAAATTGTTTGAGTTATTTCTTGGAAATGAAAATAGACTGACAGAATTTCGAATTAGGCATCATTCCTTCTTGATTCTCTAACTAAGGGTATTTAAGGGTCGACTATGGCACTTGGCTTGCACAATTAACTTTGCTCCTCTCCACCACCTCTTTCTCCTCTTACCTTCTCCTCCTTCTGGCTTGTTTGTCACTGTCAAACAACTCAATCCGCGTGTTTCGACAAATCAATCCATCAGATAGTTTAGCATAAGTAATTTCTAGCGAAATCAAAAATAAGAAAAAACACAAAATACACACACACAAACACACATTTTTTTTTTAGAGTTTTATTTTTGTGATTTTTATTGATTTGACTTTGCCTAACCCATATCTATTTCCACTTAATATGTTTATATACTTAGTTATAGACACTTAATTTTTTGACCACAAAAAAAGAAAAAAAAAAATTGGAGACAACACTTTTCAAGCAGCAGCAGATCTAAGCCAAAATCCAAAAAAAAAAAACCAAATAAAAAATATAAAAAAATTAACGAAACGAAAACCGAAAAAACGAAAAACCAAAGACCCAAACACAAGCCACAAAATTAGCCGCTCGTAAAAAACCTGACACAGGCGCACGTGCCGTTTTCGAAATACTCGAAAAATACAGCAACAACAACAACAACAACAACACAACAACAACGAGACACAAAAAGCGGCAAACTAAATGCACAGCAGAGACAACAATAATTTCACTAAAAAAAAAAAAAAAAAAAACAGCAACAACATTGTCATAAATACCTTGTTGTCTTTTGTGGTCGTTGACAATTTTTTTTTTGTCTTTTTGTTTTTGTTTTTGGCGCAAAATTTATTAACCAGAAATTGATTGGACCCAAACGGCAATCATCTATGTGACTCGGCATGGCTTGGCCCGGCCTCTTCTTCGACTTCATAACTTACTATTAGCCAAAACAGAAACAGAAACAGAAAAAAAAAGAAGAAAAATATGACAACAAAATGGAAAAAAACTTAACTTTTATCATGTGTCTAGCTATCTCTCTCTCACACTCTCTCCCCTACTCTCTCTCTCTCTCTCTATCTCTCTTTCTCTCTCTCTATCTCTCTTTCTCTCTCTGTCTCTCTCTATTAGCATCTGTCTCTATCTGCTTCTCGTTGGCTTTGTCTCTTTTATGGGAGGCGTGGGGTGGAGTTCGGGAGTGTTTAGGGGGGGGTTTCGATAACGTTTGAAATTTCGCATAATTATGATGCCTATAAATTTGTTTTCTTTCATTAGTTAAAAGTTAAAATTGTTGTTGTTGTTGTTGCTTTTCCTATTAGACGAAGGTCAACGACGATATAAAAAATCGAATTTTATTTCAGTTGCCAAAGATGCCAAAAGATCATCATTGTCTGTCTGTCTCTCTGTCATACTGTCTGTCTGTGTTTGTGTGTGCCTGTGTTGTATGTGTTTCGTTTTATGAACATTTTAAAATCGATTAAATATATGATTGCCAGCTTATTGGGGCTAATATAAAGTTCGTAAGTTTTTTTTTTTCTTCTCCTTTTGGAATTTTTTTGCATTTTGCTTACTTGACTCTGATTTTGTCACAAATATTAGATCAGATTGTTTAAAGATTAATGTTTCAAGACAAGTAGTTAATATCCATTAACAGTTCGAGGTATTTGCAGTTCTTAACCTTGTCGCCTTAGCCAAAATGAGACCAAATTATTACTCATACGCCATGGTAGCTTCAAGCTGTCAAGAATTGTTAGTGTTGTATGCATTTTTGGAATTTTTGATAAAACGTAATACTAAGAACGTCTTAAAGTGCCTCATGAGTTCAGGGCGAAACGAGGGGGTCACTCGTCTGGTTGTAAGTCTTTTGAATCAGTTTTCTATCTGTTTGGTTTAAATTCTCATGTTCGATATTGATCTATCTGGTCCTAGATTATATATTTGCCCCATTAACTTTGATGTTTTTTGTTTTTTAAATATATTTTTAATGATATGCAAGCAAATGTTAATCAACACTTCATTCAAAATGATTTACAGACCAAAAGGGTAACGGAATACACAAAAACCATTTACCAACAACAACAACAACAACAACAGAATGTTAATTGAGATATTGCATTTTTTGTTTTGTTTTTGTGTTTTTAAATTCATAACGATTATTGTACTTGGAATCAGATCAGTCGTAAAACTTGTTCTCGGCTAATAAAAATAAAAAAATAATACTGCATCGATTGCAAATTGCGTTTGCATATATGCAAAATAATTCATTATAAAATTGGTCAAATTCAGAGTGAGAATTCTTTAGTAACTTCTCTAATGAATTCCGCATATGAGACAACATTTTTCTAGCTATTGTTAAATAATGACGATTTGCATTAGATTGTTAATTTCTTAATTTTTATTGGCACTTAAATAGGAAAATAGGAAGAAAAATACAATTTTTTTTGTTTTTGCATTTTTTCTTATTTGTGCAATTGCACGAAAATGGTCAGAATAGGTGTGTGTGTGTGTGTGTGTGTGTGTGCGTTTCAATGTGTTTGGGGTTTTTGTGTAGGTTTGTTTCATTTAATGGCAGAGAGAAAGAGAGCAAGGAAGGGGAAAGAGGGGACCCCCTGATAAGTAAATGAGCCAAGGCACTAAAATTAAAATCGATGACAATTTTGGGTGAAAGTTTTTCACTTTTTTTTTTGTTTTTTTGTCGTTTGTGTTAGTTTATTTCTTTCGTGTATATCAAATAAAAGCCGTTTAGAAATAGAAAGTAGGGCGTGGTCGGTCTCAGACCTTGCCATCCCCCGCCCTACCCTCCCTTCAACAAAATATAGGTGTATTTAAATACATTTATATGCTGGGCAAAGGAAACCCACGCCAACAACAACACTCCAAAAAAAAAAAGCAACAGCAACAACAACAACAACAAAAGCTGTGTCTCAATCTTCTTCTTCTTGAAACAGTTGACCATGTCGAGGTTGAGAAGGTTGAGATTGGAGCCCCAGTTTGAGGTGTTGGTGTTGGTGTTGGTTTCTGGGTACATCAAATGTGCAAACAAGCCACATAAATCTCATAAAGCGAAATTATTTTTACTACTCAATTGCAACAGCATCAGCAGCAGCAGGAGTGGCAGCGGCAGCAGCAGCAGCAGCAGCAGCAGCAGGACGGGACTGGTAGACAAAAGGGTCCTCGTCCTGATGGAGAGTGCATAAATCTCGCACTTTCCTTCTTTTGCCCCTAGTGCCCTGGCATGGTTCGGCATCGGCATCGGCATCGGCATCGGCTCTTGGGCAAGTGCTGGCCAGGCAATGGTTTTTGGTTCCTTTGCTTTGCTCTCAATAGTCTGATAAATAATTGCGTACATTTGAGCAAATCGTGTTTGATGTTTGCTCTTGCTCTTGCCCTTGTTGCTGTTGCGTTTTATTGGGCTCTCTCAGTGGTTTTTTTCGGTCAATGCTTTTATTGCTACATATGTAGTTTGTTTTATGCGTTGGCATTATCCAAATAACTCAAAGGCAACGACTCACAAAGTGCCTCTTAATATATAATCTCAGATCAATATGGACTCATCACATCGAATGGATCCAAAATTGAATCTGTGTGACCTTTTAGGATATTGTGGGAATATGACAGAATGATTTGTTTAATGCTTTATAATCGATTATGCAGCAATTATTTGACTTACAAATCTGTTTGCTATCCAAGACTATTCAACTGGGAGAGAGCCATCAACAACAGAAGGTTACCTTTTAGATTACAGGGTATCGTTGCTGTAGCAAATGCTAAACAAAATGCACTACAGCCAAACCGAACACAACATTTGCAATTTCTTAGCTTCATCTTCGTTCTGGCTCTTTGGGTCTTTGGCTCTTTGTTGTTCGCCTTGCGTGGCTTTGATTTGTTTTTAGTACATTTTCATTGAAATTTATTGCATTTAACAAAATTAGCTAACAAATTTATTAAGCACCTTAGGCTCGGAGGCGGCGGGGGGAGGTATTGGGATTTATTCATTCCCATTGATAAATTTGCTTGAATTAAATTGAATCATTCGTCGAGGTGGCCACGTGTAAATAGGCAAAAGCAATCAATGAACCCATTAAAATTTAATCACAATCAACTAAAAAAAATAGCGAACTAAAAACCAATAATACAAAAACAAAAATAAAAAAAAAAAATAAAAAAATAAAGAAACAAAATCAAACTTGTCGCATAAATTATGCCATTTCGATATACTAGTAAAAAAAAAAAAAATAGCTAATGAATTGCAAATTTATGCGACAAATACCAAAAGGCAAGCCCAAAAAGAACTTGACTTCTAGTTCATTTAGACTTGGATCTCGTCTATATACATACATATATATATATACTTTTTTTTTTTTTTTTTGATTTCGATTTTGGTTAGCATCGTAAAAAGCTCAAATCTATTAAATTAAAAAGCCAGCAAGACAAAAGTTTAATGAAAAAGAAACCTGACAGCAGCTTCGATCCGAGCGGACTTCAGCTTGGACTTGAACTGGGACTGGGAGTCTTCTTCCAATTTCCAAAAATGTAACTTTCGAATTTAGCGGTACGCCTTTTTATTGAAATAGATTTCTGTTGTTGTTGTTGTTGTTGTTGTTAGTGCTATGGATGGGTTAGCCCATTCTTTAGCTTGTCAACTCAATGAGACATAAATTTACAAAAAACCAAAAAGAAAAAAAAAAAAAACTAAACGACGAAGAAGCAGAAAAAAAAAGCTGAAGAGTCGCAGCCAAATGGCGGCAAATGGTTTTTGGACACAAAGGCATCTCCGGTGGAGGCCACAACGACGACAACGATGACGACGACTGCGTCTGCGCCATGCTGTGTGCCGTGTCACTTGTGCCCTGTGCTTTATATATAGGTGTATACCTATGTATAATTTTTGTGTTAGTTTCTGTATGTTTTTTTTTTTTTTTTTCTTTCTTGGCCTTTCCTAATCAACGCCATGACCAAACTCTCTGAAACTTCGGGGTAGCTGCCCATAAATTTTGGTCTTAGCCCACATGTAAAAAAAATCCCAAACTAAAACGAAAAAAAAAACCAAAACCAAAAAACTGTTAGAGACTCTTCCAATATCTAACATTTGGAGACCAAGAGCAGCTTTGGGGCTTAATTACAGACTCGATAAGGCGTCGATGGTTTGAAACAAATATATTTATGTTTATAAATATCTTTCCTCTCTCTGGTAACAAGTGTCTTGAGCGGCTCTTTGATTAGGCGCTTTTGTGGCTTAGCCTTATCGTTTGGGCTGATCGACTTTTGGTTTTCATTTCAGCTGGCATTAATTTGTCGCTTGTTTTCATTGGTTTTAATTACAAATACCTGTTGCATGACGTCTATAGGGTCCAGACCATCAGAGACCATGGGAAATCCATATTTATATTGCTGCTATTGCTAATCTGCCATAAGTACATAAATTTCTACATGGTGCGAATGACTTAATGTCTTTGAGTGCTGTATGACGTAAAGTCGATTAAATTTCTTTTAATTTCATTTCATTTCTTTCAGTTTAATCTTATTGTCTTTATTTTAATTTCATTACATTTTAATTGAATGTTATTTATAGTCGTTAAGAACTTCTTTCAATCGTCATTTGAATTTTCTTCAATTTTCATTTCGATCTCGGACAATTTCTTTTCAATATTATTATTTAAATTTCATTTGAATCTCATTTCAATTTTAATTTCATTTCAGTTTCAATTCCACTTCAATTTCATTTCTATTTCATTTCAATTTTTATTTCAATTTCATTTCAATTTCATTTCAATTTCATTTGAATTTCATTTGAATTTCATTTCAATTTCATTTCAATTTCATTTCAATTTCATTTCAATTTCATTTCGATTCCATTTCAATTTCATTTCAATTTCATTTCGATTCCATTTCAATTTCATTTCAATCTTATTTTAATTCATTTCAATTTCATTCAATCTCATTTCAATCTCATTTAAATTTAATTTCATTTTTAATTTCATTTCAGACAGATTCATTGCAATTTTCTTGAAATTTTAGTCAGATTTAGTTAATTGTGATTTGAGATGCTGATGGGAATTGTCGACTGACTGGGACTATTTAGCGCTGACTCAGTTGTGGCCAGGCGGTTTGCAGCGGCTGTGGCACACGCCCAGCCCTACCAGGTTGCAGTTGAATTGCAGTATCTCTCTCTCTCTCTCTCTCTCTGTGTGTGTTTGTGCATTATCAGCCGACGGCTGAGCTGCATTTTTAATTGAAATAATTGCGGATTGAGTTAATTAAACGATAAATAATGTAATTGTGTATAAAAAGGCGATTCACAGAGACGAGACGCAAAAAGAGACGAGAGACATGCTGCGGCCAGCGAGTCATGCCAACAAACAATGGCCAGAATGCCGCAAAATGCAACAACAACAACAACAAAACAATACAAAATAAAAAAAAAAAATTTACAAATTATTGCACAAAAGGGTTGGCCGAGCGCGCGGCAGAGCCAGAGAGTTGCATAATGTACACATAAGGGCACATTCTTAAACCGCAAACACAGCGACCGACTCTCGACTCTGAGAGCCCTGGCTGAGACTGTTAAGGCTGCTGAGACTGCTGAGACTGCTGTGACTGTGACTGAGACTGAGACCGAGACTGTAATTAGGGGCATATTTATTTCAGCTGCAAGCAGCGTTAAAGCCAAGTCAAAACACACTGCGAAAGTTTGTCTAGTGATTGGATTATGGCTGCCAGCCTAATGATGAAAGGGAAGGGGTATGGGGGCGGAGGGGGGGTGTTGCTGCTTACATACATAGGTGCTGGAGTGCTCACCTATGATTCAAGAAGGAAGGAGTCCCAGAGCGAGAGCGTGGGTATTTCAAATTGAAAATGAATTGCTATGTAATCGAAGGCGCGTGCGCAGCGCACCCGTTTCTATTCATTTAGCTTGATTTTCCGATTCGATTTCGGGATTTGAAGGACTAACATCTTCTCTTCACACTGGCGCCAGCTGTTGTTTGCGTTGTTAAACGATTTTAAACGCCCTAATGATACCGAATCGGTTAAAGCTATAGCCATTCAGTCAGTAAGTCAGTCAGACAGTCAGTTGGTGTCAGATGGCTGGGAGATGATATGATTTTAAAAGCAATTATATGCATGACTTTAAGGGGAATTGGGAATTATTTTGTGGTTTTTGCTCATAAAATTTATAGCTTCCACTTTATCTATATATATATTTTTTATTATTTAGCCAATTATGCAAGATCTGGGCTTTTGAAAATGTTGTGATAATTAATCAAGCGGCTAATTGTGTGGAAAAACCTGACTATACTTGGAGATACTGGGCTGTAAGCCCCCAGCTGCATCAGAGAAAAACTCTAAGAAAATGTTATATATATATTATATATATAGAAGTAGTCTCTATCTATATAGATAGTTAAACAAGTTTCTTGCCATCTATTCTGGGTACATTACTTGGTTAATTTATCAGGGGCAGTGATCTAAATGGGAATTACCTAGTCGCACTTCGATACGATTTCCTATATAGTATTTTTTACTAGGTACTAGACCTAGGCCTACTATTAATTTTGGTTTTATGTTAACGCCCCCAAACGGGGTGCTTGGGAAAAAGTTTAGATACTATTTCCCCATTTCCATGGAGTCGACTTGAGGTGAGTCGTTTTTTTTTTTGTTTTGTTTTGTTTTTATTTATAATAGTTTTAATTTGATTTGTACAATTCTCAACTATTATTATTATTAATTATATTAATTAACTTTCATTTCCATAACCTTGACTAAACAAATTTTTGCCTTTCTATTTAAGCAGCAACAGCAACAACAACATCATGAAATGTTAGAGCAAAAACAAAATAATTGATAATGGCAAATATCACCGACAGTCAGAAAAAAAAAGGGTTGTCCTTACTAGGACTTTTAGCAGAATCGTTTATCTAGAAGATATTTGAGTCGAAGAGGAAACAAGTTGCTTATGAACTCAAAAACATTACTCATACTTTGGCTCTTCTAAATAAGAGAGTCCAAGCTGAGTGGGCAAATGTTTTCATCCAGAAGAGAGGACTCGAATAATGAATAAAGTGATTACCTTCTCTGCTGCAAGAGTATACAAATAATTCTTCATTTCAATCACATTCTTACAGCCATCTGAATGGGAATGTTAACTCGATCATTTCACATTGCATTCAATATATATATATATATATATATAGGAGTGAATATTGTATACATTTCATCACATATCACACCAGCATCATTAGTTCCACAACTGAACCCACTTATCTTCCCACACACAAACCACACACACACACACACACAAATAAACAAGCCAAACCCAAAACCAAACCAAAAAAAAAAAAAACCAACCGAAAGAAGAAAAACAAATATGGCAAAAACAGAAATAATTATTTCTGCGGCATTTTCTCTGTCTCTTGGGGGCGCCCGCGTGAATGTCCTTTCAGCAAGTCAAAGTGCACAAAAAACAGAGACGAGAAAAAGGCAGAGAGAAGGGAAAGAGAGAAAGAGGAGATGCTTCAACATATTTGCGCTGTGGTCCGTGGTCAACCAGGCACTTACGCAGGTCCAACCAACTGACCAGAGACCCGTCCAGACCAACATGGCCCGCAGCAAATGATGAGGCTCATGGGGATGAGGATGACGAGCTTCTGCCGCTGATGCTGCGCGCTGCTGCTGCTCCTTTGGTTAACTGATTTCGATTTCAATTTGCAATGGCTGCGCTTCAGCTGCAACTGCAGACAAACAAATGTCTTTTAATGGCCACATAGAGAAGAGAATGTGCTTGTTTTTTTTTTTGTTATTTTTCTTGCCCTTTTTGCACTCTTTCTCTAAGCATGTGCCAGTGTATGTGTGTGTGTGTTGTGCCTGTCTGTGTGTGGTGTGTGTGTGTTGCTGGTTTGTTGTGGGCGCAACAAGGCTTGCAACGCTTCCTGTCAAGTGATTTATGCCAAAGGCAAGGCTCAGACTCCAACTTCAACTCCAACTCCAACTCCGTCTCCGTCTCCGTCTCCGTCTCCGTCTCCGACTCCGACTTCGATTCCAACTCCGTCTCAGTTGCCGTCTCCATCTCGGTGGGTAACTAATTTTCTTGTGTTTGGTGCAGAAAAATTGACTGCCTTTTGTCGTTGTCGTCGTCGTCGTCGTCGTCGTCGTTTTCGTCTGCCTTCGTCTGATCTGTGATGAATGTCTGGGGGATTGGGATTGCCTGTCTGTCTGTCTCTCTGTCTGACTGTCTGACTGTTTGTGTGTCTGTTTGTCTCGTCCAAGTCCAAGTACCACGCACTTTTTCTACCTTCTCCCCCCTTATTCCACCTCTCTCTCTCTCTCTCTCTCTCTCTTGCAACGTCACTTCACCGTTCCCTTCAATGTCTGTGCGTGTGTGTAGGTGCAATTTGTGCAATCATCTTTGGGCGCGTGCTGAACTTTAATGACTCTCCTTCTCGCATAAGGCCCCGAAGAGAGGCTTGCACTTTAAAAAACAATTCAATTTGGCTCGATTTATGAATGAAATTCCATACGAAAGAGACTTCACTTGTGTGTTGAGTTTGAGTTAAGCTAAGGCTTGGCTTGGCCACAAAAATTAATTAATGACAATCAGTCAAAAGGCACACACACACACATGCACACACACACACACACACGCACACACAGACACTCGAAATATACGCAAACGAAATAATTAAACAGCAAACAGGTATTCCATTTCCATGCCATTTGTTTGTTTTTTTTACCCATTCTACACACATTAGTCAGTCAGTCACAAGTCAGATTCAGATTCAGACTCAGACTCAGACTCAGAGTCCGTCATCATCATCAATCATCTTGCTCTCTCTCTCTCTCTCTTCCAAACTCTCTCTGTCTCTGTGTTTGTTTTGGTAATGAAGCTCATTTCCGTTTTGTATTTAGCAAAATACATACATAATAAAATATATACGCAATAATAATATGCATATGATCGATGTATGTAAATTTGAAGTATTTCCTCTAAGACTAACCAGCTAAATCCATCAAAATATCACACAAATTGGTATTTTACTTATGAGAATATGCAGCCACACTATTTTCGCGATATATGTTAAATGTTTTATTTGCTCTTAATCAAATTAGGCAAATGTATTGCAAATAAATTACTAGAAAATCTATTGAAGGATCAGAATGGGTTTATAATACTTTAGAGGTTATTTAAAGTTAAAAAAAAACCCTCTTCAGAAAATAAAAAAATTAATATTTATTATTTTAAAGCAAATTTAAGTAGTTTTTCAGATTTGAATAAATTTTAGTCTCTCATATATTTACTTATACTTGTTAGAAAAAATCTTCTGACTCATTTGTGACCATCTTAAAAATTCAATAATCATTCACACATATTCATAGTTGCCTCTCGTTCACTTTGATACGTATCAATCAGTTTTTTTTTTTTTGTTTTGCATTTCAATCGGATCGCCATCCATCTCTTTGGCTAATCTAATTCACAAACAATTATGCCTTATTTGTGTTAATTTATTATAATAAATGTAAAATACACTGCAGTCATTTTGTTGCTTCTTTTTTTATTGTGGCATTTTGTGTGTGTGTGTATGTGTGTGTGCTTGTGTTTCTTTCGGTTATTTCGGTAAAAAATTAAAGATTTTGAGCCAAGTGTTAAAATATTAATTATTTAAGCGATACACGCAGCATTTTGGCGCGCGTCTCTTTGTATATTTTATTTCATTTCATTTGAGTCTTTATTTTATTTTTTTTTTGTGGTTTTTTTTTGTTGTTGTTGTGGTTCTATGTATGTATGTATGTGGGCAGGGAGAGGCAACCCCAAAGGAAAAAAAAGTGTCATTTCGTACGGCGGCAAATACATGTGTTTGCTGCTTGTTTTTCTGTTTGTTTTAAATAATTGTAATTATTTTTAATTTTGTTTGTTTGTTTTGTTTTTGCTCTTCTGTTTATCGAACGAGAGATGGACTTGGGTGAGGGAGAGGGGAATTTAAGGGTTATTTGGTTGATGCGTTTGCTTAATTTATTTATATAAATATATATCTTCAAAACTGTTTGATTGACAAATGAACTGTCACGCTTTCGCGCATTTTCTTTATCAAATGTTTGCATTTGAATTATTCGATTGTTTGAATATTTTTGTTGTTAATTGTTTTGTTGGTTGGTTGGTGGGAAGGGGGCTGGGGGATGGAAGCTGGGACTATAATGTGGTTAAAAACATATGTAAAATGTATTCATTAGTTGATAAATTGTTTGAGTTATCAATAAATTGTTAATGCGACAATGATGACTTGCATTTTAATCATATAACATTTAATTTAACTGCAGGCATTTAATTCTATTGCATACTATTGGGAGCATTGGCAGCATCTCATCGATTATCATCGATTAAGTTGTCAATTAAATTCTTTACATAATGATTTCTTTGTTCTATTCATATGCTGGAATTAAATAGCATTCATTCGTGGACATTAAGTCATTCAATAATTTGTCTGCAACAGACAGAGTCTTTTTCAAACAATTGTTTTGTAGGCCAAAGTCAAAATTGAGCCATTATAATAATCATAAATCTATGATTATCTTATCTGAACGATTGCCAAGAAACTTGATCAACTTTAAACCTTTCTTCCCCTGCTAAATCCCAAATAGATCTCAGACATTCTAGAGGAAAAACAAATGTCGTTGGACTTGGTATTTTTAAAGATCTTTTTTGAACTGAGGTTCCCATTATTATTATTATTGAGTTTAATATGAACTAAAGACTGTTGCTCTAGTTAGATTTGGTACCTTCGATCAATTGAAAAACAATAACATCAACTTCTGATCATAGGCAATAAATCAGACATCTCTAATAGGCCCAATTATACTTTATGTCACGTACTTTAAATCCACTTAGCCCCGGTGTCTAAACGCTTGACATTATTACTATTTTTTTTTTTTATTTTTTGTTTCATTTTGTATTTTTATTGCCGTTTCGTTGTTGTTGTTGTTGTTGCTGTTAGTTGCTGGTCCAGCACCTGCAATTAGCCAATAACAACTCATTTTTTTTTATGAGCCAAGTCATGTGTGGAATTGCTCTTTGTATTGTTTGGTTGCTTGCAATTTAAATTCACTTTTGTCTAATTGCATATAATCATAGATAATCAATCGATGGCTTGATCTGAAAACAGTTATCGATTCTCCCCGTTTGAGACTTTTGTCACACGATCCAAATTGCATAGTTTCTCTCCCCCACACACACACACACACACACACACACACATTTCGGCAGCAATATGGAGCTGAAACTTCTTTTTAGCTTTCACTAAGCGAACCCAATCGAATCAAGAAAACTGATATCACCCAGCTAGCTAGCATAGCCCATACCAATAACTTAAATACTAAAAAAAACTTAAAACAAGTTTTTGGTTTCAAAAGAGGACAGAAACATCTAACCCGATCTAAGCAAGCGCTCCACTCCGCTCCATACCGATCAGCTCTCTGATGTCCCACAAATAAATTATTACCCAAAGGGCATTCAATGCCTTTTAACAACAGGTCAACCTTATCATTATTTTTATTATTATTATTATTATTTCTACTCGTCGTTGCCTTAGCCTTAACGCAAAAGGGCCAAAAAACGAAACGAAAAACGAAACAGAGCGAGAGAGAGAAAAAAAAATACCTACAGAAAATAAATCGATACCAAAAAAAAAAAAAAACAAAATACAAAATCCAAATGATCGCCGCTTAGATTTTGTGCGTACGTTTTAAATTTTCGTTCGTCTTCGTCTTGGCAAGTGAAAATCAGAGACTACTCTTTGAATTTGGCTTTGGACTTGTCTGAGAGGGTTTCTTCCTCCACTTCTTCTTCGATTTGGTTTTGGTTTTTGAAAATTTAATACAAGCGCGACACAAAAGACGCACAAAAATGTCATAAATTACCATGCGACCATGATTGGAGGGATGGGCAGCACCAGCAACAACAACAACAACAACAAAAAGCAAAAGAGCTCTACGGGTCGATATAAGTTTAAACGGCTAACATTTGATACACAAGTCGATGTTGTTGTTGTTGTTTTTTTGTCTTCTTCTCTTCTCTTTTTTTTTTGGCTCTAACAATGGGGCTGGGTTGGGGCAAGAAATTGAAATTGGAATGGGATGGGTATTTTGGTAGTGCTTAGTTCGGTTAGTTCGAGTGCGGATGTGTGTATGTGTGTATGTGTGTGTGCCACAAAGACATGGATTACTTAAATCAGGAAAGGCCTTGCCCAAAGATTTAACAGAGAGAGAGAGAGCTATGAATTATATTTGGTACTTTTTATATTCGAAACGCTTTTCATAATTTAGAAAGAATTAAGGCTAAACAATAAAAAACGACTTGCAACAAGCAGAAAAAGAAGTACCCCAAACGAATGCATTTCTAAGTAAAGACAATACTTTGGCAATTTTTTAATAAGTTGTTCTAAAGACGATGATACATCTATGAAATTCAGTACAATAGAACACAAAACCGAGCCCAAAGGGTTCGAAAGATATGTTACAGGTAGAAGCATTTTGACCCCATAAAGTATATACATACATATCTTCTTGATCAGAATCAATTGAAGAGTTGTATTAGCAAGTTTTGTCTATTTTTTAGTTCGTATGAATACCTCGATCTCCCCTAAAGTACGTAAGCAGCTTCATTTTTCAAAGAACTTGTCACTTTGCTCATTTTTATAAAAACTTGGTTATTACATAATTTGGAGAAGAACATTTCCTAATCGACTTGATTTTTAATACTAATCCAAATTGTATATAAGACTGATTTGAGGGACTGCTCGACTGGCAACACAAATTCAAGGATGAAAACAGTTGAAACTTAAATGCAAAATGGGAAATCTGAAATTGCATTCAAACCATCAATATTCCCATGATGCGTTTGAAATAAATTTGCGAATATTTGTTCCCATGATGATTGAACAATTTCTAACTGTATGCAGCGGAAAAAAAGGATTCTTTAACGGTACCAATGGATGTACATTATGGCAATTAGAATGCCAAAGATGATATGATAATAGACTGCTGCTGCTGATAGATTATGTATGGCTGGCTGAGAAGAAACGGTATTGCGAAACCTCCTACTTGACTGCGTGAGAAATTGCTAGTGACACTTTGTTGTCGAGGACTTCTTCACTGCTGCTGCTGCTGCTACAAGCATTGTTTCCTACACACGAGTGTGTCAGTGTGTGTGTGTGTGTGTGTGTGTGTGCCCTTTAACCTGTTCCTTGTAACCCTTATGCGATGCTTATCTCGTCCAGCTATGCCATGGAGTGCCGCAGCCAGGTGTCTTTCCCATGGCAAGTGTCGTTAACCCCTTTTTATTTGGTTACGAATAAAAAACCAAAAAAAACACAAAAACACAGAGAAAAGAAAAGAGGAAAAGAAGAAAACACAGAAGAAAATGTAGTTTAATCATATGCTCAAATGCACAAACACGCAACACCTACACAACATACTCTATGACACACACACACGCAGATGAGAGTGGAGCCACAGGATAACAAACAAACACAAGCAAGCAGACAGGACGAGACACCGAAAAGACAACAGGACATGAGAGAGTGAGTGAGAGAGGGAACGGCGTCATCATCATCGGAAAATGCAGTCGTTTTTTGGATAAAGTGGGGCGCGTTCGCTTCATCTCTTTCACACGCGTGAAGCTCCAGTTTTGTAACGAGGTCGTTGCCTGAGTGCCAAAGTACCTCTGCTCCTGCCTCTGTCCCTGCCCCTGCTCCTGGCCCTGCCACTACCACTACCACTCACGATGTGTGTGTGTGAGAGGGACTAAGTCGCATCCTGCATACCAAATAGGTAGACCAACTACACATACAGGAACTAGTCCTGCCACGCGTTTCTATTGATAATTTGTTTCGTACGCAACTATTTTCAGTTGAGTTGAGTTCAGTTCAGTTCGGTAGCTTGTTGCAAGTTGTTTTTCATTTTTATTTTGGTGTGTTTGTTTTTCTTTTAATTGCAACTCAATTTGACAAACTAAGCAACATGTGGAAATGACGGACTGAGTGACTGACGGACTGAAACATACAAATGTCCTTCGCCTTGCCTTGTTTTGGCATTCAAAATGCATCGCCACATCGCGTGTGTATGTGTATGTATGCCGCCCTTTCATCTCATTCCCATGCTTCTTCTACGTAGCCATATGAATTATTCAAAAAAACAAAAAAAAAAACAAAAAGGAGAAAAAAAAAATGATAGAAGAATGAGAACGAAGAAAAAAGCGCCAAGAGGTGGCGGCGGCGGTGGAGGTGAAGGTGCAGGAAAACCATTTTTCGTCGCCGCCAAGGACGAATGTTTGAAACGTTGGGCGGCATACAAAAACAGGACGAGTCAGCTTTAGCCAGTTAGTAAAGAGTTTCCCTCTCATCCACCATATGTGGGGTTGTCTCGCTCTAGCCATAGTCACCGCCAACGCACTGCACTCTCTCTCTCTCTCTCTCCCTCTTACGCTCACACTCACACTCACACTCTCCGAGTCGGAGTCAGTCTCCTGTGTATCTGTGTCGCATACAAATGTCCTGGTCTGGTCTGGTCTGGTCTTGTTTGGTTCTGGTTCTGGCTTTGGTTGGATTTGGCTTTGGCTTTGGCTTTGGGTTTTGGTTCTGGTTCTGGTCTGACTGTTTGGCTACATTTGTATTGCTGCTGCCTGTCGCGTCACAGTCAAAGTTTATATCCTTTTGACAGGACGCAGTGCAGCAGCGGCAGCAGCAGCAGCAGCAGCAGCAACAACAACAACAACAACAGTAACGAAAGTGAAAGTCAAGGTTAATCCGTCTGCAAAAATTCAATATTTTATGCATTAAACTTTATGGGTGTCTGTGTCTCTGTATGTGTATGTGTGAGCGTGTGTGTGTGTGTGTGTGTGTGGGTGTGTGTTTGGGTATGTTATTGCAGTTGTATGCTTTTGGGCGCCACAACAATTTTTCGAGGCAACAATTTGCGTGCCTGCAACTAGCATTGAATTAATGTGCCCTAAAGAACTTTTGATTTATGGTTTTTGGATCCGCATCTTGATCTTGATTTGAAGCATTTCAGTTCACTTTCACCCACATAATGATATAACCCCGATTTAAAGCACTCACTCTCGCTCTCTCTCTCTCTCTCTTTCTCTCTTTGTCTCTCTTTCTCATATATCGAGCACACTTTATATTGCCATTATCTCTTGTATGACTCTCTCGATTGCACATCAGCTCAATGACCCACACGTTTTTCCCTCGAACAAGAAGAAACTGTCACATCAATTTGATAGCCGCGACCAGGGCCAATGAAATTGAACTTTAAATTGAGACAAACAAAGCAGCAAGCAAGCAGCAACGAGTCACACACAAAAGAAAACTGGGTTAATGGGTCTGATCTGTGTCTTTTTTGGCTGAGGACAGGTTACACTCGCACACACTAGCACACTGGCACACACACACACACACACACATTGCGTATACGCAATATATAATGGCCTTTCACTGCAATCCGCACCGAACTCGCATTCTGTCCATTTAATTGAATAATAGGCCTTACAACAAATCTGAGCTTGAGCTCGCTCAATATGCAGGTCAAATTGCAACTTGCGATCTGTGGCATGCTGCACGTGCACACATTTCGCTAATGGCTATACTGACAGCAACAACAACGGCAACAACATTGCGCAAATTTCGCTTAAATTTGTCATCTTTGTCAGCGTGCGTATAGTTTTTTCTTTCCTTTTTTTTTCGGCTGATCTGTTACAATGTGCATATGTATATATATATATAAATTTATATGTATATGCTTAGTTAGATATGTATATAAGAGCATGTCTATATATTTTGTAGCCCCTCTGGGAGCTGCGAGGTCAATTGATTGAAACAACTTTGAACTTGTTGATCTTGTCACAAATTAAAAGAAGATTTATAAACTCACACATAAACACACTATGGCCCAGTGGCTACAGTGAATGCTCATTTTAAAGGAAGCAATATGTAAAAAGAATCAATTCTACATACAAATGTATCTAATATTATGTTAAGTATTATAGAATCCTAGAATTTAATTCAACATCTACATAAATTGTAAGTAATTAAAAAATGAATATAGTGAAAAATAAATATATGTAATTTATTTATTTTAATATTTTTAGATACTTTTCATTACTCAGTTTTCAATTAAAGTTGGGCGTTTCTTTAGAAATTTTGTGAGAATTTTTGCAGGCTCTAGCTTCTTTTTTAATAGTATTCTTTTTAGGCAATGTTCACTGTCTATTTTGTAACTATTTCCCCCTGAATGTCTATTGGTTTTTTTCTTGTCTTTTTTTTGTTTGGTTTAGTAGCCGTCGCGGCTATTGGGGCTTGGGGCGCTTTAATACTACCGAACGGTTTCTTCGTCTATGGTTTCTTTTTTTGGTCGTCTTCTTCTTGCTCTCTATACACATCTATCTATCTATCTATCGATATTATTATTTGGATGGCTTTTGTTTGTGTTGCTGTGAGATATCAGCAGTCACAGGCGAAGCCCAAAAAGAGCACTTTGATTTAGTTTTTGTTTAGCTTCTGCTGCTGCTGCTGCTGCTGCTGCTGCTGCTGCTGCTGTGGCATGATTTATAGTGTTTCGGAAAAAGCTATGGGTCAAGTCGCTTTTGGCCATAGAACGTGCTAACACTTTGGCATCTCAAATCAAAAGAAAAAAAAAAAAAAACCAAAAAAAAAACAACAACTTAAACCAAGAAGAAGAGGAAGATGAATAACCAAACAAATTGTTTTCTGATCTCACGCAAGTGTCTCGAAGCCAATTTCGATAATGTTGTTTTTTTGGTTTGGAGTTTTCGAGTTGAAGTTTTTATACCAATTTTATTTGGCATTTAATGAGCGACCTTCGCGTTGTAATCGAAAACCCATAAACCTACAGCAGAGCCTCCAAACGAACCAAATGAAGGAGGCTCTGGCTATGGAATGTCTATTCAGTCAGTCTGAATTTAATGAGCCCCCCAAAAACTTAAGTTTAGTTTGTTTGTTTTCGGTTTCCCTCCCTCTCTCTCTCTCTCACTCTCTCTCTTTATATCTTTCTCTTTTTGTTTTTGGGTGAAAAGAATTTCGATTTCGTTGCGTGATCGATGAAACAAAACGAAACGTTGGGGGAGAAATACATTTGACGAATCTTTTGAAACAATAGAAGAAGTCCTTTAAAGTAATAAAATGTTTCGCTTCGTTTTTCTTTCTTTTCGATGCTCTGGAAGAATTTCTTCTTTCGTTTTCGCTTTTTAGAGAAAACAATGAAATATAGCGATAGAGAGAAAGAGAGACAGAGTGAGAGAGAGAGAGAGAAAGAGAGGGGGGCAAACAGCAGACGACATCGTTCGCCTTTGGCCACGCCAATTCAAAAAAAAAAGGGTTTTCTGTTGGATTTTGAGTTGGTTCGTGGAAGTCTCGTGTTTAGCACACGCGTAAATTTAGCAGCCAGCCTTCGTTCGTTTGGGGGCACATTGCGGCACATTCACTTTGAGCCGCAGCCGCCATCCTCTATCCTCCATTCTCCATCCGCCATCCTCCAACCGCCGCCATTCGCAACGCATGCGCACAAAACGGTACCGCTAGCGGGTATGATATAGGGTTGGCGAATTGTCCAAGAATATCAAGAGTATGTGTGTGTGTGTGTGTGTGTGGTGGGGGGGGGGGAGGGGTGGGGGTTTAGGAGGTAAGCTGGGGGTCTCTTTTTTTGTCGCCGCATTTCATTGTTGCAAGTCGACAACGTTTTGAGAATGAATCTTCTTCTTTTGCGTCCGCATCTCTATACAAACTGATGATACAAAAATGCCAGGCCATGCCCAAGCAGCCACTAAAGTTTCTTTCAAGGTCAAGTTGTTCGGTCAGCAAAAGTTTGTTAACTCTATAAGCACTTCAGTGTGTCAAATGCGACTGAGTTAACTTGCAACAGGCACCATCCAGTCCCAGCCACAAGCCATAATTAAATATTAACAAAAACCTAAACCTATTATTCTTTGCATTTCTTAAATTCTTCTTTTTTTGCAATACAATACATGTGCAGTCACAGTTTTATGCTTGGAGACAATCTTTCATATCAGCTGCAGTTATTTCATTTCCAAAAATTATCAAGCAGCTGTCAAGTCATTAATGTTATATAGAAAGATGAAGTTTGGTCATGCCAAAGTTTTTAGATCCTTGCAAGTTGTATTGATCAAGTTTTGAAGGCTTAGACATCTACTAATTACCAATTAATCAAAACCAAAAAGCTTTTATTTTAATATCTGAGAATCGCAGAGGAGAACATTCACCTAAATGAAAGGTGGATCTTCTACTCTGCAATAGACAAGAGTTAAGAAAACTGAAATTCTTCACAGTGATTCTCAAATGGTTCAAGCTAGTAATTTCATACAAAACAAACAGTTTTTCTAAACAAAATCGCTTGAAAGACAACAACGTTATTTATTCAACTCTTTTTTCGACCGATCGTTCCTACGGGCTACAGTCGGAGTCAGAGTCAGTCGGAGTCAGAGTCAGTCGGAGTCAGAGTCTATAGGCACTTTCGATCATCATTAAAATCTGTTGGGTTAATATGTCTGTTTATTAAAAATTCCTTTTCTAGCCTCTCTCTTTCTTGATCGTTCAAAAAATAAAAGAAATGATTTTGAATTTCAATTTAAGTTGCCTCATTTTTTTTTTTGTGGTTTTTACCATTTTTAGTTTGTCTGTTTTTTTTTTCGGTAGTTACCAATAGAAGTGGCAAACTTACCTTCTGACTTCTTGACTCTTCCCCCGCTCTTAGCCTCCCGTCCGCCCCCACCCCTGCCTCTTATCTACCAAGTATTGTAGTATCTTCAACTCATGGTTATTTCCATTGTTTGCCTTTTGGCCTGGACTGGACTGGCCTGAGCTGGCCTGAGCTGGCCTGGCCTGGCCTGCTTCTTCTTGGGCATTTTCTGGGTCTTCGTTTTGTTTGGATTTGTTTGTTGTATTTGCTTATGAAGTGCGCAGCAACTTGACTAAAAAGGGGCAAACAATTGCATTGATCTGGGCAAACCCAAGAAGAAGAAGATGAAGAACACAAAAAAAAAAAAAAAAAAAAAAATGAAAAAGAAGAAGAAGAAGAAGAAGAACCCATGGAGCACATTTTGGGCATAAAGTATGAGTAAAGTATTTTGTTGTTGTTGTTGTTGTTTCTGGATTCTCTTCTCGTTTTAAGTTTGCTGTTGCTTGTGTGCATTGTTTTGGGTCATGTTGGCGCGTTGGCGTCGTCGTCGTCGTCGTCGTCATCATCATCATCGTCGTAGTCGTCGTTGTCCATTGGCAACGGTAGCGCATCCTCAATTCTCAATCCTTCTACACTTTTATTGTTGTTGTTGTTGTTGTTGTTGCTGTTGCTGTTCTTGATCGTGTCGAACGGCGAGCGCCCCTTTTAACAGCGCATAACAGCAAAATCATGACTTGCCATTTACATTGTTCGCTCGTTTTGGACTTTATTGTTTTTGACGGGAGCAACAGCAGCATCAGCATCAGCAGCAGCAAGAGCAAGAGCAACAGCAGGGCCAGAGACCATCCATGTCCATGTCTGGTCCATTGCCTGCTGCCTGCTGCCCGCTGCCTCTCAATTCAAACGAAAAATAATGAAAAATTATTCAATAAAAATTATTTCGCGTTTGCAGCAGCAGCAGCAGCAGCGAATAAGAGATGCGATCCGATCCGATCCGATCCCCCGATCCTATAGCTACAGATTCCGTCTTAAGCTTTTCGCTTCTGGCTTCGTGCGTTCAGCCTGGTTGGATGGTGGCTGGTGGCTGGTAGCTGGTGCCTGGTGGCTGGCTGTTGGCTGGTGGTGATCCAGGCTGGTAACTTCCGTTGCCAGTAGCCAGGTAATCTTAATGCCCCCAACTGATCGCGATCGCGATTCGTGAGTTAAGTGATCGCGCTATAATTTTCCCTCTGTGAAACGATCGGGCTCTCATCGAGAGCTCTTGTTCTCTGTGTGTTTTTGTTGTTGTTGTTGTTGTTGTTTCGTTTTCTTTCCTTTTGTGAAATTATTGTTAAACGATTTTGTGATTTGTTGTGAGCTACTGTGCGCTTTAACTCTATTATTAGCTGGCATCTCCTTAACCTAGCCAAAGCAAGAATGAGAAAAAGAGAGAGAGAGAGAGAGAGAGAGAAGGGAGGCGAACAAGATCGAGATCTTGGCCATGAAGAGTAGAAAGAACAGAGGGGGGGTTCTGAATTTTAAGGGGATGAGGACCTATCACCCGCATTGACTTAGCCTGTTGGGGCATCTCTCAAGTAACTGCCAATGCCAAAGTGAAGAGGAACGCACGAATTTGCTTAAGTGCAGACTGACCCAGTTAGGGGATCCTCCTCATCATCTACTACTACTACATCTTTGCCCGATGTTGCATTTCGTTTTTTGCCTATGACTTGATAAAGTGCAATCTCAGAGATTTGCGCTTTGCACGCCAAATGACAAATAGCAACAGCAAAAACAACAACGACAATTGACACAACAAAGAAGAGAAGGAGGAGGAGAAGGAGAAGGCAGGCGGAGGGATCTAGCTTCGGCTCTATCTATCCACTTGTGTTTTTCTCTGTGTATGTGTGTGTGTGTGTGTGCATATCTATGGGTTAGTTGTACATAGTCCAAGTCTTCCTCCACTCACTTTGGACCGGCAAACGGATGCGCCCAATGAGCAAACAAAGCTCAGCGGGAAATTGCTGGAAAAGCTAGCACTGGGCCAAGTAGTATTGCGCCCGTACGAGCGCTAAACAGATAGAGAGAGAGAGAGAGGGGGAGAGAGGGAGAGAGAGAGAGAGAGAGAGAGAGAGAGAGACGGTGAGAGGAAGAGAAGGAAGGGGGGCCTCTCCTGAGTATTTATGCGATTGCCGCCCGGCAAGTGGCATAGTGACTGCCACTTGAGGAAACACGCGAGCAAAATTAGCGTGCCGCCTGTTTTGCTAGATATTTTATGTATCTTAGAGATATACACATTGAATGCACTGATTATATTTTTGCTTTCATTCTATTTTTTTTTTTTTTTTTTTTTTCGGTTCTCTCTATTCTTTGTCCCAACAACTGGTTTAAATGGAACTTCCTTTTTGGTGGGGGCAGAGACAGATATCTGGCACGGGTCATGGAGACAGAATAGAAGCCGTTTTGTTTGTCCATCACTTGGACAAATCAATTTCAATTAAGTCTACAACTCTTTCAAGTTGAGACACAACGCAAAGACGCAACGCAACGCGACGCAACGCAACGCAAAGTGAATCATGAGAAAATTAATTTCTTGGAAATTTTGGTTAATTTTTAAGAAGATCCAAAAAGAAAACCTGTTGTTGCCCCTGTCGATTCACCTCGAACCCCGCCATCAACTCCAACTCCAATTCCAACTCCATCTCAACTTAATGGGCCAACACACAAAAAATGTAAGTTTCAAGATTGAGTGTGTGTGATAAAAAGGCAAACAAAACCGAATACACTGTGAGAAATAAGAATCATAGTGAAAATATTCAAATTGTATGTATTATTGGCACATTTTTTCACAGTTTTCTTTTTTTTTTTTTTTTTTTGTTGTCCCATCTGTCCTGCAAAATGATGTGAACTCTAAGCCCAACTTAAACCACATAATTGACACATTAGCTCGTTTTGTGGTTTTGCTCTTCGGTCACGCCGCTTAATTGGCATCTTTTACACACTCCCGTCCGCTCTTTGTCTCACTCTGGGTCTGAGTCTGGGTCTTGGTCTTGGTCTTGGTCTTGGTAATGCGTTTAAGAGGCGTGATCTTGTCTTTTGCACGCCCTCCTGCGGTGAGTCGCCGAGTCGCCTCTGTGTCCTGTGACAAGCCACTGATTGATCATTGTGAATGGTTTGCCTACCTACTAGCTAGCTACATATGTCTGTCTGCTGTCCACCGTCCGTCCGCTCTATCTGCCAGGTAAGTGACTTTTTGTTCTAGGCCATGAGAGGTGTCTGAAGTGTTAATTATGATTCCTCATGTTTTGGTAGCAAAAAAAAAAAAAAATCTGTATTGCTATGTTGCCAGGATTATGACCGAAAGACACAAAAATTAGCTAAAGCCTCATGCTGAGACAGACGACCAAGAGATTTGCCCAATTGTTAAGCCGGCAAATTGAATGATAATCAGAAGCCGAACCAGCCAGACCAACAACACGAGCAGCAGTAGCAGCAGAGAGTCCAAAACTCCTTCATTCGATTCAAAAATTGAAAGCACTAAATTATGAGATGAAATCATTTTCAAACAGTAGCCAAATGCAATCTGAGCCTGTTATTTGGCTCTCGCTTGACTTTATCTCATCGTCCTGCGACAGCAAAAGAGACAAAAATAACAAAAAAAAAAGAAAAGAAAAAATAATTTTTATTTTTATTTGCATTTTTGTGCCTTTTTGTTGCTCTCGTTTTTGGCTACCTGTCTGCTAACTGTGTCTGTTGCTTTCTGCAACTGTTGATTTTATTTCATGCCGTTTATGCAAATGAAGTTCAAAAGGATAAGGCCAAAACACAGCAGCAGCAGCAGCACATAAAAATTATTTTTCTGAATGAAATTCGTATCGATGTCGTTGTCTGTCCGTCTCTCCGTCTGGCTGCCTGTCTGTCCAAATGCAAATGGCATGCCAAACAAACAAAATAAAATCCACAAACCAAAAAAAAAAAAAGAAAAGAAAAGGAAAAAAGGGCATATAAAGAAATGAACAAAAAAACAACTAAAATAAAGACCGGTAGCCGACAAAAAATTGTTGTGATATCGAATTAATTAAAAAGAGCAGCGCCAAAACCAAAAAACGAAAAAAAAAGAAAAAGCATCAAAAAAAAAAAAAAAACAAAACCAAGGAAGAAAGAAAGGGCTTTGCGAATTGGTCGAGATCAGGGAATGGTCAGGGCAATGGCAATGGCAATTCGATTGCGAATGGCAATGGGATTGGGAGTGGGACTGGGACTGGGAATCGAAAACGGAATGGGAATGCTCGGCGCCAACCTTTTGGGAAATTAGACTCCTTCTGGATGTGAGTCTCCACCTCCATCTTCATCTCCATTTGCAGTATGTGGCACCTTGTGCGGCCTGTTTCAATTTGGCGCTGATTTGGCGATCGTGTTCGCAGGGATTTCGCTGCTGCTCCTGCTGCTGCTGAGTGCGCCTGCGTGTTGAGGCGACGTGCAACAAGTTAATTAAGCCGCATTTGCATGGCAATTCAAGCCAATTCAGTCACAAAGGCGCAACGTGGTAAGAAGTGGAGTGGGAGGGCGAATGCTGTTGCTGCTGTTGCTGTTGCTGTTGCTGCTGCTGACGATGACAACCCACACTTCCTGTGACCAGCAACAACAACTAAAAAGAAAAAAGGAGAAAACGTGTCACAGGCGGCGTCTCTGTGCCCCTAAACAGCCTCTCCACCCCCCACCATTAACTGAACCCCATCCATTCTCTGCTCTGCTCCGCTCCGTCGATCGATCACATGCTGTGAGCTGCGGTAATCCGCACTTCCACGCCTTAGTCGCATTTTCATCTCGTCCCTTTACACAAAATCATCCCAAAAAAAAGAAAACCAACATTAGGAAAAAGCAAAAGAAAAAAAAAGACACACACACACACAAAACCCATGGCAGACAAGGCAGTTTATTTTATGATTGATTGCAAATAAAAATCGCAAATATGAAACTCTGTTTACTTTTGCTCTAGACCAAAAGAGACTGAACCCATGTGGCTGTGGTTTATGTCCAGAGTTAGAGTGTGTGTGTGTGTGTGTGTGTGTGTGTGTGTGTGTGTGTGTGTGAGTGGGTATTGTGGTGGTGGTTGCCCACAGATTGGACATATGTCGTTGACGTGACTGTGTGCTACTGTGTTAGTAAGTAAGTGGAGAATCCAAATCTGCTAAGTAGCCAGGGCGTTACTTTTTGTCCAATTCTTTTAAGGGTTTCTGTTGCTTTTTTTTCGTTTCGTTTCGTTATTCCTTTTTATGCTATGCTTAATTATTGGCAGCGTGTTAAACACATATGTTCAAATATGAGAGAAAGTGAAGGATTGTCAGAGAGGAGGGAGTTCCCATTTTTCGATTCACCAAATCGATGCAATTCGTTATTTTTTTTTTTTTATTATCTGCGGCTCGCATTCCTTAACTTAGTTTCTCTTATCTTTTAAGTTTCATTTACAATCAAAAGCGAGTTGCATGGAAAATTCTTTTTCGAAACTAGTTTTACCCGTTTCTCTAGCTTTCAGTTTTTCTGTTCTAAGTGTGGGCAAAATAATGAAAATAAATGAATAAAAACATTAGAAATACAACGCAAAACAAAACGAAACAACCTAAGTCAGCTTTAAAATCAAATCTAAAAAAAAAGGTGAGGGAGGAAGGGAGGGAGGGAGGGGCAACAAAAAAAAAATCAGCTCGTCAAGCTCGATCGGGGCACAACAAATTTTTTTTTTCCCGAGATTCTTAATTAAACTTCATAAATTAAAAGGCAAACATATTAGGCTGACATTTTTCCACAAGCCAACAGAAATTTCCCTGAAATTTTTCTACACAATTTCGTTTTTTATGTCTCAATTCTCGAACAGCAGGTGCAAAAAAAAGAAAAAAAAACAAAATAAAGTTAACCCTTTTACCAATTTGACCTCTTGCCAAACTTGCCCCCAACACCCACCCCGGATTCCTCCTCCTGCCCATCTCCATACAACTATAATTAACAGCTGTTGAGGGTTGGAAGGGGGTTCTCCTTTTTTTTTTTTCTCTAACATTTTTCCTTTTTTTTTTTTGGATTCTTTTTTTTTTTTGCTTATTTGGACTGCAGCGTAAAATTATGCAAATTTCTTTGTTGTTTTCGGCTGCCCCTTGCGTGTCAATAAACAATTTTTGACCTACATAATTATGCCAAAACGAAACGAAAAGAAACTGAGAGAGAGAGAGAGTGCGAGAGGGAAGCGAAAAAAAAAATCTCTAAGCAGAAAGGAAGCCAGCAAGTGGCATAATTATTTAAATTATGAAGGACAAGGAACCTCAACCCAATTGCTGACGCGTGTTGCTCGAGTGCCAGGAGAGAAGTCGCCGCCGAGACAGAAACAGAAGAGAGAGAGAGAGAGAGAGAGACAGGGGATAGAGAAATGCAAATCAAGTTAGTTCCGGAGCAGCAGCTTCTTCTATGCGATCGATTGGGATAATCCTGGCCTATACCCTAACGAATTTGCATAATTATTGGTCTTTGATTTTCTTGCGTTTTGGTTTTCGTTTTGATTTTGGTTTTAGGGAGTCTTAAACCTGTCTGGGCCCTCAAGGGCAAAGTTGTTGTCGGCGGCGGCGGCGGCGGCGTCTAACCTTATGTTTGATCGCCTGCGATCCTGAGAGACTTTGGATCTCATTTTAGTTTCCCCAGCATCTTCTTCTTTTTCTTCTCCTCCTCCTTCTCCAGCCTGCCTGCCTGCTGCTCCCCTTTCTCGGAAAGAAATTTATGAGCTGCTGCCCTTTCTCCCTAACAAATTTTTCTTGCACTTGCTGACTTTCTATCGTTTGGACTCGATTTCGTTACCTTTCTCCCCAGCTGGACACAAATTTGGTGTTTTTTTTCTCTTGCTGTCCATTATGTTTTTTTTTTTTTTTCGTTTTTTTGTCAATAAATTTTAGTTTCGGTTCTCCTAAACGCGGCTTTTCTGTTGTTGTTGTTGTGTATTCTTTGGTTTTTGTTGTTGTATTTTATTGTAATCACAAGATCCCAGATTTGTTGTAATGAGTCGTCGCTGTCGCTGTCGCTGTCTCTAACGCTAGCAATCCCATTCCTTGTCCCTTCGATAAAGTCTTCATTGATTTGTGGACCTTTAATAATAGCGTTTAGGTTTTAGTTCTAGAGATAGGCAATGACCTTTTCCCATCCATTCGTGCGTCTATCGTTCCCAGCATGTTCTACCGAACTTCTAAGGGATGCTGCCGACTGCCGCGGAAAATCGAAACCTGTAAAGGTTCATTATACATGTATTTGGATCGTTTGAAAATCGTTATTGGTGATTGGATTTTTGAATTCGAATTCGAATTGGGATACCGGGGCAGGTGATGTTGCTTCTGCTGCTGCTGATGACGATGACAATACGTTTGAATCGCATGAATCATGTGGACAAATGCAAAACTCAAGCGTAACTTTTAAGCTCTATCCAATAGACATTTTGATAAATGACCATTGTCTAAGACTGAAAGAAAAGCAAAAAAGAAAAAAAAATTCCCCTAGTGTCGTCGAGTAAAAATTGCCCCCCAGCTATGGGCCAAGCCGAATGAATGTATATGCGAGCTTAAAACCTTCAACTAGCCAAACGGATTTGCGAAATTAAAGAGAGGAGATAATTAAATACTCTAACCAATTAAACCAGGCAAAAATTTGCTATTTGCCAAAAATACAGCACTGTTTTCCAAATTTTCCACTTATTTAAAGCTAAAAGTATTATATTAGTCGCTTACCTTCATGATGTAAGTAAGTGTAGTTCGATTGTTCTGTCCTTTGATGAAGTAATTGTAAAAACTTATCTGAAATTATTAAATTTTAAAGAGAAATAATTGTTATTATTTGGTCTAGTACTTAAGTCTTTTACTAAGATCTACTTTACTTAATAGTTAATACTTAAGGCATAGCATATATGAAGTAATAGTTTTAAAAATAATTAAGTAATTTCATATTTGGCGCCAAATACCTATAGAAAGTAATTTGCAAAGTAATTGAATTTAGAAAATAGATAAGTAATTACATATTAATTGTGTAATCACTTAAAACTACTTCGGAACTATAAGTAATTGGGCAAAGTAGTTGCTCACATATTGTATGTAAGTATTAAAGGTCTTATTTAATAAAGAGTATTATGAGCAGTATTTATTGTTTAATTTTCGCCACTAGAGTTGGCCAAATACCCAAAGTACACTACTTGGCCATGTTGCTGTTGCTGCTGTTGTTGTCGTTGGTCTTGTAGTTAATGATGGAGTTAGGGGCAAAGCACCAGCAGCAGCAGCTTGTTTGCTAATCAGAGATCATCGCACATCGCGTATATAGTTTTGAGACTAAACAGTTAGCAAATGGTTTCTTTTCTTTGAGTACCGTAAAATATTTGTCCAACTTTTGACTACAAGATTCTGTTTTTATTTTTCTCTCTCTAGTTCTTTTTGTTTTTGTTGTTTTCTATTTTTTGTGGCTTTTAAGTTTGGTTGTTGAATGGGTGAGGAGGGCGGAAAAAAGAGGGGCTGGAGAGGAGAGGAGAGAGTGATGAGGTGGGGGGGGGGGGGGGGGGGGGGGGGGAAGGCCCGTCTTGACGTCATCGGCTCTTTTGCGCGAAATCAAATGCCGGACTCGTCGTCAAGCACAAAAACTTTCGATCGATTTTATGTATTTATTTCAACAACGAAAATAAAATAAACGACGCAAAAAAAAAAAAAAAAAAACAAAAACAAAACCAAAAAGCAACACGCCAAGTTAAAAACGGCGGCCCAGACGACGGCCAGAGGCAACGCATCAACAACAGCAACAGCAACAGCAACCTGGCTGGAAACCTGAAATGTCTCAACACTTGGACCCCCACCGAACATCAGGCAATCGAAACGGCAACCGATCGCCCCGATC
Source organism: Drosophila nebulosa (assembly GCA_024703675.1). NCBI lineage: Eukaryota > Metazoa > Arthropoda > Insecta > Diptera > Drosophilidae > Drosophila > Drosophila nebulosa. Next base: position 3,243,851 of record JANFPS010000008.1, read on the forward strand.
GAAGCGTGCAATCGTCTCACACACCACACACACACACACACACACACACACACACACAACACACAACACACACACTCACATACTCAACGAGATCTCGGGGCGCGTTTCTAGCCGCGCCAAAGTAAAGGTCTACCGGTGGACATAAATTTAGCTGTAATGCGACAGGTGTATTTTTTTCTTTTCTGTTTTTTTTTTTTTTTTTTTATCTATGGAGCGGCATAAAACCAGCAATAACAACAACAACAACAACAACACTGATGTTGCTGTCGCCGTCACCGTCTCCGCTTCGTTCTGCTGCGCATGTGCAACGCATTTGAAACTTTTGAAATGAAATAAAAGTTTTCGTCGTTTCGTCTCAACAAAATAATTTCAATGCTATGGCTGAGAAATGAAATTCTTGATGGAAGGAAAAACGGCAAAATGACGAATGCGTTTTGGTTATATTTTTCTCTATATGTACTTCAAAAAGTAAACAAGGCGCCGCCAAGTGTTTAAGTGGTTAAATTTGACCGATGAGGTGGTTCAGGTGGTTGAGGTGGCGGCTGCTGTTGCTGCTGCTGCTGCTCATCATAAACAACTTTGAACCAAGTTAACTTGCAATCGAGTCGCCTCGGCATTATTTATCTACAATAGTTGCTGATTAAAAGAAAACAAAAAAAAAAAAAAAAAATACTTCTCATTTGAATTGGCTTCCGTGATGTGTGATTTGATAGTTGTCTCTTTGTGTGTGTGTGTGTGTGTGATTGTGTTAACTGTCGAGTTGTTGGCTATTTATTAGCTGGTCAAGTCACATGGTCAAGTGCAACAGCAGCAACAGCCGAGATGAGCACACATTGCAAAATATATGTATAGTTTCGAATGAAAATCAGAAAATCAGAAAATTGATTTAATAAAATTTTTTTTAGACGGCTGGTAGACAGTAGGCACCTGTCAGCCACAAAAGGATATACCAAAAACCTAAAAAACATGGCTAAGCTGTCTAGACTTCCGTTTTGCCTTCCTTCCTCTTCTGCTCTCTCTCACCGTCTCTGTCTTTGTCTCCTGTGTGTGTGTGTGTGTGTGTGTGTGTGTGTCTGTGTGGGTATCTGTGATAAACATCTAAGCCGCGACATTCATTTCAGCACGCCTCGTCTGACGGCTGACCCGTCCGTCTGAATGTTCGACTGTCCGTCCAACCATCCTTCCGTGCATATATGTATGTATGTATCCTCTTTACCATTCTTTCAGCTAGTTTTCAGTATTTGTGTTCAGGAACAAAATCAAACGGAACAGCAAATGTCAAACTGACACTGACAACAACAGCAGCCGTCGTCTGTCACATTGTTGTTGCTGTTGTTTCTGTTGCTGCTGTTGCTGTGGATGGTGTCATAAATCGTTATCGACCACGAACATCAGGTGGCACTCAGGCGCACTCATTTCATGACCACAGAAAACCTCCTAGTTGCTGCTGCTGTTGCTGCTCTTGCTGGTGCATTTTTGGGCCATAATCCAAGGGACAGGGGATTGTCGTAAATTAACGCTAGCTACCACACACACACACACTCAGTTTCTCTCTTTCTCACTCTCTCTTCCTCTCCCTCTCTCTTGCTCTCTCTCTCTCTCACTCCGTCTATCTAGGACTGAGCCGAGTCGAGGGTGTAACATTAGCGTCAGCCACTTCAAATAGAACGCGCTGAATGAAACATGCAAAACAGAGTCACAAAGGATCTGCAATTTATGGTCGACTGACTGGGGAGGGGGTGGGACAGCACTTTTGGATTAGATTACATCAACCAATATTGAGAGGCTTAATTTGGTTGTTATAGTTAGTTTTCTATAGGCCACAGGGAAATAAGATAGCCAAATAATAAGTCTGACAACCAATTAAGTACACACTCAACACACACACACACACACACACACACACACACACCATAGGAAACTTGCTAACTTAATTTCAGTAAATTTCGATTGATCATAAAATTCTAAAAACTGTGTACAAATGATTAATAATTAAATAAACTTTCAAAATAAAATTTCCTTTTACTGAAAATAAAAGTATGTACTTCGTTTCTAATTTACAAAAACAAAGCAAACATAGAATGAATCAAACAACAAAACTGTCTCAGTAGATAATCCTACGTCCTTATAGGTACTTTCGATTCTCAAAAGTCAGTTTCCATTTCTTTGACCTTAACAATTGTGGGCATTTGTATAACTAGGTGTAAGATGACCTGTGTGGAGGCTCAATGAGGCTTAACTTAAACAATTAGAAAAGGATTTGGCCACAGTATTAGCCACAATTTGTTGTTGTTGCGTGTCAAAAACAACATAAAACTTATTGGTTTTATTTTTAGTTTTCTGTTAAAAAATACAATTCGCATTTCTAGTATTTGTTGTTGGTTTTTAATCTTTACTTTCATTGACTCACTCTTGAAATCTGCGTTGGAAGCAAAGAGCAGAGCAGCAGGGCACGTGTAAAGTTAACTTTAGGTTTGAATTTCGTTGCTTTCCATTTAACATTTTGACAAATCAAACAAATTCAAAAACCTGTGAAATCTCAAGAGGCTCCCCTCTCACCTGCCGCCACTCGCTTACCCTTTCTCCTTTCTTGTCGTTGTCTTGTCCAGGTTCAAAATTTACTAAAAATTCCAATGAAAATCGAAAACGCTGGAGAAGATGGAGATGGAGAATGGAGACAGCTTGGAATTGTCGTGTTAGACTTTCAGGCATTTCGATGTGCAGCGCCAAAGATTTCATGCTATTTATGAAGAGCAAACAAGAGACATGGCAGAGGCAGTGGCTCTGTGAGCAATAGAGTTGTGGGGCGGGGGCGGGGGCGGGGGCGGTGAGAGGGTATTATGCTGTGGTGACTGTAGGCCTCAGGCCAGGGCGTGCAAACAGTAATAAAAACATGACGACAGCAGCCAGTAACCGAGCAACAACAGCAACCAATTTAAACAGGGGCCCCGTGAGGAGACCGAAAGACCAAACTCAAACGTGGACGTGGACGTAAAAGGTCAACAATTACTTGGTCTTACCGTCCCATCCCGTCCCGTCCCGTTCCGTTCCGTTCCATTCCATCTATCCATCTGTCCGTCCGGTTGACGAATTGTTTGGTCTGTCTAAACTTTGGCTACCAAAGAGTCTAGCTCGAACGAAGACAACACAACATGGACAACAGCGACGACTGTCCATGATGATGATGATGATGATGATGCTGATGATGATGCTCATGATGATGATGATGATGATGATGATGACAAACATGGCCCAAACAATTGTCAATGCTCTCGAAGAGCGTTTAGAGCAAATTGTGGGCAATGTTGTAAGTCGAAGAGTCGAAGTCGTTTCCTCTAGTCTAGAGGCAGCAACAGCACACGGCACGCACATGTAAACATCAATAAATCAATTAGGCAAGCATTGGCCAAGTGAATGTGAATGGACCAACTGCAGAAGGAGACTGAGACGCGGACAGAGACGGAAACTGAGACGAAGACGAAGACGAAGACGGAGATGAGATGAGATGACTGAGGAATTCAACGCCAGTCGCCCGTCAACAAAAGTGTGACAATATTTCCATGAAATTGTTCATTAACCGCTTGGCACACATTGCACTTGCCAACCATCCTCTGTCCATCTACCACCAACCAATCCATCCATCCATCCATCCAACTATCCAGCCAACCATCCATCCAAACATCCATCAGTATTTCATTCTCATTCTACCCATACTCAGTCTCAACAATTTCTGGCAACTTGGGAATGGCACACTAATTGCTTTGGCCAATAATCTTTGGACGCCATCCATTCACTCCTTCTTGTTCGCTGCACTCCCCATTCCACTTCCACATCCATTACCCCTTACTTCTCCGTCCACCACCCATCATGTGGACGGGGGCCCGTCTCTCTGTGTTGCTCAGTGCATTTCTTCGGAAGCCTATGCAGCTCGCGTTTGCCCGTCAATTCAACAGAAGTTTTTATATTCCTTTTTGTGTTGTGCAAGGTGTGAAGATTAGTGCGCCCCAAAAAAACTCTCTGAACGTCCCTGCTAATGGAGGCCAGAAAAATGTATTTATCAGAATTCCGGGAATTCTCTCTTGGTCTCTCTCTCTCTCTCCATTTCATGGGCCAAAACTTGAGAAAAGCTTGAGCAAAGACAGAAGGGAAAGAGTTGGGAGGGGGGGTAGAGAGAGGTGGCCGGGTAACATGGGGGAAAGAAAGAAAATCATATTTGTAGACTCGCTGGCGAGATTTACAGAAAAAAAGGTGCTAGAAGAACTTGTTACGATTAATTAGTTTATAATAATTGTGTAAATAAAAATTTCAAATTGCCTTCAATTTCAATTTTATTTTTAAAAAGAGAGCTAGAGTCGAGAGAGAGATAGAGAAGATACTAATGTATCTGCAACCCACCTCTCTCTCTCTCTCTGTCTCTCTGTCTCTTTGGCCGCCCTCTTGAAAACCACCACGAAAAGAAATCAAAGCTCAAAATGACAGCCGCTGAAATTATAACAAAACAGAAGTTTCGCTGTGTTTTTGTCTGTGGTGTCTGTGTCCAACATTTTCAACCAATCAAGCGGGGCCAACAATCAGACAACAACTCCACCAACAACACCAACAACAGCAACAACAGCAACAACATGTGTTGCACATTCTCTGGTATTCCCATATGCCCCAGGCCCAGACCCAAACTCAAACCCAAACCCAAAACCCAGAGTCAGGACCAGGCTCAAGCCCAGTTCCAGTCCGAGTCCCAGGCCCAGGCCCCGGCTCCAGCTCCAGCTCCAGTTCGGGCCCCACTGACATGTGGTAACGCGGTTTTGGTTTTGGTTTTGCTTTTTGGTCCGCGGTCTTGTAATGCGTATTCAATGTTTCCAGACAGAATGACAGACAGGCTGGCAGTGGCAGTGGCAGTGGCAGTGGCTTTAGCTACATATATGTGAGTTCTCTTCCTCCATTACTCCAAACGACCCCCAGACGGGGCACAGGACACACGCGTTGTTGTTGCTGTTGTTGCTGTTGCTGATGTAGAATTTTCCACATTATACCATGATGTTGGCCTGTGTGGCCATGTAGCCTTTGATTGAGTTTTGCCTGCCACGAGCTTTCCACACACACACACACACACACACATGCACATCGAACGCATTTTTGACATTTTCCTTTTTTTTTGCTCTTTTCCTTTTTCTTTCTCTCCACTCTGTTTCAACTTTGAAGCGTGTAAAAATGTTTGATTTTGTCCAAATGTCATTTACAGCTGTTTCTGTTGGAACATGGATTTTGAAATGTCGACGGAATGGTGGTTGTGGGTTTGTCCTATGGTTCGTTCCAACGGATGGATCGGACGGCTCGGATGGGTTTGGCGGCGTTTTGATGGATGTTGTTTTGGTTTGTCAGTGTATTGAAAACTTGTGGTAGATGTTGATAAAGGTAAAGCCGAAGCCAATTATCAAACAAAAAGATACATATATATATATATATGGCAAAATTTGGCATCTTGCGGTTATTAAATTTTTTAGTTAGTCAAAAAAAAAAAAAAAAAACTAAAGGAAGAGAGAAAGCGAGAGAGAAGAAGAAAAGTTGGAGCTATGCACTGCCCATTAAGTTTCTCTTGCAAACTATAGGAAAAGAGGTTGCCTATTTGAACTAGGATCGACTGCTGAGGATATGCAAGGACTTTCCGGACATTTGATATTTGCATTGCTGTTTTTGTCTTATCTGATTTGGGGCATGTAAAGTTTTATTCCCACATTATTTAAATCACTTTTTTTTTTCTACTTTTTACTAATATTTATTTTGCTGTTATGATTTGTGGTTCTGGCTGTGTGTGTGTGTATTAGTGTGTGTGTGTGTGTGTGTATATTTGTTGTGGCTGCATTTCAGAAACCACTTTTTGATCGCCAGGTGCGCATTGAAGTTGTTCTGGTTCTCCTTGTTTTTAGCCGTGTTACTGACTGCTGTCTGCTGGCTGCGGGCTGCTGGCTGCAATTGCGATTAGGCCAAAAGCGAAATATGTTTAGAACCTTGTTAAATGTCACCATTTTGGTATGCGACCTGAAATTGATAAATCGCCCAAGTGCGACAGAGTGTGGCACACACACACACGCACACACACACACACACAGTGCGTGTATATTTCATGTATTTGGCTAATTTTATTTCTTTCATTTGGCCTTGGCTACGAGAAAAAAAAAACAAAAAACTGGTTCCCCTTTGGCCAATGTAATTGAGTTCTCATAAGTTGCCACAGTTGCTGCTGCTGCTGCTGCTGCTGCCGCTGATTGCAAAATGAATGCAATTTCTCTGAATTGACAAAATGTTATTAATTGCCGAGCAGCCACACAATGCCACACTCAATATTCTTTTTTTTTTTTGCACTCAGCCTTTTATTTTTTTTTTTTTGTTGCTCCTAAAGTGCTAATAATTGGCCACAGCCACAGCCAGAGAATGGGAGAGCCGAGAGGACAATGGAACACTTGAGAGCTGCCCCAGATGATTATCTCAGAGGCCAGCGGCGAGAAGGAAAAATAAAAACAAAATAAAGAGAAAAGAAACTGAAGACAAAACTGAAACCGAAACTGAAACCGATAGCCAGCCCAAAACGAGCCAAAGAGCAAAAGACAGAGCATTGAGGACTCTGTGACTGTGACTGAGACTGAGACTGAAACTCCCTCTGAAGACTGGTAGAACGCACCTTGACCATGTCTTGCGGCCGTAACAAAATAATTTGTGTACCTGTTTAGGCCCGAAACAAAAGGTGTCCCGACAGTGGATCCCAAAAGGATCGACTTTTCGACTTTGACTTTGTCTTCGCCTGTTTTATGTTTTGTTACGTTTTTCCCCCTTCCCCATCCTCCCCCCCTCCAACTACATTTAATACCTTTTGTCAACGTTCAACTGAGCGCGTAAATGCCATAAAAATTGTTCCAGCCACGGTAATTAGTTGTTGTCCTGGACGGTAGTTGTAGTAGTAGTAGTAGTAGTAGTCTGTTGCCCTGGCAAGGTGTTTTACTGTGTAGCCCTTGGGCAACATTTCATTTCATTTCATGGAGCTCGCGATCGGCCGCATCGGTTGTAATTCATTAACGCTTCGTTGGCTCAACGTCATCGTCTCGAGGATGGCGAGAAAGTATGCGACTATTTCTCCCCCTATCTCTTCTCATCCTCTCTCTCTTTCTCTCTCTTTCTTTCTCTTCTTATTCCCGTTCCCGTTCCCATTCCCAGTCCCATTAGTTTTGTTATCAAGGGTAAGGTGTGGTTGGTGGAGAGGGGGTAAAAGACGGGTCAAGCAGCTGCAAGCGCTTACAAAACGGCGGTAAAAGGCGGTCAAGGTGGCAAGGTGGCCAGCCGCAAGGTTCAAGGCTGCTTCTCCCTTGCTCTAGACTAGCCTTCGTATTACTAAACTAAAATGACTTTAATTTGGTAAGTGACTAGGTTCGCTCGACTATCTCATGCGTGTGTGTGTGTGGCAAGTGTGTGAGTTCTGTTTAGGGTTTCATCCACTTTTGAGACCAACTTTCATTTAACAACAACAATTTCAAAGGATCCAAAAATAATTAAGTCAAGAAGTAATTCTTGTACTTCCAATTTGTAAAAGCCTCTAAACCTCTTTAGAATGAGAATTAAGAATCCGCAGTGGAGACTCCCTTACACAAGAAGTTAGGAAAATTCGTTTCTTACAATTTTTCAAAAGTATTGAAATGGCTCTTCAAATATGCTTTTAAAAATTACATGAAATAAATGAATAATTGAAAATGATTGCCAATTGATATAACTGAAGCCATTTGAACCAACCTGTTTGGCCAATTTCTAACGAACACTTCATTCGTCCTTTCCCGCGTTTCGTGGTGTGTAACCCAGATTTGGCTCAATCATTGCAGAATGAGCAGACATAACATTAAATTTGGCTTAATATGGCAAAAGGAAAAGAGCACACAGCATTAACTATATATGTATATATGCAAAATAAACTCCGAAAACAAAAAAAAAAAAAAGGAAACTCCTCGCAGTTTGTTGCACTATCTCTCTTTCTCACTTACTCGCTGTCTGTCTGTCTCTTTCAGTTTGGTGTCGCCTTGCAGCACAGTGGAAACATCGCAGTTGGAGCTATAGTTGGAGTTGGAGTCGGAGTCGACAACATGCTAATGTATGCAATACACCCGCTGCCTCTGCCTCAGTCGCTGCCGCTGCCATCGACTGACGACCTTGAAAAATTATGCAAAATCGATGTAAAGTAAAAAAAAAAAAAAAAAATTCAAACACATACATACAACCAACAAAATGCGAAAATAAGTTCAACAGTAAAAAAAAAAAAATGTAAATGTGGCACGAGTCGAACGTACAACGGGGGCGAAGAGGGGTCGGGTTGGGGAGAGCGCAGTGGGTGATGGGAAGGGCAGCAGTTTTCTTCTTTTTCTTCGCATTTTTATGTTGAACAAAAAAATTGGCGCAAATGAGCCAGACAATGTCGGCGCTCATGCGCGTTGTCCGCCTCCAGAAGGCGGCTCTGGTCTGGTGGGGAGAGCTGCCAGAGGTGACGGGGGGCGGGTTGGTTTGAAGGGAAAAGTTAAGCGTACGCTGAACTTTTGCCAAGCTGAGACTGATTTGCATACGATTTTGTCTGGAGGAGAACTTCATTTTGGCAGCCAAAATGACGTCGAAAACGACAGCGACAGCGACGCAGGCAACGACAACGACGACGACGACGACGACGACGACGACGACGACGACGTCGACGCTGAGGAGAGCGGAAGTTGTTGCTGACGTCGTCACATTATGGTTTGTTTGCCATTTCCGTTTTGGAATTTGCATGCGCTTTGCTTGCCAAAAAGAGAGACTTTGTCTCTGTCTCTCTTTCTCTCTCTCTCTCTCTCTTGCTGCCTCCTGTTGATTTTTTGGCTTCCTCTCTATGTCTCTCCTCTGGACTGTGTGTGTGTGTGTGTTACTTTTTTTTGGGTGCCTTGTGCAATTTAAATAATTTTGCATAATTTTTGGAAATTGACTTATGGATTTCTCATCGTCTGCCTTGTCTGCTCTTCATTTTTATGGTCTCTCTCTCTCTCTCTCTGTCTTTTTCTATATCTATATATAAAGTACATTTATATATATATTTGTGTGCCACTTGTTGAACTCTCTTTTTCTCTCTCTATCTCTCTGTCTCCTTTTCTCGCTGGCAGACTTGCTGTAGGTCATGTCTGTGTTTCTCCTCACCGCCTACTACACCACCCCCCCTGCCAACACACACACACACACACACTCACACTCTCACATACAAAAAGAAAAAAAAACAAACACAAAAATTATGCAAAAATTATACTTTTTTTCCAACTCGCTTCTGCATAAATTTTCCTTTCTTTTTGAAGTTTTCACACAACATGATAAATGAGACTTTAAGTTGTTTGACAGTTTTGCGCTGTTTTTGCGCTGTTTTGTGGATGTTGTTTGTCTTATCAGGCCTTAAAGTCGTCACCGAGTTTTAAGTTGAAGAGTTTCAGTTTCAGTTTTTCTTTAATGCTAGCGGGGGGACGTAGTGGAAGTAGTGGAAAGGGGGGCTGGGTTAAAAGTATATAAATTTGTCAGACAAGTTTGCCATGCAAACATTTTCGACTCACCATCAGATTGATTTATTTATTTCGTCTATTAGGCCATTGCTGAAATATATAAAGAAAAAAATCATTATTAGTTTTAAATTCATAAGAAAACATCATTATAAATCTGTAATCTATAAATGAATTGTTGTTGTATTTCATTTTGTAATTATTTAGCCATGAACAAAAAACTACTGAAGTTTCCATTAACTCGCACTTTAAGATGCCAAAATTAAACCATTTAAAATTATTTTTAAAATCAATAGTAAAAAGAGTAAGAGTATTAAGCAAAGAAAAAAAACAAAACAGCGAACTAAAAGGCGAATTTCAAATCATTTTTGCTAATTGTCTTAACATTTTAGTACTGATTTTTTTTACTCTTTCTTTTCGCACTTGATTTTACTTAAAAATTAATAAAAATTCACAAAGTTTGATTCAAAAATTTATTAAATTGAATGAGCTTCTAATTTTCACTAACTTCGTGGCAGACTAATTTAATTCGCAAACATTTTGAAATCCTATTTTGTAGCTTTGGATCACTTAATCTTATGGAACATTTTCCAGTTTCCATTAAGTCGTCTTATCGTAGTTAATTTTGAAAATTGTTCAATATATAAACCTATAATTATGTTGGCAGATGGATAAGGTTTTGGAAAGACTTTCACTATCCTTAATTAAAACTTAACTTGATCTTCTTCTGATTTCATTTACAGTCACACAAAATTTTTTGATAAGGTTTAAAAATTCAAATGGAGCTAGTTGTGTATCAGGACATTATCCTTTAACTAAATATGATCTTAAATGGAAATGTTATGCCATTTGATGGCTACTATATTTAGTTTCAAATAGTTTTGAAAATGTATTTCAGTATTGCTTTAGTTTTGTTTATCTTTATGGACAAATTGTTTTATGCTAGATTCGAGGGTGTGATTTTTTTTTTTTTTTTTTTTTGGTTTTCATTTAAGCGATTTTGTTTTGTTTGATAAGAAGGCGTGCAGTGTTGTGTTCTAAGCCCCATAAAAATCTCTCGGTTACATAATTTATGACTTCCCCTCTTGTTCTAAGGTTGACAATAAATAAATTGAGGATCGTTGTCACAATTGTTGTTGTGTTTCGTTTGTTGGTTGTTGTTGCTGGTTCATCATCATTCAGCGGCTTGCCAAACACGTAGGCCAACCAAAGTCCAAGTTGGGAACGTTTTAATTTTCTTACACTTGGCAACTGACGACTCACTGGCTCTCTGGCTGACTGGCTGACTGGCTGGCTGGATGACTGTATATCTGACGGACGCAGAGGTAACGCGCGTGCGTTGCGATCCATCCATCCATCCATCCAACGTGCGCGGGCGTCGTCGGTCGGTCGCTTGCCTCATATGACCAAAGTGATAAGAGAATGAGAATGTGAGAGAGAGTGAGAGAGAGAGAGAGACAATAGTGAGCTCTGAGCTCGGAGCTCCTAGCTTGTCTTGGCATTAACCGGAAGCCTGCGCCAAACGTGATCAACGGTTTGCTTTGCGGCTGTACATTGACTACTCTTCTCAGCCACCTCCACCTCCACCTCTACCTCCGCCTCCATCTCCACCTCCAACTCCATCCTCTCATCATCCACCTCCACCTTCACCATCCATGGGCCATTCATTCGTGCGTCGTTGTTGTCAACGATGAGCGCTGATACGTAAAATGGAGAAAAAAAAAAAATAAGTAGCGGCAGAAACTGCCGCCGAGTCCATCCATGTCGTATGCGTTTGAATGAAAAACGTGCGTGCTGCCACAGAAGGAACGTTGACTTTGAACGTTGGCGTTGGCAACTGAAGGTACGGATGAAGGCCTCGCGTCCCATGCCCATGCCCATGCCCGGGCCCAAGCCCAGGCCCAGGCCCAAGACCAAGCATTATTCCCGCACTCTTGTCGCACATTTCTCAACATATTTAGTGGCACTCAATACAATTCGTCTCGACGTTCTCGTTTTCCCCCCACAACACACAACAAGACGAAGGAAAGATTATAAGCAAAATGCAATACACAATGTTGAATTGTTGAATGCTTGCGATAGATGGATGGATGGTTGGATGGTTGGATGGTTGGATGGATGGATGGTTGGGATTCATAAAAAATAAAATACAAAACAAAAAAACGCGCGTTGGTGTTTTAATTTTACGTGTTGCTGAAGGTTTCGTTTCGTTTCGTCTGACGTCAACAGCAGCCAATGTCCATGTCCCTGCGAGTGCCTTCCTGTCTCTGAAAGGCCCGAAAAACGATGAGCAAAACCAAAAAATAAAGAGGAAAACAAAAAAAAAAAAAAAAAAAAGTAAATGAAAAAATGATAGTAGAAAAGATGACTGAGCTGCGTACGTGCGTAAGACAGACTTGGACGCACTTGAACTAGACGAAGCAGAAGGTCTCTTTCAGATCCCTGTCGGTGGAGGGCTTTGATGTGGGGTTGGGGTTTTTTTTTTTTGTGTTACTCTTTGCTCCATTACACCCGCCGCAAAAAAAAAAAAAAACAACAGATGAAAAAATGGCAACAAAAGAATCTGTTGAAATGTAATGAAAAACTATTTTACTTAATGCCAAAACTTAAAGATTTTAGGGCTTCTACTAGTCCCTTACTTTTCTCCCCTGCCCCTCCTCTCTCTCTCTTACCATCTTTCTTTTGGCATATTTAATGATTATTTCAAAAATCGCCTTGGGGTATGCAATGATTATGCTTTTCCTACTCATTTGCACATAACCAAAAATACCCATTCTCTGTCTCTTTCTCTCGAGCTCCACGCACACACACACACACACAGAGCGAGAGAGATAGAGTTAGACAGACATTATACATAATAATATTGTTAAATGTTTTATGCGCTGTTGATGTCTGTCGAGTATTTAAACTTAACCACACAGAAACCTCAAGAATCACAGTACCGAATCCCGAATCCAGGAATAAAAACCCACCACACATGTCCACAGTCAATTAAATGTATATAAGTATGTGTGTATGCGTGTGTGTGTGTGTGTGTTTGTGTGTGTTTGTGTGTGTGTGTGTAGATGTATGCAAAAATGGCAAACGGTCTGTTAAGCACACATGTGACTGCCACGCCTCAGACTCCCAGTCTACCAGCCTTCCAGCCTCGCAGCATAGCCCCCAACCTCACTCACTCTCATATAACCTACGCCCAGTCAACAATCAGGCTACGGCTATGGCTATGGCTGGCAACTGGCAACAATTTCCAAAGATACGAACCGTAACCGTAAATGGGAAGCCAGGCGAAGGGATACCAGGGTACCGGAATACAGGGGAATACAGGGATACAGGGCTACAGGACCTGCTCATGTTTGAGTTGCGTCTGCAGTTTTATCAACGCAACAACATCAACTTAAAAGCACTCAGGGGGCTGCAAAAGGGTTCATCGGGTTGGAGGGCAGAGGACGGTGGGACGACAATCAACGCAGTTTATTTATGGAAAAATAAAATGAAATAAAATGATGATGATGAGCAACAACAACAATTCAAGACAGAGAGCAAGAGAGAGAGAGAGAGAGAGAGAGTTGTGTGTGTGCGTGTGGAGGGGGGAGGGGGCGTTAAGGGTGGCAAAAATTAATTTCTGACAACACGGAAAATTAAAATTCAAAAATTATCTCTTAGAAGAACTGAATTTTCCCTGACATTGAGAGCAAATTTAATGCTGATAAAAATCATTTCAAAAATATTAATTTTAATGTATATGAAAAAGAGAAAATCTTGTCATTAAGCAATTAGCATGGCTTTTGTCTACAGTCGTCTGGCCCTAACTAATGGCCAAGTGCCGCCAAGAACCTCACCAAGAGACACATGAAAAAAAAGGAAAACCACAAAAAAAAAAACCAACCACACAAAAAGTAATAACAATAAAGGTGGCCACATAAATTTGAAACAAAAGTCAAGTGGCAGACCGAGCGTAACTTGCACTTGAAATGGATAGATGGGACAGCGACTGGGACCCTCTACTGGGCTCTACTGGTTCCTTTACTGGTCTGGGGGTTTTGGGCTATGTAAAGATGGTTTGGCGGTTGGCGAACAACCTTATCGGATGATAACCGAATGAAAGTCAGTCCAAGTCTCTAGCCGTGACATTTTTTTGTGTGTCTCAGTGTGTGTGTGTGTGTGTGGTGTGTGGTGTGTGGTGTGCGGTGTGGTGCGGTTCAATAAACCATAAAAAGGCTCATTAATTATGCGCATATCGCGCCTACAGGGGCGGAAAATGTGTCACTTGGCCTGTTGTTGGTAGCAATTGCCAAGTGAAGAAGAACTTTTCGTTTGGCCACAAAAAAAAAAAAACAGAAAAGAAAAAAAAACACCACACATCACCTTTGATGGCTCGTCCGGGTATTGCAATGCAGTAAAGAAGTTTGTACAATTAGAAGCTCCTTCGAGCAGGACTTTTCAATATCCTCTACCAACGAAAAAACATCGCCAATAATCTCATCTTTTAAAAAGGTTAAGAACTTTTATTAAAAGCTAAAAGTGGGCTTGATTAGTTTAACGGAACGGCTCATTTCTTATATGCCGATCAAGCGAAGGGTATAGAAACTTCGTACAGGCAGTGGACCTTTGAGCCCTCTGGCTTCGGTTTCGACGACTTTGACGCAATTTGCATTTCCCTTTTTCTTTTTTTTTTCTGCTGCTTGTTATCAACCCTCCCCAAAATGTCTTTACTCTAGTGGAACCAGCCACATGTCAGCGGCAGGCGATTAATTAAAACAAAAAAAAAACAAACACAAAAAAATAAAACTAAAAATGAAATAGAATTACGCGGGCTTGAAATGCTTGACATACTTTTAATGCCTAACCGAAATAAATTTTTGAGGAAAATGACTGGGCCTAGGTGTTTCGGCCTCATATGTATGTATGTATGTGGCAAGAGACGACCTTTGTGGTGTTTGTGTTTAAGCTCGTTGCTTGCATTTGCTTGGCATGCAACAGTTTATTTTGGTTTTGGTTTCGGTTTGGGTTTTTTTTTTTTTTTTGTTTTTTTTTTTTGCATTAAGCGCAAAACAATAATTAATTTAATTGACATTTTTTGAGGCTGGGTTTGCTCTCTTGCAGACGACGGCGACGAGACTCGAGAATGAAACTTCGACAGACTCTGTTGACTTGACTGAGACTTGAGTTGACGATTGACTGCCACGCAGGAAAAGCCGGCACAAAAACAACAACACACACCTCGAAAACTGTCAAAAACGTACAACAACAATAATAACAACAACAACAACAACCACAATAAAGCCAACTAAAGCTCAGCCAACACAACAACAGCATCAACAATATCAACAGAAAAAAAGCCAATAAAACAGCAGAACGCAAGGCAAGTTTTGCAAACAGTTTTTTTTTGTTTTTTTTTTTTTTTTATTGCGTGGACTGATTACAGACACAACAGAAAACAGAAAATCACTTCATGAATGAGCCCCAGTTGGCCAACAACAACAATAACAACAAGAAAAACAACCATATCGCTTCATTCATTCACAAAAGATTTTAAGGCATCGTCGTCTCATCTCATCTCATCCCATGCCATCCCACAGCCCACGGGCCATGGCCCAGACGCGCGAGGATCGGCGGATATCATTAGGCTTTGTTTAAACTGCTTTTGCCGCATCTGCCCAGACAACGCGCCCCTTTTTTAAGTAGGCGCGACAATTGCAACAGTTTTGGCCCTTGTTTTTTTTTTTTTTTTGTAACAATTTTTTCGTTTTTGGTTTTTTTTTCTGTGTAATGAAAGAAAAGTGAATTCTGCTTGCGAGCTTGAAAGGATTGCCTGTCGGTCGGTCCTATGTTTGATTGACATGATCATGATTTACACCTTTCTGGGTGCGTACAAGACTCCCACCATGGGCATCGGGGTGCCAAAGAGACGCAGATGGAAAGCCAGCGAGATGGAGAGAGAAAGATGGAGAGAGAAAGAGAGAGAGATGATGATGATCATATGACGATGTTGATCCATGGCCCAAAGGCAATGCCCTCAATTGGCTTTTACACTAGACAACTGAAACTCGCTTTTGCAATCAACTTAAAGTCATTCAATCTCTGCGAAAAAAAATATTTCCGATTGAATCGAAGGATCGAAGGATCTTAACCTTCGATTCTTCGATTAGTTACAAGTTAAGTCAAAAGTTCAAGGCAAACTAATTAAGAAGAAGATCAGATCAGATATAGTTTTCTAATCCAGTTTCATGTGCAAAATTTGCATATAAATGTTTTATTTACATAAAGGTTAATTGACAATTTAAATGAATTTGATTCCAATTAATATGCGTTTAGAAAAAAGGGTGAACCACAAAAGAGCATCCTAATTGCTGACAATGTAAATTTTAAAATTAATTATCATAAATTTAAAAATTTCAAAATTTATCACATATACTCATGAGTTACCCCTTAAACCTTTTTTTAACTTCAACTAGTTTGCTTTTGGTATTGCTTTTGTCATAAAAAAAAATAAGCAAATTGTAAAGAAAATAGTAATAAACTTAGTTAAATTGTTTAGAGAGCTCTATAAAAAAAAAACAGAGAAAAAATTAACCTAGTATTAAAATAACGTTTTAGTTTACAAATCATTTATAAATGCCTCTTGAAATCGAGTGCTAAAATTCACTGTAGAAATGATTGTTTTAATTAACAAATATTACTAAAACTAATTAAATTTAAAATGTAAAACTTATATATAAACCTCCGTATAGAAATCATTAATACGATAATCAAATCAATTAAAAAAAAAACTAATAAAAAGAATGGCTAATTTAAACCAATGCCCTTAAAATGAATATTTAAGAAATTAAATAAAAGTATTCGATGGTTTGAAAAAAAAAGAGAAAAAGAAAAAGGTTAAAAGGAATTTAAAAAAATGCATAGACAAATTTAATTTGAAGTGAAGTTAATAGAAGAAATTATATTTGGCAGAGAGGCAACTGGATTTTGTTGTCCAGTGTAGACAGCTGCAATGGTGGTGGAGCCTACTAATTGTTGTTGTTGCTATTGTTGTTGGAGCAGCAGCAGTCAACACCCGCACATAGCACGAAGTTCGGGATTGTTGGCACTCTGTTGGTTGCCGTCGTTGTTGTTGTTGTTGGTGTGTGTTGGTTTTTTTTTGTTTTTTTGTATCTTGTAGATAGGAATCTGCGTGTGCCAACCAACACGTCGTCGTCGTTAAATTACTACGCGACTTTTAACGCGCTAAGCACTTGAAGATCTCCTCTGACTCCGAGTCCAACACCAGCGATTCTGTTTGCGATTTCGATGCCCCATACCCATCTCCACTTCCACTCCCATCCTCATGCTCATTCTCATCCTCATTCTCATCCCCTTATCTAGTGATTCCAGTGAGTCACTTGTGCTCTGTTCTGTTCATGAGTTCATGACCTGAACACATCGTTTTGTGTTTGCATTATGGAATAAATCAAATGAAAAGTTCATCAACAAAAGCCACTGAAAAGTTCTTATTTTTGCTTAATTTTAATCCTTTTTGGCGGAATCAAATCATTAGTCGTGAGTCGAAAAGCGCCACAAAATTTAACCGCAAATAATCATAATGAAGGAGGAAGCCAGCCTGACGGAAAACAGGGAACGGGCACCAGGAGTCAGAGAGCAGTCGTCATTGTTTGCTTGCCTTGGTGGTTGCGGGTGGTTGCCACAAATGATGGCAGGGGCATATAGCCACTTGCAGTTTGAGTTTGATTTGAGTTTTGTTCGCTGTCTGTTTGATTTTTGTTTTGTTCGCGCGCGGCAAAAGTCAACAACAACAGAACAGAACAGAACAGAGAACTGAGCAGAGCAACACGAACAGTTCGAAACGTCAACAAAACCTTTTAAATTATTATTTGCTTTTGTTGCTTTTTGTTTGACTTGGCGGTCGGGGGCGGCAGCAGCGTTGGTGGCGGCTTAGCAACCCTTTCCCAAAATAATATATATGTATGTGTTCCAAGGGTTTGCGAGGGGGGGTAGAGGAGTGGGTTTTTAGCAGCTTTGATTTTGCCAGCGTGAGAAATCATCCTACTTCCCTTCATCTCCTTGTCCATTAATCTATCTGTATCTATCTCATTCTTCTAAGACCAAAAGATACGTTACGAAAAAAATGATCGGCAATGATCAGTTTTTTTTTTTTTTTTTTTTTTTTACTCTCCATCTCCTCTTTTTTTTGCACACTGTCAAAGATTCACATTAATTTGAATTTACGTCTATGTCTGCGTCTGCTGCTGATGCTTTTTGGCATGCAAAAAAGGAAAAGGTTTCTTCTATTCATTTTACATAGTTGATTGCATCTTCAATATGCGATCAATATTGTCTTTTGTGCTTAACAAAATTTCCATGGGAAAGAAAAATCATCATCATCATCGGCAGCATCATCTTCTTCTTAACCCCTTCTGCCTAGTGGCTCCTGGGAAAATTAAATATTATGCAAAAAGGAAACACACGCACCCTTCTACTTTAGTCCCTCTCTCTCGCTCTCTCTCTCTCTTACACTCACACTCTTCTCTCTCTCTCTCTCTTTAGCTGTCTCTGTCGATCGGTTCACAGATGTCATCCTTTCGGCCGGGATGTGCTATCTAACGTTGTAGGCAAATTACCTTGAGGATCGCTCGCAGCAACCCCCTCGAAGCCCATTTGAATACTCATCTTCAAGACGAAGGAGTCAGTCAGTAGGTAGAGGTAGGCCTCTGTCTCTGCCTCTGCCTGATCTGCATAATTTTCACAACCCTTAAGCGGGCGCGCACACATAACCCAACCCTTTCCTTCCTTCAACTTTTTTTATTTTTTTGCAGACCCGGATCTAACACGTGCGTTCCCCTCGTGTGCTCGAGAAAGAAGACAACGCAAACGGAGACCAAATATCAATTTTCTTCATTCTCATGCAAATCAAATGTGTTGCCTCAAATAAATAACAAAAAATGTGACATCCCAAGACAGAGACACGAACACGAGGAGGGGGTAGAAAGAGATCGTCTCGTCTTGGGTCTTGGGTTAATCTCCTTCAATTTCGGTTGCTGTTTCTGTTGTTGTTGTTGTTAGGGTTGTTGCTGCTGCTTCGGGTTCTATTCTGTTTTGCCCGAGAACATGTCAACAGTAGAGCAAAATTTGCTCCTTTACCCGGTAGGCAGCAGCCCCTAATGGATGACCCCTGTTATTATATCAGAATGAAGAGAGGTGGAATGAGTGAGTTTTTCGCGATTTTGCAAAAACCCTTTCCTTTCCATACCTTTCTCTTCCTTTCTTTGCGTTACGTTTCGTTTCGTTTTTTTTTTTTTTTTTTTTGCCAAATTGAAGGTCCTTTTGTAATGCAAATGCAAATGCATGGCACCACTGGTAGGCAGGAAGGAGTTCGCGGTATTGATCCTTAATTTATGCATAAATGCGCGTCACCTTTGAGCCGAGCGATGAGTTTGGGGTGCCCTTACCTTACCTTACCTTACCTTTTCTTTTGCTAATTTTTAATTTATGCATAAAAATTGAGGACGTAATTCGAGAACCGGTGAAAAGTGAAAAGAAGTGAAATGTTCGTTGGCCTCTGCGTCGTCACTTGGTGGTCCCTAAGATTCTGCCAGATTTTCTTTTCGCGTATGCAAATCCCATTGTGAACCTGTGATGAGGTTGATGTGGATGTGTATAGAGAGAAGGAGAGAAAGGGACTGCCCTGCCCTGCCCTGCCCTGTTCTGCTCTTTGGGTGCACAATCGTTTAGAAAATTTAATTTATTTCCATGGCCCCGAACCATTGTAGCGAAATTTCCTATTTTTTCCAATTCTATTTTCAGTTTTCTTTTCATATTTCTCTCGTTCTCCCCCCTCTCTCTCCAATCAGGGGGGCAGTTACAAATTATTTTTCCGTTTGTTACTGTATGCAAAAATGAAACTACAAAAAGGCGTAAGTTCTGATGTTTTGTTACATACTGTACCCCAATAATATTGTATTGCCACGAAAGTGAAAATGAAATGAGAGCGTCTTTTAAGAAAAAATTCAATTGACTTAGAGTAAAGTTTATTAGGGAATGAAGAGAGAGAGCCGGGACGATTCAGTTAGGGCATTCAGCAATTCGCCTTCATTTGCTACAACTTGTTTTTGTTTGCTTCCCTCCAATTCTTATCAAATTGAATTTCAAACATTTTTCTACCGTACGCTTTTGCTCCATAATTTCTATTTTTTGTTCCCTTTTTGTTTAGATCCTTTTTCTATATGCAATACTTTTTTTTTTTCGTTGTTCTTCTCTCCCACTCTGATGAGTTTTTTTTTTTTTTTTGTTGTTTTTGGTTCTGGCTTTGCGGCAATTTTCTTTCACTGTTTTATCAATTTGTGTGTGTGTATATGTGTGTCGTTACTTATTTTTATTTATGCTCACCCTTTTGCAAATTTTTGCATAACCCGCGAGCAAAGTTCCTAACAGAAATAAATTCTTTTTTTTTTCGTTCTTTTTTTTTTGCAGTTGATAAGCTTTCGCTTCGGGTTTGGGCCAAAATGTTTCCCCAAACAAAAGGTTTGTCTTGGTTGGTTGGCTGGCTGGCTGGTCGTAGCTCATGCATTTTTAGAGGGGCTGCTGTCATATATGTACTATATATACTATATGTTTGTATGTGAGTATGCACGAGTCTCTGTATATCGGCATCTCGATAGCGAGCGGTCTCTCTCCAGTATCCCCCAAAAGTAAGTGTGTAGAGGTATGTATCCCTTTAAGTGTTATGTTGTCTCGTTATTTATGACTTTACACATGCAAATGGATGCCGTGTGCGACAAGCGCTTGAGCTTAGCTTTTACCTCCCCTCAGGCTGTGGAGTGGATGAGGCAGGATGAGGCAGTGGTAGCTCACCACCCCCCAAACCTCAACCCCAACCCCAAAACCCAAAACTCGCCCACTGTTTTACCTGGCGGCATAGTTTATGGATGACATTTCCCGCACTTTCATTCAAAAAATTGCATGGAAATCGAATCAGTGGCAAGAATGGAAACAGAACAAACGCCGAGAAAGGAGTACAGATTCGATTTACTGTCTGTCTGAGACAAACGGTTAAGACTGGTAGCAGCAGGGTTAAGCTATTGCCAATTTGAGCCAATACAATATAAAATATTTATCAATATTCTCAATAGATATTTTTATTTACAATGTTGAAACTGTCTCAAACTGAATGGGAACCTTTGCTTTCATGATTCTTAAAGCTGTGACTCAGACCCCAAAAAGAACGAGTTGTTCCTTTCAAACGAACATTACTTTTAAAGAGTCTAAAGCTCTGAGAAAGTCGATGAAAAATTTCACTAGTAATTTACCAATTTACCAATTTACCAAATTTATGTCTTTTTTTAAAAGATCAATCTTCATCTTTCAAAAGAAATTCGCAAACATAAAAGTTGGGAATTCACTCTGCTTTAGGTCCTTAAGTTAATATATGAAATAGAAGGGGATTCTATTACCATTCTCTACATTTTTATTCTAATATAGGATTTCCACTTGAAGGAGCTAAACTAGAGCTTTACTCTTATTTCATATTGAAATGCATTTTTATGTTGGGCAGCTTGAGAAAAATATTATATATGAGCAAAAATTTAAAGAGGAATACTTTTCATTAGAAACCTTCACGAACCCGTAACAAATTTTATTTTTGGACAATTTTTAAAAGTCATGTCTTTATTTTCTTTTGGTAATCAGTTCTTTCAATTCTCATTTAAGGCTAAAAGACATCTAATTGGTGTTTTAATTTTTGTAAAACTCTTAAAAATTCAAGCCGAAAATTTGTTGTTTATATTTTGAATATTTTGATAGCATTTCTATCGACAAAATGAAGATATATGTTTTTGAAATTGGTTGCTAGTTAGCCCAAATTACAGACTAAGAATAGTTCACGAAGCAATTGAATCAAATTGGCTGAATTGCGTATTAAGAGATTAGCAACAAAATCAAGACTGAAGTTCAAGACTTGTTCACACCATTTTGAAATATATGCAGTTTAATTTAGCTAATCATAATGACCTAATTATTGTTTGCCCGTCCGAGTGTCATGCTCTTCTTTCCCCGCAATTATCCTCACGCCTGTCATAACAAAACGCAGCAAAGCCTCTGAATTCTCAACGAATCAAATAAAAAAAAAAAAAAAAAAAACAAGAGTAAAAAATTATGCGCATAATCAAAAAGTCAACACCACGCCAAAAAGGCTACGCGCATTGCCCCCTTTGGCTCGGCTTGGCTTGGCTTGGCTCGGGTTGGCTTCGCTTTGGCATTTGAATAATTCAAAAGTTGGCTGGCGCGTTGTCCTTTTGCGCAGGCGCTTCCTTGTCTCCTCTCCTAGCCGAGGTTGCATTTTAATTAAGCAAAGCGTTCGGCGCATGCCAGGAGGAGGGCAGTGAGAACTCATCTCATCCTCCTCCATTTACCATCCGCCATCCGCTGGCCTCTATCTTGCCTGCCTGCCTGTTGCGCCGCCGCAATTACAAATTCTAATTTTATGCTAATGCCTCCTGTTTTTTTTTTTTTTTTTTTTTTGTCCTTACTGTGTTTGGTTGTCGCTGTTGTTTTTGTTGTTGTTGTTGGTGGTGTCGCCAGTGTGGCTGTTGCTGTTGCTGCTGCTGGCGGCTAATTATTATGCACCATAAACGCAAAAGAGACGTCATTTGTATGTATTAATTTGAATGTTAATAAACTGGATTTCTTGACCCACTAAACTAGTGAGAGACCACCAAAGTGTCCACATTTGGTCAAGCTATCTCAGTGTTTCTTTTTTTTTATAGAGATATACATACATATTTTTTGTTTAGTATTGTTGCCGTTGTTGTTTTTGTTTTTATTTTATGTGTATGTGCAAATCTCGTACATAATAATGAATAATTAGTTGTTGTTGCTGCTTGAATTTCTTATAATTTATTTTGGTTTTTGTTTACTAGGCATATGAATAATTCAATTCGCCTTTGTTTGCCATAAAAAAAAATAACAACAACAACAACAACACACACACACACACACACAGAAAAAAAAGTCAAACACAAAATGTATTGTAGTTGAGTGAAAAGCCGTAAAATTCATATTGATATAAATATTAATGTTTAAGTGAGTGCAAAAACAAAACAAAACAAAACAAACGAAACAAAAAAAAAAAAAAAATACTACATAAAATTGTATCAGACACATTTGCAATTGCCGCTGCATGTGGCGTGAAAATCGAAACAGTTGACATGAGAGCGAGCCGCTTGCGCGATTGCATTGCAAGTGATTTATGATTCGATTCAATTGTCTAGCTAATTAGCCAACCGATTGAGCGGAGCGACGGCAGGTGTGTGGGGGGCAGCGTCTAAATCTATGACTGTGAGCAGAGGAGTTAACCATATATGTACATATATACATGTATATATCAACATTTGGATATCAAATAAGAATAAAATCCGTTCACATTTTATCGGCTCCATAAGGCTCAATTCTATACGTAATCCGGTTAACAATAATTTAAACGATCTGTTGCAAAAATTCAATTTAATTGAACGCTTCGAATGATATTTATCGAACAGAAATCAAACCATTTTCTTCCACATTTTGGGTTTACCCCAATCTTATCAATTTTTTACTGCACGCAATCAGCATAGAGTACAAGAAGAAGGAGAGAGAGTAGGAGGGGAGAAGGAGGTACATATAACATCAGCGGTAACATAAAAAAAAACAACAAAAAATCCGTTGAGCATAGCAAAAACCATAAAAATCACACCTACGAGTACGTTGTAATAAAATGTTATCAAAAGTGTTGCTTGGCGTTGTGTCCTGCCGCTATCCTTTTTTTTTGGCTTGTGTAGCCCGCCCCCCCTTCACTTCCCATCCAAAAGATTTTTGTCGATTTTTGCATATGACAGCAGAAGCGAGACAGCGGCAATGGAAAAACGAGAAAAGGTGTGGAGGAAAAGAAAAAGGAAGCTGGACGAACCACCGTCATTGTTAACCCTTCCACCACTCGAAAGACTATGATGAGGAGGAGTCGTGGGAGGAGTTCAAGGGTTTTCCCTTACTCATAAAAATCTACAGTCCTTTTACTTGTTTTTATTTGTTTGTGCCGTCAGCTCCGTCCTCCGTCCTCCACCTCCTACCTCCACCATCCTACATTCTACATCCTCCATCTCCTGTGCCCACTGTATTGACAATTTCGTGGCATTCTCTGTGCTTTTGCCTCGTCAGCGAAATAAACAAAAATCGAGCAAAAGACAAATACAGTTGAGAGAACACAGCAAAACAAACATTTCGCTCGCTGCCTGACAAGACGCTGGGGTGCTGTAAAAAATCAAAAAAAAAAAAAATAAAAAAAATAAAAAATACTGAGAAAAAAAAGACACACACAGAAGCTGAATGAGGACACAACCCGCTCCTCTCAAAAGGATAACAAGCGGGAACAAAGTGTATGTGTGTGTGTGTGTGTGTGTGTGTGAAGAGGTGAACAACAATTTTCTGCTGACTTTGGATTTGGTAGATTTTTATTGGTTCAGGGCGCGCGCTCTCTGCCTTGAGTTCAGAATAAGGATGAGACTCACCCGGGGGTTGCTCTTAAAGATGAGACCCAGACAGAAGAAGCAGAAGAAGAAGCTGCAGTATCCTGCAAGGATCCTGCTTAAGTGCAACAAGACACATACACACACACACACACACACACACACACGCACACGCACACAGACAAAGCAAAATAAAGTGCACAAGTATTTGTAAATCTTTTGAATTCCAACAAAAATCACACACACAGACACACACAGAGACACACGGCACGCGGAAGAGACTTGAATGAGTAGTCCATGATGCGATAGCATATACAAGGGTGCATTTTGCAACCCTCTGCTTTCTGCATTCTGGCCACTGGCAGGGCGACATCTATTGTCGAGCATGGAAACTAAACGCAGGCACATGCATATACACATTGATATTTATGCTGGGATTTTCTAATTTGAATTTGTTGTTGTTGGACAACTCTCCGCTTAGCACCCAAAAGCGGAAATTGTTGCAGGAAGAACATTCGATGCACTTGGCTTATTGGGGTGACTTTTTATTGTTCAACTCAGTCTTCTCTTCTTCATCGTTTTGCACCGTTTGTGCCAGAAACGGAAGTGTTCAAATTTTATGGCAACCGTTAGACGAAGGGTTGAGTTTAGTTGAGTTCAGTTCAGTTGAGTTGGAAGTTGCTGTCATTGAGGTGATTAGAAAATCTATGTATGTATGTAATAATCTGCCTTACACAAGTGATGATGTGGTGGCTTGTTGTTGTTGCTGCTCCAGGAGGTGATCCCATAAACTGAACTAAATTTTTGATCCATAGATCTATCTGGCGTATGCTTTTCTCTAATGTTCCAAATTTCTATTAAATCTTATAAAAATTATTTGCAAGAAATTGTTATTTCCACCAAAGAAACTTGCCAACTTTTAATTAATTTGTTTTCATATCTTTGAAGTAAAATTGGTCAGTGGTTTGTTTAGTTATCCCATTAAGTAAATATATTCTTGAAGAGTATAAGCATTCGTCTGTTCGTTTGTCCATCTTTTTAAGTTACAGGTCGTAAAATTGGTAAATTTCAACACAATTTTGATTGTTTTTAGGGCAGAGATTGAAGTATTAAAAATATTTAAACAATGAAATAAATCAATTTAACGGTTATCCATTTGACTTTTCTTTAAAACGACTTATTCCTATAGCAAATACTTATATGAGTCTTTCAACCTTGAATATGAGTGCCAATCTTCAAAGTCGGACACCTTGGACTAAAATTTCTTGACTAAAATTTGTTATTTCAATAGTTTAATTCTCTGTCTTGCACTTTACTCTAAATATTTTGCCACGAACTTTTGATATTAAGAATTTTCCTATAAAAAAACCTTAAATGGAGTAAACTATGTCACTTGAAATAGGTTTACCAAACAGCTGAGAAAGGGAGAGAGAACATTTCTCTTCCCACCTTTGCTTCTTCCTCTCTCTCTCTCTCTCTCTCTTGATCGCTGTGTGTTTGTTGTAGCGCGTACAATCAAAGCGCCACAAACAGCAAGAACGAACGAAGGAAACTCGTAAAAAATCGCGCTACAAAGGAATTCACTTAACAAATTGCGCAAATTTATTCATTACCCGCAGAAAGAACAACATCAACATCAGGCCGCAATCCGGGAGCAGTCAGGGGGCTAATGGGGTAGATGGAAGGAAGGGCGGGGCAGTCGGCTACAAAACGTAGCAAAATGAAATAATCCACACTTTTCGGGGACTTTATCATGGAGACGACTCAGAACTTAAACTCGAACCCGAACTCAAGCATGGTCCGAGTCAGGCAGCAGGCAGCAGCTTCCAGCTGCAGCGGCATCCCAACGAAGCAAAGTCACTTGCCATTGACTGCCCCTCTTATCAGTGGGCACATCACACAGAGACCTCTGCGCAGGCCATGCCAACTACCATGCCAAGCGTTGGGACAGCAGGAGGAGCAGTCAGGAGACGTAAGACTCCAGTAACTTCATCACTTGGTTGCCAGTGCGCAAGAGCGCAGCCTCTTCGGCTGCTGGCGTACAAATTAAAACCTCAGCATACGATTTTTTCTCTCCCCCTTTGTATCCCTCTTTCTCCATCTCTCTCTTTGGTTTGGTTCTTTCTGTTTTTTTTTTTTTTTTCTTTTGGATGCAGATTTCCACTGGGCGATAGCTGGGGAAGGGAGCGCCCAAGTTGGCTCACTGCCTCTGACTGCATTCTCTATGCCCAGTAGCAGTTACGTTGTCGATACACCTCGCCAAATCGACAATAAATTCTCTGTGTGCCGTGCATGAAGTGCAGTATCCCCCCCACACCCCCCACCTCCATACAACTCCATACCCTACCCTACCCCGTTCTGTTTTGTTGTCATCAATGTTGGCGTCGTGTCTTTCGGCTGCTGCTGCTGCTGCTTCTTGCATACGAGTGAGCACTTCTCGTATCGCTGCGTGGTTATCACATTTGTCTCAGTTGCCCAGTTGCTCAGTTGCCTTACCAGCCATTCAGCCAACCCAGACCTCAGGACGGGAAAATACTCTTCCTTTTGGTGGGACAAGACTCAGTCGGATCACGTTAAAGTTTCATTCATTTGTATCAAATTATTTAAATATTTAGTAATTCGCAACTAGTTTTAGCATTGAAATACTACTGATAAAAGAACTTGGCTTACCTTTGATTTGCTTTCAAAAAATGACCTTAAATGGTTTGCTGAAATGAGAGTCAAAACAAAAAACAAAATTAGTATTTGTATATTGTTTGCTGCACGAAATTTAGATACTTTTTCTAACTTCACATCTTAAGTTAAATAATATAATGTTTATATACGAATATATATATTAAAAGCCCTTTCTAATGTCCCTTACCTTTACCTTGCCTTTACCCGATGGGTAAGGTTAAAGCAAAGCATCTTTAATAGGCATATTTAGCAATTCTTTTAAAGTAAAGAAAACAAAAAATCAATACCTAAACTGTTGGTTAATCAACTGGAAATCAATACTTAAAGTTAAACATTTTAAATTAAACTAAAAGATAGATAAATCATTTAAAATTTAGTTGATCAATTGTTAATCTCGTTTAAGATCCAAAACCCCAAATGTTATTTATTATAAGAGTATAAGAAATTCGAGAATATTGATAGGCATATTCCACTAGCCACAGCCAGCGCATCCAATTGGCTTAGCATGCTCGAAGCTCGATGCTCGATGCCAACTGCAGAAGGGGTCTCCGTTGCCCATGGTCCATGTGTTCATGTGGCTGGATCTCTTCTTCTCTGTCATCTCCATCGCCGCCTTCATCTTTGGTTTTGGTTTCGGTTCAGCCTTCTACATCTGCTTCTGCTTCTGCTTCGATTTCCTCGTTGCCTGGCCTTACCCTGGCATCACCTTCGGTTGTTGATCGTTGCTTCGATTTGCTACATTTTTATCTCCTACCGTGAATTTCGTTACCGCTCTTAGCTACTGCAATAACATATCAGCAGCTAAAGGGCAACTACAACAAACTGAATAAACCCCCCCCCCCCCCCCCAAAAAAAAAAAAAAAAAAAAAAAAAAACACAAAGCCAAAACCGATACCAAAAACAAAAAATGGGCGAAAAAGTATATAAAAATTTTGGTGTTTTTTTGCTTAAGAGGTGAACTGGTGGAGAAGGGGCAGAGGCAGAGGCAGGGGGAGGGGTAGAGCGCGCAAAAGGCGCCACAGAATTGTCTCAGTTGCGCAATGACATCATAAAAATCATTTAAATTAATTCGCAGTTGTTACAACAGCCGAGCCGAGTGTTTGTTGTCCATGTCCATATGCTTTTATTTGTTTCTCTCTCTTTTTTGCTCGTTTTTTTTTTCTGTTTTACTCTGCTCTGTCCTGTTCGCTTTGATTTTTATTTTTATTTTGCTTTGACAAACGCGACTGTTAATTTAACAAACGTAGCGCAAAGGACACGCGGACTTTGGGACCATTACAAGGACTAAGTCCGCATCATTAAATTAAAATTGTCGCGAGCAGGGTGCGGGAGTGCGGGACGAAGATGAGGACGACTGTGGGGATGTTTCTCTACTCGTTTTTTTTTCTCTTTTTTGTTCTCTGCTATGCAAAGTTTTCGTTTTTTTTTTTTCTATTCCATTTTGTATGTGTGTGTGTGTGAGTGTTTTTTGTTTTTTACGCTTTATTAAAAAATGCGCTTCAATTTAATGGACAAATCGCCTTATGACAATTTAGCCTAGAGCCTGGGCTACAATTTTTATGGCTGGATAATGCCTTGAAATGGATTTCTTTTACTGTTATTGTGAGTACTGGCTGAATGGACAGAATGAAGGACAAGATGGAGGGTGGAGAGAGTCAGCCAAAGCCATAGCCATAGCCATAGCCAAAGCCACAGCCGCTGTGGCCCCCCCAACATGCAAATCTGAGATCCTGCTTGGGTGTTCCAGGCGATCTTTTCATTTTGTTTGGGTTTTCGTTTACGTTTACTTTTCGCCTGGAGAGCTCTTCAGCTGATGGCCGATTTCCAGCTGAGTAATTAAGCCTTGTATTTTTGTTGTTGCTGTTGTTGCTGTTGTTGTTGTTGTTGTCTAGTGTCACGCCATTAAAAAGAAATCACAGTTAAGGCCCCACAAACGTGGTCAGTGTGTCCAGCCGGCATGTCCATGTGGCCAACTTTTGTGATTTCCACGTAAGACTCAGCCTCAGCCTCCACTATACACCTTATCACTGATGCCGCCTTGCCAGAGAACCGAAGTTAAAGCAACAAACCAAAAACAAAACTTTCGATACGATTAGCAAAGGGTAGACGACCTACTCATACCGTGTAGAAATCGAAGAAACAGATTTTGAAGCCTTTTTATAGATGGTCAAAGTGTTCTACAGAACAAGACGCCTGTTAAGGAAATGCTTAAGATCCTTTGCACTCGAATAAGGGAAATATGTTGATTTATCATTCATAAAGCATATACTTTACAATCTTCAATAGATTTTCACCTCTTCAAGAGAATTGCCAATGTTTTTTAATTCAATGTACTTGTAATTCCCAATTGGTTTAAGTCTTAAAGTCATAGTATGGCTGTATGCTTAGAAGCTGACAAAAAAATTTCATCAGCTTTTCTTTTTTAAATATAAAATCTCATTTGCCCTAGTCTCGGTCTCAATAAGTCTTCAAATTAGTAATCTAATTTTAAAACTTACCATATAAAAGATAATGAAAGGATTTTTTCTGATATCTCCCGACATTTATGAGAAATTAAATTTGCTTTTGCTTACGAAGAGTCGAAGCATACCTCCAAAATATTGAAATCTGGGAGTACAGGGTGCTCCAGATGAAAAAGAAGAAGAAACTTTGTTTAACGCCCAAACGAAGGAACGAAAATTCATTCGTAGAATTTTTGCCCAAAACCAAATCTTGTTGTAGTTGTTGCTGTTTTTGGTTGTTCCCGTTGTGGTTGTTGTTGTTGTTGTTGTTGGTTCGTTCGTTTGAAATCGATTTTGGTCTCTGGTGGGCCATAACCATCCAAATTGCGCCTAAGTAGTAAGTGGGCAAAAGGAATCCTCATTCGCCTCATACTCTCTGCCACGCACATGTTATCGATTTAGAAATACAGTGTTATTTTTGCTTCTTCTCCCTCATATTCCTTCTTTTTTGCTCGTATTTTTTTTTTTTTGCTTTTTTCTTTTTCTTTGGTTTTTTTTTTTTTTTTTTTTTTGAAATTTCGGTTTTTCCTGTTACGCTTTAAAATGCCTTCCGCTTTCGGTTTTTGGGGAAAAAGTCCATTTGCAACCCTGCGTTCTTGCCTCCTGATGCGGTTGGTCACGTACAAGATTTTCTCGTTTATTACATTTCCCTTTAGGTTTATTGCTTCTTAGTGTCGAAGAAGAGAAACAGAAAGAGCAAAAGAAAGAGTGCGATAGAGAGAGAGAGAGAGAGAGAGAGAGGGAGAGGAAAAGATATGAGTTGGCCAAGTTGACTTGCCACTGACAGGCATCTTTCTCCTCTCTCCTCTACCTCCTGACTTTCTGACATGTGCAGTTTACTTCTGCGTTTTAGTTCTCCTTTTTTTTTTGCTTTCGTCTTTCTTTTTTCACAAATTTTTCACGCTTTTCAAACTTAGACACACACACAACCCACATTTGCCTATGGCCTCCTTTATCTAGAAGTTTATGGTCAGGCCAAGTAGCTGGCTAAGTATGTCTCTGCCCTTCATCCCCTTGTAAATGATATATAGACTAACCGAAAGCTTCAATATAAAGCCTGGCATGACATCTTCCATCTACCATCTACCGTCTACCGTCTCCATCTTCATCTCGTAAAATTGAAATTACCGGAAGTTATTATATCTTCCATATATTAACTTCTATTGTCTCCGCCAAGCCCGAGATTCGGACTTGGAGTCAAAGTCCATGTCCGAGTCAGTGCAAAGTCCTTGTGGCTGGGTCCATTGTGCCATTGTCCTTTTCAGTGTCCAGCCGTGCATCCTGTGGGCAACGTTTAACTTTAATTTTCTGCTTTTTCCGCTTCGTCTCATTCTTATTGTGTGGCCATCTCCTGTTTGTTTGTTTGTTTTTGGTGTATATTTGCTGCTGTTGTTGTTGTTGTTGTTGTTGTAGCTGTTGTCCTGTCCTGTGTTTTGTGGTTGGCATTGTTTCCATATTTTTGCAACAAATTCCTTAAAAGAAAATTCATTTACAAGCAACAAATTGAGCAGTATAATCCTTGTGGAATGGCCATTCCTCAGCCAGCCAGCTAGAAAAGCTTCTCCTGCTCATCTTTCTTCCTCTGGTTTTTTTTTTTTTTTTGTGGCCCATTAAATGGTATTAAACATATTTGTTATGAAATGCTTCAAGCTCATTCATCAAGTCATTTGATAATGCTTTCAGTGTTGATAACTGTCCCCCAACCCAAAGGCGAGCGTAAAAGAGTGCTGCAAAACGCTTCAATTTCGCTTTTCAAACGAAAACCCGTAACCTCCATCGGTTGTCAATGCAAAGTGGGTTAAACATGGCCTGACTTTCAGCCCATATCTATATTCATGGTCATTGCCAGACAAAATCAAGGTGAAACAAAAAAAAAAAAAAAAAAAAAACACACCAGAGAAGATATATAAACATATACATATATATATACATATATATGTATATGTATATGTATATGTATATGAAAGGATAACAACCATGCCAACTGGCAGAGCCAACTCTTGTTCCGAGACCGGCCAGCGACCTTTCCACACATGCAGAATATTAAAATCCATCTTTGAAATGCAAGCAACGTTCGCGACGACGTCATCATCCAGCTCCTGCTGCTCCTGCTTCTGCTTCTGCTCCTGCTCCTGCTACTACTCGTTGTGCTCGTCGTCAACGTTGACTCTGACTCGGTTTCGGTCTCGGTTTCGGTGTCGTCGTGCACGCCATTTGGAATTTCGGTCAGGTTGGCAGTCCCAACCAAAATGCCCTCCCGGGAAAGTCAAAGAGTTGAATGGAGGACAATGTGTCGTGCGGCTGTTTCCGTATGCAAAGGATGTTGCCAACCATCCAGTCAGCCAGCCAGCCAGCCAGCCAGTCAGGCAGTCAGCCCAGTCAGCCAGCCAAGCAGCCAACCAACAAAGTTTTGCGCCTGCAAAACTGACGGGCCAAGTGAAAGTGAAAATTTTTAGAGGGGAGTGACCAAATGGCAAACAAAATGCAACACCAGACAGACAGACACACAGTGAGCCATGGCTGGGGGACGACGACTATAGACTGGAGATGAGCATGCCCCTGCTGAGCGGACTTGAACTCGAACTTATTTCATAGTGCCAGGCGCACTGTAAAATGCAGTTTTGCAATGAAAAACAAAAAATAAACAAAAACAAAATTCTTTTTTTTTTCCACTACCTTCTGGTTTTTTTTTTTTTTTTGGAGGGGGCTCGACCGCGAGAGGGCGCCGCTGTTGTGGCAAATTTGTTATGCAAATGGCAGAGAGCCCATGAAAAAAAAAAAGAAGGCATGACAAGGCAAAGGAATGAAAAGCCAAAAGCGATTTAATTATCGCGCTAGACAACTGAAATATCGCCACATGAAACATAAACTGAAGCGCATTTAATTAGCGTTAATTGCTGCAATCTCTTTCAGCATCGTCTGCCAGTTGGCGAGTTGGGGAATGTGATTCTAGTGATTCTATCTGTAACCAACCCAACCCAACCCAATCGAGCCACTGTCTCAGTCTAAGTCTCAGCGACAAAATTGTTGCCCGCCGGCCAAAACTTGTTTGCCATAATTTAGTTTGGCTTTTCTAGGCTCCCTTACCCATCCCCCACTGGGATGGCAACAGCAGCAGCTTCTACAGTTCCGTCTCGGTTTATACCTTTTGCCGTATATTTCGATCAATTTCGTTTGCGTTTGGCCATTTGTTAATCAAATGGCCTACAACGTTGCAGGTTGCAGGTTGTTGCTTGCAGTTGCAAGTTGTTCTTGTCGCTGCTGCTGCTGTTGCTGCTGCTGTTGTTGCTGTTGTTGTTCTCATCGTCATTTCGCTTTTCAAATTGCCTGGCAAAAGCCTCCGGGAATATTGTGCTCTGCCAAAGCCTGGCAGGTTGTATTTCTTGTTATTGGTCGGGTGGTCGGGCATTTGTCGTCTGCGGCCTGATGAGGCAACAGCTACAGCAACAGGAAGTGCCACATTTAACAGAAGAAAACAGTTTCAGTGTCCGACAAAAAAACAAAAAAAAAAAAAAAAACTCAACTTTTACACGATTGCCCAAGTCAGAAACTGTCAATTGGGATATCCTGTACAGGGAAAATTCTTTATCAATTTTATGTAAAATCGTCTAAGAATTCGGCTTCTTCAATTTCTGATTTAAGTTTTATTTTGCATCATTTGAATTTTCTATTTTTCTAAATGTAATATTAAGTTACGCATACGCCACGTTGGTTCCTAAAGTCAATGCAACATAAATTTGGTCAGAGAGGCATCAACATTTTTGCTTCTTCCGGGTCTAGGCCCCTCAAAATCGTTTCTTTATAGGGTATTCTCAATGCCGACTTGTGTGACCGTTGCTCAAGTGTTGAATTTGTCACGTAATTTGATTTGAAGTCGTTGATTTAAATGTCTTGTGCGATTCACTCAATTTCATTGATAAGCTTAAGTTTCAGGCAGTTCAATTATAAATCACATATTGAGCTTCCCTTAAGCCAGAATGACGAATGCCAAAAAGCCGAAACAATTTGCTAAACCGAACAGCAAGTGGCCAACAACAACAACAACAACAACAACTGGGCAACAAGGGGCGAAAGAAACAGAAACAGAAACAGAAAACCGCCTAAAAAATCTGCATAAAAGAAAAGTCAAACGAAAAGGAATAATAATTTATTATAATTTTTTTTTATGTTTTTTTTTTTTTTGTTTTTTGACGCTGCGGCGCACCAAATGCAACAGTGTGTTGCTACCTTGCTCTCTCTCTTTCACTCCCTCTCTCTCTCTCTCTCTCGCTCTCTGTCTTTGTCTCGCTCTGTGTGTGTGTGTGTGTGTGTGGCGTTATTATGTTACATTGAACTTGAACTTGAACAATTAACTTTAAGTGAAATTTCGTACGCGAGCAGAAATTGTAAAGGGAAACTGAAGAAGGAGGAGGGACCCGACCAGCGGGGCAACATTAGGGGCATTCGGGGCAACTGGGGACTTGGCTGGCGACTGGGAGATGCCGGCGACTGCGCTTTACAAACGCGTACGTAATACGCATAATTGAATTAATTTGTATAAATGAATAGTTTAAGTGGCCAGTTGAGGCGACATACATACATACATACATACAAGCATACATACTATACGAAGTATATAACTATGTAGTTATACTCTTTATGTATAGCAAGTGCAAGTGCAAGCGAGATGGCCATACATTTACACACACACACACACACACACACACACAATGCGAAATGTGTGGCGCGCATTTAAATTTTCATTTTTCCACATTCTCTCTGTCTTTGTGTGTGTGTCTCTCTCTCTCGCTCTTTCTCTCTCTGTTTTTTTTTTCGCGTTGCCGGCAAAACTGAAATTTGAATTTCAATTTCCCTCGCCGCAGTGTCCCGCTTCCCCCCCGCTTATAGCCCATTACCCCCTTCTCCCCTTGGACCATCGCCTAGTCGTGCATCAAAATTAAATTATGCTGAGCGGTAGCTCTGCTCGGCTCTGCTCCGCTCTGCGCTGGGCTGCGCTGCTGCCTACTGACTGCTGACCCAGACAGCGAGCAGACACAAAAATTAATAATGAAAGAGATGGAGCTATAGGGGCAGCTGCCGCTTGTACTATATATGGAGTAGCGAGAGGGAGAGAGAGAGAGAGAGAGAGCAAGCAAGAGTCTGTGTACTACATGGCGTATAATTAACGTGCATGTGCCTTGGTTATTATGCTAGTGACGTCATAGACAGCCGCTGGCACAATCCCCCCCCCCCCCCCAAAATACCGCCGCCGCCGCCACCACCACCACCGCTCACTTGCTTACTGACCGCCGCCGCTCACTTTGGCTCACCGCTCAGCCTTAGCCGGCTTCACACTGAATATGTATATGCAAAAATTGTGAACTGAAAATGAAAATCATTTAAAATTCTAATTTCAAGACAAATTAAAAACAAAGCTAAATGCTGCAAGCTGTTGATTAAATGGCGCTTAAAATCAACTTTACTTTGGTCAATTTGAATGTCGTGGGTGACGTGTGTGTATGTGTGTGTGTGTCGCTCTCTCTCTCTCTCTCTCTCTCACACACACTTTATCTACCCCCCCTCTCTTTGTTGTTTTTCTGTGACTTGTTTTGAATATGTTGCCGGTTTGGTTCGTTGACCCGACAATTGTGTCTGACAAATGTTTTTTTGATGATGAAGTCAAGGGGGCAAATGATTTTGAATACATACTTGCGATCATTTCATTCAGTTGTCGTAGGTCCAATTAATAATTGAAATGGCATTTTATTTTTATCTTTTCAATCTATTATTGATATCGATTTGGTGTCCATCCAAATATGTAGATCTCTATAGAAATTTATGCTAGTTACTTGGATTCTATTTCTATTTAAGCCGAAAATACATCTCTTTGCAATATTATTTAAACTAAATTTTTATAAAAACTGTTGAGTAAAATGTAAAATCAGAAAACAATCGTAGAGCTCCGCTTCCCCACAAATTGCCTATCGAAAATCGATCTATAATACCAAAAATCGTTTTCAGTAGCCAGACTGATCTGGCTAGCGTTTAGTGTGAAATGTTTGCCAAAGTTTTTAACTTATTTTCCTTGCACACATTTGTGGCTTATCCCAAATCGAATCGATTTATATGTGTGTCCTGTGAGAGGGGTGAGGTCCCCTTCTCAGCCATTACATTTAATTTCCTTTTCAATTTTGTTGCCTTTTCTTTGCCCCCTCCATTCTCACATTTCTTCATTTCTTCATTTGACTTATTCCACTCAGCAGAAAATGCTAAAAAGAATTTATTACTAAAAATATTTTGACAGCGTTAAGCTTAAAAAGCAGCCAGGGCCAGGCGACAGACGACAGTCGACAGTCGACAGGGCTACTAATCAAGTGTGTGTTCACTTTGGTTCAGAGTAAAATAGAATGAAACGGAGTCCAAGCAGCCGTTCATCAAATCCAGCGGCCACACGTCGCCGTAGGACTTTTTTGTTAGCTTGCCTCGCTCACTCGCTCGCTTGCTCGTTCGCTAAGCTAATCAAATAAAAATGCTACCCACACTCCTTCCTTCTCCATTGAGCCAAATCTCCCGCCTGGCAGACACAATGCGGCAATTTAATGCTGCATCATGTGCCTGTGCTGTAGCCACACAGCCAGTGCTAGTGCCAATGCCAATGCCTGGAGGGCAACTCGTCCTCCTTCCGACTCCTTCCATCCTCCATCCCCTTCTTCTATTATTCTTTCTTTTTTTTGCCACTGTTGCTGCTCATCAGCATCACCATCACCTCAAGCATGGTGGGCATTAGTGAGAAGCGTTGGCTGCAAATCAAAACACACGTGTCCGCAATTGTGGCGCGCGTAACACGTGCAACAGTAGCGTAAGGTGGCAGCAGCAGAAGCAGAAGCCTTTAAATGCCACTCGCCAATGTTGCAAGTCAAAAGCGCACTTCAAATGCCCGAGTCAACTTTAAAGAAAAACGAAATGAGGCGGCGACCCACATACATACATACATAGAGAATGAGAGGGCTCATCAGACATATAAATAGCAAACAGCGCATAGTTTAAGTACAGTAAAAACTCTTAATAACGAAAGTTAACAGAGGGTATATAGAGCTCAAATTGGGATATGGAAATGGTTCTCACTGTATGGCCATATAAATTACTAGAACCAGAAACAGTTGGAGGAGTTTGGCTTCCTTCTCACTAGCATCAATAAGGGGTGTCGCGTAAATTGAATGAATGAATTGCCCGAAACGAGAAAGACGACGACCCCGAAGATGGTCTTGTTCTGCCCTGCCCTGCCGTGCCCTGCCCTGCCTTGCCTTGCTCTGCCCTGGTTCTGGTGGTGTATCTGGGTGTTGGCGGCGGTGGTGGTGGGCCCAACCGACGACTGTGGTCGTTTATTTACACAAAAGCTTAAGCTAAAAAAAATAACTGTTACTGTTATTCTTAAAAAAAAAAAAAAAAAAAAAAACTGCAGAAGCAAAAAAAAAATAAAAGAAGGAGACGAACGAACTCTGAAGAACGACTACTAGGACGAGAACGAGGACGATTCGTTTTCTAGTGGGGTTGTTGCTTAGTAGAAAGTTGAGGGTGAACTTAAGTCAAGTTCTGGCAGTAAATTGCGTCACGTTTCGGCATGCTCTATGCGATTGTGTGTGTGTGTGTTCCTCCACACTACTACATATGCACATAATATATGTATGTATGTATGTATGTGTGTATGGACTCTCTTCACGTACGTGTGCGTTTTGCACGCATTGATTTATCATGATCAACTGCGGGGCCAGGCCACCCCTTTTGGGTCATAAAACTTAAACTTTAAACTGCTTTTCGTTTCACAACAACAACAACAACAACAACAACAAAACCTGTATAAAAGAAATGTGTAAGGAAGTAAAAAAAAGGAAATCAATATAACTGCAGTACAGTTGCCCACCTCCACCCTCAATTTCTTCTCTCTCTCTCTCTCTCTCTCTTTCTCTCTCTCTCGTTATCAGCCGACGTTTTTGCAGCGTGTCTCAGCTCATCAGCTAAAGCAATAGCCCGCGGTCAAAATTGACTTACTGTTGTCCCTGTTCGGTTCGGTTCTGTTCTGTGTTCTGTTCTGGCGTTTGCCTCGTTATGTGCCTTCTTTACTGACACTGCAGCCAATTCGCTTGACTCGGTCTCCGTCTACGTCTCTGAGTCCGTGTCCAGCCTCCGGGCGGGCGGGCAGACACACACACACACACATACACACCCAAACCCAATTCAACTATGCTTCATTTGTTCCATTCTCCGTTTGGGCCTACCTTGAGCTCTCACTCTCTCTTTCTCTATCTCTCTCTCTCTCTCTTTTTCTGCCTGCTCTGCCAGCTTCTTCTCTCCTTGTACGTGATCTTATTTGGTGGCCTGCTACATCTCTCCCTTTCTCCATTTTTCTCATTTTTTTTTTCTTGTCCAATTTTTCTTTTGCTTTTCAATATCAATTCGTTCATTTGCCTTTTTTTTTTGCCGTTTTCCAGTTTTTCTTATTTTATTTTATTTTGGTGTTTCTTGCATCCTTACGCCTGTCGTGAATTAAAAGGATTTCAAGCCGTTGTGCACGCTCTGGCTAAAAAAAAAAAAAGATAGCCCTGCCCTCTCTAGCCATCCTGCTGATGAGTTAGCTGGGATACTCGTATGTTTTTTCAACTTGCGGTTTCGATTCACTTTGTTGCCGCACACCCTCATCATGTGTGTGTGTGTGTGTGTGTGTGTGTGTGTGTGTGTGTGTGTGTGTGTGTGTGTGTGTGTGTGTGTGTGGCTGTGTGTGTTGTTTTTGTGGGTTATTACTTTTCAATATTGTCCTTGCGGATTAGAGCGACATGTGCCCAAAGGGCAAACGAAAAGGTAGCCGTCAAGGCATGTCACAAGGTAGATAGCCCAGACGAAGAGAGAGTTAAGGGTAACTCTCTAAAAGACAAAACAGAAAAGGAAATGTCGAATTTGATTTCCAATACATGCGAAATGTTAAAGTTATATGCAAGTTATACGATATTTTCGCTTTTCCATCCAGCAAAACAGATGCTGCCAATATTTACCCCTTTTTTTTTTTGGTTTGTCGATTGTGCGATTTTCCATTAAAGACATTACCATTCTCTGTGATTCTCACTCACTTTTATAGCACAACACGAAAAGGAATACGAATACATACTGAGGTCGGTCAGGCAGCCCTTTTGCACTCATTTGCAAGTGTGAATATGAATAAATTCGTAAATAAATTGCAGCTTTAAGCCCAATCAGACCGGGCCAACACCATCAGTATATCCCCTTATTTTTGCTACCACTTGCTACTCTACACTAAACCACCTACCTACTATGGCTACGACTACCACCCAGCATAATAGAAGGCGGCAAATATTATCCTTTCAAGTTGATTTGATCACGTACGCAAAAGGGAATTCCGGGACGCACAGCCGTACAAAATATGAGCTTGCCGGGGCCATAGGCCTGGGGACTCGAAGACTCTAAGAATCTCTGGTGTTGCAGGCGGCAGCAGCAGCAGCAGCAACAGCAGCAGCAACTGCTTTCAGGCAAATCAAAAATAGCAGCAGCAGCAGCAACAAAAGGCATAAGCGAAGGCAAGTTTGCCAGCCTAAAGGGACGCAATGCCACTTAAACATTAATAGAGCGGGGGAACTGAAGTTGGAACTGAAACTGGCAGGATATGCGTAATAAATGTCGAGCTTTCGAGCTCGACAAAAATAAAAAGAGAGCGGGAACAACAACAACAGCAACATACCAAATCCTGAAATATTAAAGCCAAGCGAACGAGCAATAAGCGAAATTAAAACAATTGTGTGCCACACCAACAGTCTCCGAGTCTCCTTCACTCACTCACTCACCCACTCGAACTCTATCTCTGCGAGAAGAAATATGGCACTTGAAAGTCCTTAGCCAAATGAGCCTTAGCCTTTTCGACTTACTCTTTAGCCTCCTTATCCTGTTTAGTCCTTTCTTTTTCTGTTTTTTTTTTTTTTGCCATTTCGCTTGGCAAATTTATGCCTCGTCGAAGACATTTCCCTCAAAAGCGCGCGCCAAGCCGCCAATTCATTCATTTCGAAGGATGCCATCGCCGCCGCGTTCGACTTCATTTAACTTAGCCGAAAATTTTCCAACCCTTTTGTTAAGGAGTTTCAGGCACTTGGTGGCGGATGGGGGTTGGAGGCGGTCTGAAGGCAATGTCTTCATTAGACTCCTGGCTAGTCCCGGCTTCCTGTTTGGGACCGCCATTGGTCACGCAACTGTTTCAGTTTTTGAAATTAACAAGAATGCTTCGTGGCAGTCATAAAAATTCGCGTTTATTGATGCTGCCAAATGGCAACGACAGCGGCAGCGACAACGGCAACGGTAAAACACTCCTTTGACTTTACCAAATGATAGTGAAAATCCAACCAGGCTTAGCAGTTATTTAAAAATTCCCGAGAAAGGTGAACAACGCAAACCAAACACGGCGAGCTCGAAATTCTATATCTTGTTGATGGTATTTTGGATAATTTAATTTTCCTTTCTTTTGTCTGATTTCTATAGATTTGTTTTGGCATTAAGTGAAATTTGAATTTTAGATCTTGAAACTTAAGTGAGAAATATTAACCTTAACACCTTATCCACTATAAAAGACTTTTAGTTTTAAGCTTGCTCCGGTTCCGGTTGTTTTTTTAAAAATTAGTTAAGGTAACCAAAATAATATAATTTTAGGCACCTTTAAGTAATCCTAATTTGTTATACAATTTTTCAAAGTGTTGATTAAATATTTTTTAGTTCGAAACGTTGACATGGACAATCTCCTGCTTGTTGTACACATGTTGGCGACTTTTGTCTTTTACCTATTTGGTTTGTAACATTTGATTTGATTTTAAAATACTTTTTTGGGTACAATAAAACTAAATTGCTCAACTTACCTGTATATAATCTAATTAAAGTGCGCAATCAGCTTTCCAGCTGTTGAGGAAGCGACATAGTGGCTCTAGTTTTGTGTCCAGAGGTGTGTGTATCAATTATTCCAAGGACGATCTTTGTTTGGGCAAGGTAACTCTGAAAAAATAATAGAATAAAAATGCAGGTCAGTAACATTCTCTAAATATTAGTACTTAAATTAACCAAAAAATTAAGAACAATTAACCTTAAAGAACCTTAACCGTTTATAAAAAAAGTGACTGCATTTGGTTGTATTTGTTCTCTAACTAAAAAAAAAAAAAAAACAATATCGATTTTGAGAACCTTACGAAATGGAACTAATACAGTGCTTATCATATTTATAACCCACTTTTAAACGATAAAAGTAAATTTTTCCACGTGACATATTTCCTCAAAATCTTGAAAAATGAGTAGCTCAATATTTGCATTATACGCGAAAAACAACTTTTTCACTTAAAATTAACGATTTAATAACGATTTCTTTAAAAGAAGTAAAAACAAAGAAAAAAAGCACCCATTTGCTGTATCAAAATTATAACACAATTTTTTGTTTAGGTCAAAAAAATCCGAAACCTTTGCGGAATAATGGAAAAACGAATATTAATATTTCGTGCAGTCTTCATTTTCCCGTCCTGACCCGTGTGATTGAAACTTATAATTTATATTTTCTCCAGTCAATCCTATATTGATCGACTTTGATTAGAGTACAAAGCTTAGGATTCTCTTGTAAAGATCACACACATTATCAACGTCATTAGTGAACAAGATGCAAGTATTGGGTATTCGATTTTATGAAGACTTTCAAATATTGGTCAAATGCAAATTTTTCATTTTTAGTTCAAAAAGTTGTTGTTGTTGTTGCTGCTTCAGAAAGTTCACCAAACGCACACGTGTTCGAAACCTAACTCGAGAATTTCATCATTGGCCAATTCTTTAACGCATTTGACGCAATTCTCTTGGCTTGGCAGCTGTCAAAAAATGCTTGAACAGTTGGCAAGTATCTACCCATCTATCTATCTATTATTTATCTAATATCTTTCAATCGCATAATTAAACTCACTTTGGGGATCATTGAAAATTGCCATTGACAAGTAAATGACAAACGCTTTTGATTGCTCGATTAAATCGCAGCAATTGTTAATTGTGAAATGCTGATGGAGAGAGGGAGACAGAGAGAGAAGAAGAGATGGAGAAAGGTGGTTTTACGAATGTGTGGGCAAGGGGGGTAGGGGCTGGCGTAGAGGTAAGGTTAGACAACTTATCAATAGAGCACGTCTCATATAGAGTTTGATATGTGGCCATAATGCGTGTGTTGTGGCTTTCGAAAACATTCGAAACTTTAAAAGGATGGCTTTGATGGAGCATGAGCATGGTGGCAGCGGGGCAGGGTGGTGGGCAGGGACAGCTTGTGGCAGAGGGATGGGGTAAAGAAGGAGGGTGCAAGCAAGAAAGGACTTGGATGCCGCCACCTTGGTTTTATTGATTTCTGCGGCTGGCTTTTATGAGTTTCGTTTCGTTTCGTTTTGGCGTTTGATACCCACGGACCCCCAACCCTCACGCTCTCTAGAGGTATGCAATTAAGCGCACATGTGTGTGTGTGTGTGTTTGTGTGTGTGTGTAAAGGAGGGACACCTCTTGCGGTGAAATGGTATGGGATGGAAATGGGATGACTACCATTGCCGGGTGGGGCACCTGTGTGTACTTGGCATGTAAAATTTTACAACTTTCGTAGCGCGTAGCAACTTTGACGCCTCATTGACTCGAGTGTGTGTGTGTGTGAGTGTGTGTGGTGTGTGTTTTTTCCCCGTTCCTTCTATTTCTTCTAGCTGTTTCGCCGCTGTTCCGTTGCCGCTGTTGTTGTTTGGCGTGTCACATGCATTTGGGTCGAGACTTGAACGCTTTACTTTATGTGTAGATGTTGAAAATGACGCCCTATATGGGCACATTGTACACGCTTTTCTGTGGCTTTTCATTTCTCTGCTTCTGTGTTTTTTTTTCGTTTTTTTTTTCTTTGCTTTGTTTTTATTTTGGCAATTAAATGCATGCGGCGAAGGACGATGACGATGACGATGAGGATGAAGATGACGATGAGGATGAGGACGATGATGATGATGATGTTGATGATGATGGCTCGTGGTCTGGATGTTAGCATTGCATGCCGCATACTAAGTGTCATTATGAGACCACGCTACGTTCCTCTTTTCGTTTTCCCATTTTTATTTTTTGTGTTGCCTTCTTTCTGGTATTTTTTTTTTTTTTTATTTTTTGGCTTTTGGCTGAGGCCTGTCATTATAGAGACTCTCCACACTCCACACACACACACACAATGTTGCAATTACGTTGGTGGCAAGAAGCGAAATTTGCCTACAGGATAATCCAATTTAAAGTGTTTAAATCAAATTTTTCAACTGGCATTGTAGTCGTCCAAATGCTTGTCTAAATGTTCTCTTCACTCCACTTTTCGCTGTCCCTTTCACGCTCGTCCTTCTATTCATCGTCGTATCGTCCTGCCCAGTTTGATTGGTCTTCGGGGGGGAGGTTGTCGAAATTTTGAATTATGTTTTAATAAATGTGGCAAGCGGCCGTGGTGGTTGTTGCTTGTTGCTTGTTGTTGTTGTTGCTTGTTGCTGTTGTTGTACCTACGCTCTACTAAACCATGAAATGCAATCAAATTTGCGGTCGTCAAATGGCAAATATTGCGTACCGCCACCCTCGCACACAGAGGGCACTTTAAAGTATGTACATACATCGCTTCGAATGGGGACTGGGAAAGGGAATGGGAGTAGGAGTGGGTGGAGGTGGGGTTGGTTAGCGTCTGTCACTGTGCGTCAGTTCGCCAGCTCGAGCTGACAGCTTCCACGCACTTTGCTTTCAACTTCTATGAGCACAACTCGCCCTATACAACTCAATTTTGAATTTTACAGATTTTCCTTATTCATTTTTTTTTTGTTTCTTCTTTCTTTGCATACCCTTTTCATATAAGGGTATATTAATTTTGGTCAAAAAATTATATGATTGCAAGCTCCTCTCATCGTACGACTTTGTATTATCGGTTGAATAGATGAGTATATATTTTATATTCTTTTTGAATTACTTTTGCAATTGATTGATTGACTGATTGATTGGTTGAAGGATAAGCTTCACTTTCTACTGCAATACAAAAACTGTTAGCGAGACAAGTCCCTTGCAGGGTAGATAATCATTCGACTAGTAGTTCAATGCGATGGTCCAACTTGTTGAAAAATCATTGGACAGGACCTTAGAAACAGGACCTCAACTATGACTGCTGTTGCGCTGCTGTCGGCGAATGGCGTCGCGAGTTAATGAAAAGGATACACATGTCAACTTCAATTTCTGTTTAGGTTTCAGGTTTTCATTTTTGCCATTCTTTGGCTTTTGTGGGAGATCTGAGGTGTTTGCCACAAGGGTTGCTCAAATTAGTTACTTCCTGCCTCATCGCCACACTCAAAGCCACACAGCCAGCCAAAGTTATGCCTCGAGGGTTGACGCCCTCCTCCGCCCCCGCCACCAAACGCCTTGTAGGTGTTTCTTGGCGCAATCTGTTACATTTTTTTTTTTTTTTCGTTTGCTTCTTTTTGAAACTCTCGGAAAAGTCCAAACTCAACTCTCTATATGCTACTACTCTATGCCAATTGTCATCATTGTTCTGGGCTCTGTGTTCTCTGTGCGGAGTTGGGTTGGGTTTTTGTCAAATATTTGCACTTGTGCCTTAAAGCCTAGAGACGCTAATTCGCCCACAATTTGTCCACAATTGTTGTTTGGCTTTTGTTTGGCTGTGTTTGAACTGC
The DNA here is from genome assembly GCA_024703675.1 of Drosophila nebulosa. Classification (NCBI taxonomy): domain Eukaryota; kingdom Metazoa; phylum Arthropoda; class Insecta; order Diptera; family Drosophilidae; genus Drosophila; species Drosophila nebulosa. Next base: position 3,287,767 of record JANFPS010000008.1, read on the forward strand.
AGTTTAATGCACAGTCAATGTTTGGCCAGTCGAAGTTTGCCTCTAATTAGCTTGCCCAGATCGCGGGAGAAGCAAGGGAGAGAGGCAGAGAATCGAGAATCATCGAGAGTTGAGCGTAAGGTAAGGAGTGCTGTGGTAACCGAGAACGATATATTAAGTTGTAGGTGGAGGAGGTGTAGATGGTTTCCAGGGTCAACTAGTTGCAAACAAATATTTATATAGACACACTAATACAAACATACAAACGTACATACATACATACATACATATGTACATATGTATACATTGCATTCTGAGAAACGGAAAACTTGATGGGAAATCAAACCCAACTAGAGGCAATCAATTAATTATGGCCATCAAGATACTAATAAACTGCGTTGTAGTCTAACCTGGCTAAGTGGCTGCTACAATGGAAGAAAGTGCAACGACTTAAACATGGCAAAAAAAAAAAAAAAAACCAACACACACAACTCAGAATATACCCTATAACCAATTGATAAGCTTGATTAACAGGCCTATCTCTTGCCTATTTTGAAGGACAATTATTTAGAATAACCCCAAAAAGTTAATTTATCCTATTTAAACTTGAACCAAATGGTCGCAATTTGATGTCCTTGTAATAGAGTAGAAATTATTCACATCAAATGCGCAAATGGACCTGATTTCAGAAAATATATTAATTAACATTTTAAGAACATTTCGTGTTTTGTTTTTAGCGAATTTCATTGTAATTTTAGTTTTATGATAGCTCGTTCTCACCCACAGAGATTTCAATGTTAGCAATTGTAGGTAAGCTGACCCTGTGATACCCTGGAAAAATTCAGAAGATTAAAACTAAAGAGGGATCCGCCCGTCAAAACGAGGTGTGCCATTAAACGAGTTATCACTGTATTGGAGTTTTCCCACCTTTTACTTGGAAGTTCTTCGATTTATTGTGGCAATAAAAATATGAATTTTCATTCAATTGATAGTTTAGTTTTCATAGCTTAATATACTTTTATTTTTTCGAATGCTTCTCGTACAGGGTGTTAGGGCGAGAAAAAAAATTAAAACAATAAAAAGCTATAAAATGTAAAGATGATTTATTGTGTGATTAAACAGGAAGATATTTCTCCGATATTTGCAGCGTGACTTGCCAACATGTTTTAGATAACCTCCATGCCCCCACCACCTCCCCCACCTCTCAGTGAGCAAGGGGCCGGCTAAATCCCCACAATTGTTGTTAATTGTTTGTTGGGCTTTTATTTATATTGCAAAATACGCTTTATATTCTAAATTATTGAATTGCATTTATAAGTAATATTAATTAGCTATAAATAACATGAGAAATTACAACAGCAACAACAACAATAACAACAACAACTGGTGAAGGCAGCAGCAGAGGCATGGATAGAGGCATGGACAGAGGCAGAGATTGAGAATGAGAAATGTATGTAACTGGTTTCGGTTTTTGCTTTTCGTTCTGTCTGGCCACACAGTGTGAGCCAAAAGTCTCAAACCCCAACAATTATCCAGAGAAACCTTAGAGAGATATGTTTATGTGTATATAAATAACATATAACTGGCTATAAATCAATGAGCTGGAAGGAGGCGTGGCCTTTTGATAAGTTTTATCGCACGGGCGCGTACGGTAATTAAGATCTAACCCCCCCCCCCCCCCCACCCCCACACCACCTACCAACTTCTTCCTAAAAACCAAAAAGAAACTAACAATAATCTGGTCAGAAATATGCAAGAGTCCACGTTTAGTTGCCTATGCCTTTGTTCTGTATCCATATCCGTATCCGTATCTCATGCTCATTAGGCACAGCCTGTGCTCCCCCCGCAACCCACGCCACCACAATCCTTGGTCTTGGTCTCTCAACTCAACTTGACCGCCAACGCAAAGTTCAAAATAATTAATGACCTTTGCAAGGGTGAAGGGTGTTGCAAGGGAGCCAAAAAGTTAATGAAAGACGTAATTTTTCTGCTCTTCTGGGACGGTGCGACAGGGGGATGGCGGGGTGCTGCGGAGGGAGTGAGAGAAAGAATTGCAGATAAATATGAGTGTGAGAAGTGAGGTCTTGGCCTTGATTTATTTATGGGCTAGCCAAAAACAGCTGCCTGATTAGCCAGAACCAGGAAAAGGTCACCCACTGACAGAGTGAGAGAGAAGAGCGAGAGAAAGACAGAGAAAGAGAGAGAGAGAGAGAATTGATTGAGTAGCACTTCTTGGGCAAATGTCTTGTCTAATTCGCACTGCTTGATGTGGCATGCCCCACATACATACATATTTACTTTAGATTGCGAAGGAGTATCAGCTACAAGTGGCCATAAAAGAAATCACTGACATTAATCTTACACGAATTAATGGCTATAAGTGGCCATATCTGGATTGATAACAAGGCCCAAGCCTTATGCCCTTTCTCCGCTAAATAATCGTTGCTTTTGATAAATTTATATCATACTTTTTGCCCGAAAGACTAAAGTAATCGATCTCTGAAACGCTCTCTCGAGAGATAGCGTTAATTACCTGTCCTAAATATTTCGATTGATATTTTCAAGCAGTAGCTTCAACAGAATCAAAGCCATGTTTAGAATAAACATAAATTTTTGAAAAGTTTTTAAGATAAACAACAAATTTTTTAAACAGTTTTTTACTTTTTTCCCGATACAAAATAATTTCTTGAAACTAAAAGTTTTTAAAATTTAAAAATAATATAAAAATTAGTTATAAAATTGCTCAACTATCAACATAAATAATCTATTTTTTTTCTATTTTACCATTTTATTTTAAACCAAGACGGCTTTGCGTTTAGATTTGTTTTCCCTTCGACCTCGCTATGCTAAAAGCTTCTTGAAGAAAAGAGCTGCTAAATGATCTCAATTTATTTCTTCTTCCAATAATTCTAGTTTATTTAAATTCAAAATATTGTTTTTGGCTTCATTTTGATGGTGGTCCGTGACTTTGAACTCCGTTCTAAATATGGAAAACCAGCTCAAACTGATTCAGCTCTTGGAATGCATGTACACATATAACTATATAAATCGCGTAATCGTTGCAGCTGAGCAAGAACAGCAACAACAGCAACAGCAGCAACAACTGCAACAACAATGTCACGTTCAAAGTCAAATGTTTAACTTGGGAAATTTGCAAAGGAAGCGTGTAACGTAAACGTTTAAAATATATTTTCTCATTAGACAACTAGCAGTGGTTTCTGATTTGTTTTTTTTTTTTTTTTTTTTTTGTACAAGTTTATATACTTTTATATGTATGGATGTATGTTTGTAAGTATGTATGTATGTATGAAATGTCAAACGGCTATTTAGCCAGCAAACAGCTACAACTACAACAATTTGACCTTCATTTCTCGCTAAAGCAACTGCAACTGCATTTACTACGACAGCAACAACAAGCTGCCCACGGTATTTTATCTGAATGGCTGCTGTCTGGAGACTAGCTCTAGAGTTAAGCCTGAGCAGTGGCAGGGGTAGCGGTAGCGGTAGAGGTAGGGGAGCAGAACAGAGCAGAGCAGAGAGGGGAAGTGGGGACAAGGCTTGACAGCAACATTGAATTGTTGCTGTCTGCTTACGTAAGTTGTTGCTGTCGCAGCAGCAGCAACAGCAGGGCACCGCACACCGCACACCTCCTCCTTCTTCCTCAACTCCTCTGGCTCCAGCTCACCTTCTCCTCGTCACCATCTGCATCTGCATGGGCCAAAGCCATCTCCGCCTGTTGAGCAACATTTAAACTAAGAGCTCACACACATATGTGTGTGTGTGTGTGTGTGTGAGTGTGTGGCAAGCTATCGACAGTTATCACCATAAATTTGGACACTAGCAATCGTTTTTGGCCAAATGCAAAAAGCAAAAAAAAAAAGAAACTAACAAAAAAAAAAACAAACAAAAAAAAAACACTTACATACATATATACATATAAAACAGAAAAAGACTTAAGGTGGAAAACGGAAAATGGGAAATGTGTCGTCAGCATTGACACTTAAATGGACAAATTGTTCGCCTATTGAAATGTTTGCAATCTTTTTCACTAAGAAGGATGAAGCGCGCATCTCTTGCCAGATATTTTTATACAGATTTCATTTCCAAAATAATTTGAAAATTTAAATAAAACATCTGTAACAGTCACTCGCTAGTGTTCAGACATCTTTAAATATTTAGGGTACTTAGAACTTGTATGTAAAATTGCATTACTTATATAGCTCTAAGCTGAGATTAGGTTTGGGTGAGACAGATTCAACAGAACTGGTCAGGAAAAGTTCAAACAGTCCAAGTACTTATGTTCAGTAGTGTAGAAATATTTTCCGATTTTAACTTCAACTAAGAAATAACAAATTACATACTAATAAGAGGAGAAAATAAAAAACATAAAATAAAGCAAGCAGCTATCATTTAATGACCTTCTCAAGAACAAAGAATGATGTTTAAAATATTTTAATAATGCAAGTTTCTGTAGAATCGTAAATGTAATTAAGGGTTTTTCGAACTATTATTATTTTGGCCTTGGTGAAACTGTTGGCGGAAATGTTCATACTTATAAGCAAAGATTGAGAGCAGCGTAATAGTAGAAAATGGATCAATAATATCGTTTCAACTAACAAATTTTTTTTATTAACTATTACAAGAAGTTACTGAAAGCGGCTTTTAAAACACGTCTTCGGGTGCAACTTAGGTAAATTCTTTTTCCCATTTAAATGATTAAAATAACCAAAATTGTTTTTGGCTAATCAAGTAATTAATTGCCATAAATGTGTCTATGGAAATTCATTTAATATTGCTGAAAATAATCCCAATTGACTCTTGTATTAGCTAAGATAATGGAATTGTCCGATCATATCACGCTTCCATCTCTAGCCACTCCTGAGATTTCGTCATTGTCGCTTTTATTGTTGTTGTTTTTTTTTTCGCCATTTATACATACATACATACATACAAACATATGTATAAATATTTATATATCTTGTTCTTTTTTGTGCCTTTTGTTTTTCGCAAATCCTTTGAATGTTTGCGCTGTCACGCAGAAAATATTTTTCACGACTCTCTGCTCCTCTTAACATTTATTTTACCCCTACCCTGGGAATAACCCCTACCCCTTCCCTGTCCTCTCTTTCTCCCCTTGCTTGTGCCTCTGACACCATTCTTCTGATGGCACTCCACTCGCTCACTCAATCACCCACTCACTGGCCATTCAAATGGCCAACTTAGGCTATGTAAATATTTTTAAGGCAAATTAAAAAATAATCACCAAATATTTGAAACAAAGAAAATCAAACAAAGGGCGGCGATTCACTATGGCCGATTTTGATTTGATTTGATAAGGCATCAAATATCCATCTCCGTTCCCTTATCGACAACCTCCTCTTGCCATTCTCATTCTCTTCGCCTTCGCCTGCTGGTCGTGTGTGCTAAGCAAACAATTCGACGGCGTGAAGAACATTTTTGGCGTTTGGCGTTTTTGAAATTAGAAAACAGTGCAACAATTATTTCCATACCAGGCCAGCCAAAACTAAGAAAGAGAAGTGAGTTTCAATTTACCACCTCGCCTACAACCTATCTGCCAATCAGCTAAACTTTATGTTAGGGGTAGAGGGGGAAGATAGACAAGAAGAGGAAGAGAGAGAGAGAGAGAGCGAGAGAGAAAGAGAGACTATGCCCGCGAGCCTCAATTTTGAGACAGCCCCAAAAATATTCCCCATCTCCAGCATCCATCCCCTCGTCGCCCTCCTTCTCCTTCTCCTCCTCCTACATCAACAACTAACGCAATCATCGACTGCCAGAGAATGAAAAGCAACCACCAACCAAACGACAAGCGACAAATGCCTCATCAACTCTCCACCAGACAACAGCAACAGCGTCGACTGCGATGACGATGACGACGACGACGCCATTGCTGGCTGGCATTGCCTTATATCCATCTCCATCTCCATCTCCATCCTCATCCACAGGCACATCCACATCCTCATCCTCATCCTCATTCTCCTACTCATCCACATCACAAAAACCCAAAAGTGTCAATCCAATTACCTGTTCGAGCGCTGGAATCTTTTGCGACATGTTTCATAACTGTGGATACGTCGAGAAACACACAGAGAAACACAGCAGAGAGACAGAGAAACAGAGATAGGGAGAGAGGAGAAAATTTCATTTTGGGCAAAGTAAAACCAGGGTTGAAAACCGATACAAAAACAAAATAAAAAATCAAAAACAAGCCAGAGCATAAAAGATTTAATGCATTTGTCCAATGACATTGGTTAAGCTTTTGCTTTAAAAATATCTCAGAAGACCTTTAAAGAGAGAAATATTTCTCAACACTGATAAAACAGTGTTGAATACGCATGCAGTAAGCATACGAATCAAGTGAAACATTTACCAACACTGAAAGAGACAGGCAAACAATGTCTTTGTTACTTCTTTTATTACTTCCTGATGCTGCAAACTAAATAAATAAGTTTTGATTATTGTATTTCATTCAAAAAGCATCAAGTGAAAGAAAAATAAAATTATATATTCTATAAAAATATTTACAACAAATACAAGTAATTGTTTCGTGGTTGTTTCTCGAAATTTGTAAGGGTTTAAAAGTTATTAGCCACAAAAAATTGGGCAAAGAAATAACCTAAATGAATTGAGACAAAAATATGGTTAAAGGAAAATCTCAAAGAATTTTGCATCCCTGACATACAAAGGAAACTTCTGGCCACACCGTTCCTTCTTTACACTTATTGCGTGTGTTCTCTGCATGCTTCGTTGGCCAAACAGAACACTGGGAACTGGGAACTGGGAACTGGAAACTGAAAACTGGTAACAGGGAACTGGGTACAGGGTACAGGGTGCACGGTGTTGCCAATGGCGTTTATCAATTTGCCAGTTGTAGAGAGTTGCTGGACTTCCGCTGGCACCACAGGAGCCCACCCACAAAGTCAATGTGGCTAGCCGCCCCCACTGCCACTGTCATTCCCCCGCCCACCACCATTGTCATTCTGTATATTTGAGAGATTGAGATTCCGATTCCAATTCCGAGTCACCGTGGGCCCACTCATTAACACGTGTTTACCTAGCCAGTCCTTTCGATCGACGCCAATAACAATAACTGCATGTTCATGCTTCAAGTTCTCCCTCTCTCTCTCTCTCTCTCTTTCTCTCTCTGTTTACCGCCAGGTTCATTCACCAAAGTTTGGAGTATTATTATTTTCATTGTTAATATTTGTTACACGCCTTTTGTCTGACTTCTTTTTCTTCTCCTTATCGAAGTTGGGTACGCGGGACTGTAGAACACTTGTACATTTCGATGGTCGCTGATCGTTGCCCGATGCCCGATGCCCGATGATGATGACTCAATGTTCATTGCGAGATGCTGGGCTCCCGATCGCTTTTTCTCTCTCTTTTCTCTATCTCTCTGTCTCTCTCAGTTTCTCGATCCCTGCGCCAACATCCCCATCAAAGTGCTTATTTAGTGACTTGACGGGACTCAATCTCGAGACTCGAGACAGAAGACACTTCTGGCTGCCGTTTCTGTCTTTTGTTGTTGTTGTTGTTGTTGTTGTATTTCTTTTGCTTTTGGTTTTGTTGTCTTGTGTTTTGATGTGGTGTTTTTTTCTCTGTTCGCTCGTTGTTTGAGCTGTTTGCTTAGCCACTACAAAACGACGAGGCCTGAGCCTCAAGCTGGAGCCTGGCACTGGCAAAGGCAAACGCAAAGGCAATGGCAATGGCAATGGCAATGGCAATGAAGTGGCGCAGACAATTCCCCGACTCCCAACACCAACCAGAGTCAACTCCAAACTCCTCAAGCCAACGACTCCAAACTCAAGTGCAGCAAGATGACCAAGTTAATTTCGACTACCAAGAGGAGATCTTCTCCGCTTATCAATGGGCTTCGAGTTGGAATAGGAATTGAAGTTGGAATTGGAATTGGAACTGGAGTGGGGAGTGGTTGGTTGGTTGGTCCGTTGCTTACTAGGTAGATAGGTAGCTTGTTGCAGGTAGCACTCCACTTCTAATTGATATGGCTAAATGGCCGTCTCTATGTTGCATTCAGACAGAGAACTAGAGAGACAAGAGACAAGTTTCATGTCGCCAGCTTGTACGTGGCAATGCGTAGAATTCCATATAAAATAATTAATGAATGTCACAGCAAAATGTTTCAAAGGAGGACAGCTCACCAGCTCAATCCTGCTATTCCTGCTGCTGCTGCTGCTCCACCTTCTTCATTCCCTAGTTGCCCCCACCCTTTTGCCTCCTTCTTCCCCTTCCAGTCCACGTATCGTTCTGTCAGCATTGCGCGCATTTTTGGCGTCAATATTAAGTGAAACTGATGAATGCCTCAATGCTACATACGATAGGCCTACCCAACTACACTGAAAGAAATCTCGACAATAGCATTTCACAGACGCTGGATATACACTTGATGATTTCTCAAAGTGTGGAACAACAAAACTTTTGCCAGGCTCCAGGTAGGGCCTCTGATACGGGTCCCGGACCGAGTCCGGTACTTGGGCCTTCAGTTAAAATGCGAAAAAATAATTTTGAAGCACACTGTGGCATGCAGCAAATGACAGAGAATGAAATCGTGAAAATATTTGCGTGTGTGTCGTATGGTTACTGTGACACTTACCACAACGACAGGGAATGAATGGTGAGGCAAGGTAAGGCAGGGCACGATGAGGGAAGACAAATGGAGGAGACCAGTCCATCAGGTAACCCATTCAACTTGCCTTAAATGGATGCAAAAAATTGTAAAATGCTTTACACTGCTTCGTCGCCTACCTCTCCTCCATTTGCTCCTGCATCTCCTCTCCGTCTGTTGTCTGTTGTCTGCCGTCTGCGTAGCAAATTTGTAAAATTAAACAGTCAACAGCAAAACCAAAAAAGGGAAGGAAGGGCTGAGGATGTGGGCGAAAGATGGTCCTGCCAAAGAGTGACAGAGAGAGAGAGAGAGAAAGAGGGAAAGAGATGGTGATGTGAGGGTGACGAGTGCGGCGTTGGTGCGGGGTATGGGAGTGAGCCATACTTCAATTAAACCAACTTCATTAAATTTCAGCTAACAAAGGCGTTGCTCAAGGTATACCAGCGAATGGGGAGAAATTGGGAGATGATTGGGAGGGGGGAAAAGTGGGGAACAGTTGCCTAGATTGAAGCTAAGGGAAATTGTCAGTAAATTGGCTTGGCTTGGCTCAAACAAACATCACAACAACAACAACAACAACAACAACAAGGACAACAAAGATGTCGATGCCATCATCATTATCATCATTATCATCATTGTCATCATCATCATCAACAACAACAATAACAAGAACAAAAAGGGAAATTTCTGCCAGGCAACATTTTACTTCGATTTCTCTCTATCTTTCGCCCCTCTACCCTTCATTTCTCCTTCTCCCTCACTGCGTCTTTCGCTGTCTGCATATTTTGTGTTTTGTCAGCAGAAATTTGCTTATGCGTATACGAGGACATAAGGACACAATGGCAAATGAAAACGTTGAAAAGGTGCAAGAACGAAACGCAAAATTTTGCTTCACCTTATAGAAGATTCCCCAAAAAGTAGACTATGATTAGCCAAAGATATTTATAAAGGAGGAGGAGGGGGAGTAAAAAGATAAATCTACAGCCTACAGCTGATATATGTAGATATTGCCTCGAACTTTAATTGAAAGTATAAAAGAATTAAAATTGATTGATTATGAACAAGAACTTGTCTCATTTTTAGGGTTCAGTTGCAATTTTGTGGCGTTTAAACGTTGCAAGAATTACACCACTTTTTTATTTTGATTTCTGTTTTTCCTTAAAAATGGGATTGGTAAATTGTTACCCCTCTGACCCCATTAGATGGACTGTAATCCACAGTTCATGCCTATGCCCCCGTCCTCTATTGCCCCAACATTTTATGCCAGCTATTTCAATTGCCGGAAACTTGGTCAATCCAGCATATTATCGCAGTTACGGTCCTCAAATTCAGAGCAAATGTCTTTTCTATCACTGTTGGCCCATCGGCCACTGGTCATCTCCCACCCCGTCCACCCATATCATTTCCACTTAACACCTAACAGCTTTCGGCTATCAATACTCCAAGAACAGAACCGAAAGACAAATCACTCTCCCCCTAGCTGAACTTTGATTCCCCAGCATAGTTAGAGAACAAGTTTTTGGCCAAATTATGCTGTTGTTATCTTCATTAGGTTGACATAAGTGCAGCTCAAATGCGCCACCCAAAGGAATTGGCAAGAAAAATAAGAAGAAGGCAGGCAGAAGGGGGAAACAAAAATAATACAACGTGTAAATTGTTTATAGAGCTATGGTCAAGAACAGTGTCCAGGACCTTTTTGGGGTCGAATGGTGTGTTTTTTTTTTTTTCTTGTCTCTGTTCAGTTCCGTTTCGTCCCAAATAAAACGCCTAAAATATCAAGAGTGTCAACGTCTTTATGTGGGGGGCGTTTGTCCAGCTAGCGAGCAGAAAGATAAAGAACACAAAAAAAAAAAAGGGAGAGTTCTTTTTGCCGTTGCCTTACATATGTGCAATGTCAGCACTTTGCCATGTTGACTCAAAGGAAGTTCGTGTCCTCGAATAGATGTGTGTGTGTGTGTGTGTTAGTATTCGTAAGTGTGTATATGTGTTTTATTAGTTGTTGTTCCTTGGTTTAGCTGTAATGCGTATTTGACAAATAAACAGTTGATTTGCCCAAGCAGCGATAGCAATCAAAGTTAGACTAACAACAGCAACAATAACAACAACAACAACAACCACAACTATATACAACAAGAACAACATAAAGATCCGCCAAGTAGTTAAGTTGTTTGATGCTGGTAAACAAGTAATCGCCAGCAGACACAACAGGAGAGTGAAGCCAACACAAAAACGGAAACAGAAATGGCATAGAGATGAAACAGGAGCTCAGCTCCAGCTTAAGCAGGTCAAAGTTGACCTGAGTTAAGGGCGAGAGAAAGAGAAAGGGGCAATAGGGAGCTAGAGGGACGAGGGATTGAGGCGACTCTACACGAAATTGGCATTCAAAGCATTTTAAATTTACAAAATTCCAAGCGTACCTCCCCACCTCCTAGTATCCCCACATAGTAAAATCAACAGACAACTTGGTATGGCCAAATAGTTAGCAGGGACATTCTCAACTACAACAACAACAACAACAACAACATTGCATAGATACTCTGCACAGAAGCACTTTCCAAGAATCAAAGTGGATAAGAGGTAAGAAAGAACACAATACTAAAAAGCAAAAAAAAAATATTTTATTTTCAACTAAAATTGTTATTGAGTATTCGAGCCAACTGTTTGTCTAAAATTAGATCGATTAAATTATTATACACACGCATACAGAAATAGAAATTTCACAGGATTTTAATTTCAAAAAATTCATCATAGAATTGTTCCTATTTTTCCTTTTGATTTTGACTTTTCCAACACATTCTATGTAAAACGAATAATTTCAATGTGTACCTCACAATTAGAGAAAATTAGACATGAATTTTGTTGGATTTTGAAACAAATTTATGACAAATTTACTGAATTTTTTAAAACTAATTTCGTTAGAATTGTTTTTTATATTCAAATATGCTCATAAATTGCAAACTACAATAGATTTAAAAAATATTTGATTAAAAATTCATTGAAAAATTATTCTGCAAAATTTTATATGTTTCTGTTTGCAGCCCTAATTTAGCTATAATATGTTGTATCGATTCTTACAAGCTTTTGTGTTATCGATAGGCCTTTATTTTTGGTAACTCTGATTTTTTATTTCTTACTTCTTCTTACTAACCGATAAGTGTCAGCGATATGCCATATTAGGTAACTCTGATTTTTCAATTCTTGCTCTTGAAAATTAAAAAATATTAACCAACAATGACAGGCCTCCAAAAGATTAAATCACTTAAGAGACACCTTTTTGGGAATTCCTAATGACATTTTGGTGCATTTTTTTAACTGTTTAAAACTATTAAAGAATTGCTTACAAGTGACTGTCCTGACAATCTTCCGGAATATTCTTATTGTGGGAACCTGAACTTAATGAATTCAATTTTCCTTTAGCAAGCATTCTTAGTCATTATTTAACTTTTTATGATTTGGAATTTCTATGGCATAAATTTTCTTGACATTGTTGAAAATATTTTGTGAATGAAATTTTCCAAATTTTATGTATGTTAAAATTATTTGATTTGACTCAAAAATAATGATTGTTCTTTTTTTTCAACTATTTTTTTTAAATGTAAATGTTTGTTAATTTATTTGTTGCTAAAAACAAAATAAAAAATATGCCCCATATGAATCTACAGTGCTTATCATGTTTATAACCCACCACAGCAGCTTAAACTCTGAACCAATTTTAACAATATTTTTAAGGTTTTTAAAAAAAAAATTGTACTGTACCTTGTTAACAGAATAATTTACTGCAATTTGTATTCTATTTATAGAAAACTAAGAAATAGCTGTTAATATTTGCTGTGTGCTCGCATATTCGCTTGCATTTTTGTGTATCGTAATTATAACCCACAGTAGCAAATTTGGCGGAATAGACTTTTGGATATGCAGACATTGTAATTAACTAAATTTATATCATTTTTAAAAAATGTCATTTGGAAAACAATTACCTGATTATGAAAAGGGACTTTTTTCTCACTTTTCGAGTCAGTAGAATCTATTTCGAGTATTTCACGAAACAAAAAGCATAAAGAGGTCTAAACATAAAATATCGAAAAGACTTGAGGAAGAGAATTTTTGAGTTAACTAAGGCAAATGCAAGGCAAATTTTTTTTTTTCTTTGATTTTACTTCTTTTTAAGAAATAGTTGTTTTTGAGTCTGAGCCATTCATTTTTCAAAATTTTGAGCGAATATGTCATTTGGGAAAAATTTTCAGCCAATGTGTTTTTTTTTTGGTTTTAAAGTGAGTTATAAATATGATAAGCACTGTAGATAGAATTTCAATTAACTTTTGCCAAGTGTAGAAAAAAAGAGAAGCAAGCAATAGCCTTGCCTTCTGGTAGGTTAGGTGAAAGAATCTGATATAAAGACTTCCTTTCTCTCACATTTCCTCTGGCTCTATCTCTAGCTAGATAGCTCTCGCTCTCTCTCTCTCTCTTCCCCCCTCGTCTAACTTCTCTATTGCCTGCTCACACAGCTCAATATCGATTTTGAGACTAGAGATTCCATGTGCTGACTGGGGCTGGTGGCCAGCTCCTTGCGGCCCATTAACATGCAGGACGCATCCGCATCTCAAGGAACGCAGAGCAGCAACTTATTGATTGACACAACTTCCAGTGCGCTGGCATTTCATTTCATTTCATTTTTTCTTTGGGGTTTTTTTTTTTTTTTTGCTTTTTTCATCCAGACTTTGGCATTTTTCGTGGAACGCCGGAAGCGCACTGCTTAAGCTTATTTTTTTTTTTTTTGTTTTTTCGGGGCTCAACAGTAACTGAAATCTTTCTTTCTCTCTCTCTCACTGTTTTTCTCTTAGTTTTTTTTTTTTTTTAAACAATGGTGAAGCTTTTGCGGCTGCTGAAACTTGGGGTTTTTGTTGCAAATTTAATGAGCATAACGGTAAATGTTTTTGATGAAACAATACGAATTGAAAGGTAGAAATAAAGGTAGGAAGAGGTAGGACATTTAACAAGCAAGTCGTAGATCTTATCGTTGTTTTGTCATATTCAGCAAGACAGTCCAAGTCAAAGTCGAAAAGAAGGCACCTCTGAAGGCTGATGAAAAAAACAAAAAAAAAAACCATCAGTTGCTGGTTGCTGCTTTGCTGGTTGGTCGAGAAGGTCTTGAGAAGTTGAGGAGTTGTCCTCCTCCCAGCAGGCACATAAATCGTCAGCCTGTCAAATGGCGAAAAAATGTCTGCCCAAGCCCCAAAGACTTTTGCCACAATACTGCTGCCCCGGCCGTGCCTGTGCCTCCTCCCTGACATGGCGTGTTCTGTTCAGTTCGGTTTGATTCTGTCTGTTCTGGCCAAGATCGGAAGTGCGTAACAACAGGAGCAGTAACAGCCTCAGCAGCAGCAGCAGTAGCAGCAGCCGCCGCAGCAATTGAGTTAAAGGGAAGAGTGCAGGAGGTGGACATGGTTGCTGTACTGATGATTGTGGCTCCTATCTTGACCATATAATGCTTACACTTAGCCTTTGCCTGGCTTCGAAATAGTGATGGAAGTGCGAAAGTCACGAAAATGTTTAATTAATTTCCTAATCTTTTTGGCCTTATAAGGAAAAACCCATTTCTCAACTCTACTAACTAACTGCCAGGACAATTACGAAAAGTTACCATGAAGAAATAAGGAAAATGTTCTTAAATAGCTACATATCTCGATTCATTTATCATATTTTTGTATCCTTTGTTTAAATTTGACTTCCAATGTAATAATTTTTTTAGTTTGAAAATCTGTTTTCGACAATAATCGTTTCGATTTTTAAAACACTTTTACGATGATCTCAGACGGCTCCTCTCTGGCTGTAGGTAGGCTGAGGTTGTACCTCATTCCCTGGGTGTCAAGACATGCGCCGCTGTTCCTGTCGCTGTTGCTGCCGCGCAGCACAAAAGAGCGCGTGATTTAGTCGAATTCACGAACTTAATGAAGCCCTTTAAATCACGCAAACTTTTGCGCCAGATTGAGCCACAACAACTAGTCTCGACAGAGGGAGCTGCAAGCATGCAAGATCTCATTAACACCACGCGGGCATAATTAAAGCCGACGGGGTCTCCCTCATTCTCCCCAAATTCAAATCGCGATTGGAGTGCAACAGCAACAGCAACAGCAAAACCAGCAACAGCAGCAGGCGGCATGCAAAAGCGTGCACTCCAAAGGAGATGCAATCGAGAAGGAGCCAACCGACAACCAAGTCCAAGTCCAACTTGAAGTGGGACCTTAAACTGGCGCTAAGTGTTGGCTTATAATAATGAGCAGTAGCAGAAGCAGAAGCAGCATCAACAACCCGAAATAGTTGCCTCTTGCTTTCTGTGGCATTATCTTAATAGCTTATATCACAATGGTTCTTCTTGTTGCTGATGTCGTTGTCGTTGTCGTCGTCGTCGCTGTTGCTGGCAGGAGCAACAAACTTAAGGTTTCTTTGGCAAATATTTTACCAATTCGTTGGCATTCCTTAGGCCAGTTCGATATACGCATTGATTGATTGCTTTGCTTGGAATCAAGGAACCACGATTGCCTTTGCCCAATGCTTAAAATATTTGCAAAATATTCAACAAAACATAGGCGAAAACCAAAATTTGTAAATCTATTGAACTAAAATTGAAATAAAGAAACTCAAGCATTTTCTTAAGTTAGTTTATCGATATCTACACAATAATTTACATTTGAAGACATCAGGGAAACAAGCAGAAAACGAAATATTCAACAACATTTTAGAGTGACCAGACATTGGAAACAAATAAAATCTGTACTTCTTTGGCCTTTGGCAACTCACAATCGTCAAATCACGCCTGAACTAGGGATTATTTTCACAGGTATTAAGAAAATACCTAAGAAAAATTTTCTTAGAAAATAAAACATCGGGAATGTAATTAGACAGAAATAATTTTTTGGATAAGTCTCATGTCATTATAAATATTTCTTCGCTTTAGAAATATGCTTAAGCTCCAATATTAACAAATTCTTTAAATTTGCTATTGCCCTATTTTGAAGGCGTTCTTTGGTCTATTTTTGGAGTGCAGAAACGTCAGCCTTTTAAAAAAAACTCAAAGATACATATATATTATTTCAAATGCAATTTCAATGAAATTTGTTTAGCGGACTAAGAAGTGGGGAAGAACTATAAAGAAGAAGAAGACTTAATTCAAAGGATTAATCCCCATTTCCATTGTCTCAATAAATCGCCCACTAGCTGATAGAAGTGTTCGGTATAATGAACAAAGATTTCAAACCGGATATATCAATATATCAAGGCAATAATAAAAGCAATTGCAGAAACGAAAAGTATTAGCAGCTGCAGTAGTAGTAGTAGTAGTAATAAGGTACCTTTGGTTTATAAACAGTAAGTGTGAGGTAAGGAGGATACTTTCCGACAATTCCTCTTGTTAAGGTGCTGCCAGAAAATAGACAATTTATAATTGGTCGGTAACTTAAATGTTTTTAATGTGCTCCAAATCGAGAATAATGAATGAAAATAAATTGAAAAAATTCTAAACTTTTAATTTGTTTAATGTTGTAAAGTTGAGGGGTGGAAGACTTTATTCAAAATGTATAAATCCCCATTTCCATTGTCTCAATAAATCGCCCACTAGCTGATAGAAGTGTTCGGTGTAATGAACAAAGATTTCAAACCGGATATATCAATATATTAAGGCAATAATAAAAGCAATTGCAGAAACGAAAAGTATTAGCAGCAGTAGTAATAGTAGTAGTAATGAGGTATCTTTGGCTTATAAACAGTAAGTGTGAGGTAAGGAGGATACTTTCCAACAATTCCTCTTGTTAAGGTGCTGCCAGAAAATAGACGATTCATAATCGGTCTGCAAACATAAATGTTTTTGTCGATTCTTGAAATAGTTTTTTAGTCAATTTTCGAAAGGGCGACAAGGGCGTGCAAACCCAAGTGTTATTGCCCTATTTTTAAGGAGTTTTTTTGGTCTATTTTTGGAGTACAAAATGAATATAAAGGAGCTACCCAATTTCGTAAAATAGGAAAGAATAACTTCCACGCTCTACAAAAAATAAAATGAAGTCTGATCTCGTCAGTAAAAAGTCATTCTAGCTCCACCTCAAAAATGGCAAGAACTAATAAATTTATGTGGCACATTAACAAGAACTTATAAATGGTAAATAAGAAAAAACGTTGTCGGCCTTTTGAAAACCAACTTAAAGAGGTGTTAGTCCCCATTTCCATTGTCTCAATAAATTGGCCACTAGCTGAATAAAAAATTAAGGAATAAAAATAGTTGATGTTGGCTTGCCGAGTGCCAAAAAGTTGGTTTTTGAAAACCAACTTAAAGAGGTGTTAGTCCCCATTTCCATTGTCTCAATAAATTGGCCACTAGCTGAATAAAAAATTAAGGAATAAAAATAGTTGATGTTGGCTTGCCGAGTGCCAAAAAGTTGGTTTTTGAAAACCAACTTAAAGAGGTGTTAGTCCCCATTTCCATTGTCTCAATAAATTGGCCACTAGCTGAATAAAAAATTAAGGAATAAAAATAGTTGATGTTGGCTTGCCGAGTGCCAAAAAGTTGGTTTTTTGAAAACCAACTTAAAGAGGTGTTAGTCCCCATTTCCATTGTCTCAATAAATTGGCCACTAGCTGAATAAAAAATTAAGGAATAAAAATAGTTGATGTTGGCTTTCCGAGTGCCAAAAAGCAACTAATAAAATATGAGAAAGTTTCTCACTACAATGCTTAGATGAGAAGCTGGCAAGTAATACGATAAACCGATACAAATAGATATCGATACTTAGTACTTACTTGCCGCAGGGTTGTAAAACGTGTGCAAGGTAACTACATCTACATTTCAGGGCTGTCCGTTTGGCTACAGCTTTAAATTTTAATTTATAGCAACTTATCCAAATGTCGTATGAAAAAGCGTTAAGCATAGAAAAGGTGAAGGTGTATGCAAATAATGCATTACAGATTTCTATGCAGTAATATAGTTTTTTTTTATTATTAATTTTCAAAGTGTTTCTTAGTCCACAATGAATTGGTTTTTTGGTTTACAATGGGTTTTTGGCTG